>JAMYHY010000015.1:0-273827 GCA_024586305.1 Debaryomyces sp. S3305
CTAAAATGTATATTTAAAGGTATACCTTCAGATATTCAGACTGCATCATTTTTGACGGCATTAAGAATGAGAGGATTAGACCATGAACCTGATTTCATTGCAGCAGCCGTTAGAACTATACTAGAGTTTTCGAATATCATACCATCCGATTTGGTGGATTCGAGAGGATATATAGATATAGTGGGTACCGGAGGTGACGGTCAGAATACATTCAATGTATCCACATCATCGGCAATTGTGGCTGCGGGTATGGGATTACCTGTGTGTAAGCATGGAGGTAAAGCATCGACTTCTACATCGGGTTCTGGTGACTTGTTGAATTGCTTGGGTGTTGAATTGATGAAGGTTACTAGCCAAACGGTACCTGCTATCGTGAAGAAGACGAACTTCTGCTTTTTGTTTGCGCCTGCATTCCACCCTGGAATGCAGCAGGTAGCGGCAATAAGAGGCCAGTTGGGTGTTCCAACAATTTTCAATATTTTGGGTCCATTGATTAATCCTATTCCGATCAGAGCAAGGATTTTAGGTGTCTACAGCGAAAAACTAGGCGAGTCATACGCGCAAGCAGCAGCCAAATTGGCATCAGAAAGTGATGTTCACAACAAAACTATGGTTGTATTTGGAGATATAGGCCTCGATGAAATATCACCTATTGGTATAACAAAATGTTGGTTGATCGACGAACATGGCAAGATCACCAGGAAAATCATTTCTCCAAAGGATTTCAATTTACCAGAAAACGACATCAGCAAGGTTAAATCTGGAACTTCCAAAGAAAATGCCGACATATTGTTGCATATTTTACGTCAAGACCATCCTGACTTCAAAATCAACTCGACTGATGAACCAAATCACCCAATTGTGGACTACATTCTATTAAACAGTGCAGCATTAGCAGTAGTAGCTGGTCTCACTGAGTCGTGGGCCGAAGGTGTAGAGATAGCAAAGAAATCTATTACCAGTGGTGCTGCCATGACTTGTTTGGACAACTTCAAAGAGGCCATAAAGGATATGTAAGAGTCAATCATGACTATCTTTCTATTCGGCAGAAAACGAATTCAAAACTATTTATATGTAATATATAGCATTATAGACGACATTCACCAGTTTCCTAGGTATGGAACTTTTCACAACCAATGACATCAGTCGTTCATTCTATGGAATACCCTTGCATTGAAATTGATTTCCAATTAGTATGGATTTCATGCCATTTCTAAACAATTTAAAGACCAAAGACCTTACTGCTTCCTCTCGAAGTTTATGGTTGACTTCCGTAATGTTCTATGATATAGTAGTTGGAATAGTTGGAACCATATGAAGGGAACAATCATGTGATCAATTTTTTGTGTCGCGCTTTTTTCTTCAACTGTAAACAAACAAACCACATAGATAACAGTAGTTGGATTAAGCCCTTCGATCTAGATTAAATAGAATTAGAAGATAGTTACTTTGGTGTATAAATAATACTTTTGAATAAATAAAACTTTACGAAAACTTTTGACCGGAAGAAAATTGAGTTAAAAGTATCGATGAGTTTATTTTCCGGAAAGAATTTGTTAGGAACTCCTCATCGAGTGTCCAACGGGTCTAACAAGAACAAACTTGAATTTACGCCTATAGGCGTTTCGAAAAGCAAAAATAATGGAACTATAGGAGGATATGATTTGTCACCACCTAAATCGAAGTCAAGATCTACATTCGCAGCAAGACGACCCTTAAATGAACATAAAATAAACCAGTCGTTTAACGAGTCGAGTTTTGATAATACGCTAGATAATTTCAACACGACTATCAATTCGTTTCTGAAGCCACCTATTTCGAGTAGGAATACGGCCACGTCTATACCGCCTAAATTATACCCCGAACGGAATCACATTTTGAGTAATGGGATGAATTCAATTAAAGAACAACAGCTGGAAAACCACAAGCTTGAAACGGAAAACTACAATTTGAAAATTAAGTTGGCCACACTCACACGATTCTTCGATCAAACGCCAGAAGAACAACGTGAATTGGTCACACAGAACATTGATTTGAAGCAACAGCTCATGGAATCCGCAAGAGAAATAAAACTGTTAAAAGAAACGGTAACAGATTTACAATATCTGTCCAACAAGGAGAATGCTGGATTTTCTGCTCAAAGCATAGAGGAAGTAAGGTTGGAATATAAGCAACTTTTGAGTGAAAAGGAAGCCAGATTGTCCGAATATGAAAGACAAATTATGACAATGCAAGACGAGATGGTGTCTAAAAGTAATAATAGCCATGTGTCTGACGAATTGTTGGATAAAATTGAGTATTTGCAACTGGATAACCAGTCGTTAAGACGACAGATAGATTCGTTAAAAGTCACTATTAATCAACTAGAACATGACAATGACGCTGTTGGTAATAACTTCGATGATATTCACGAACAATTGGATAATAAGAATGCCCAAATACGAGATTTACAAACTGATTTATCAAACTGGAAGGATAAATACGAATATTTGAATTCTGAATATAAGGGATCTACACATTCAAATAACGATAACCTTAGCCAATCGAAGCAGGAAATAATGCATTTAAATTCAAAAATTAAAGATCTTGAATACAAATATATGAACGCCAAGAACATGTTAGAACAAAAGGATGATGATTTAAATAAGATGATGAGCAATGTGCATGATGATAAAAATATTGTCGATAAACTTGATAGGAAAGTTGACTCATTAACAAGAGAATTGAAAGAGAAGGACAGGGAAGAATACAATTTGAGAAGCCAGATCAAAGCCTTACTTGATCAGAGGACATCTAATAAAGATGATGATTATAAATTTTATGAATCAGAAATCGAATCTTTGAAACTTAAAGAGACGAGAATATCAGAACAGAATAACAAATTAAGAATCGAGATATCTGAGTTGCAAGATCAGCTTTATCAAATTAATACCAATTCGAACAATCACGATCAAAGATTAAAAAAGCTTCAAGAGCAGAAAAATGAACTTCAAAACAAGCTCACATATTATGAGAATGAATACGAAATTTTAGAAAAAGCTTTTAATAATGCTGAATTGGAGTCTGATTCTCTTAAGAGCCAGCAACTAAAAGCTGATGAAAAAATTATCAGTTTAGAAAATGAAAATCAATTATTGCTGAAACAATTGAAGAATAATTCTTCAAAACTGAATAATTCAGCATTACTTGAATTGGAAAATTTCAATAGAAAACAACTTGAAACTGAAACAAGGCAGTTGATCGAAGAAGTTGATTCTTTAAAATTTGACTTAAAAAGAGTTACAAATGAATTAGAATTTACAAAAAATAATAAACCAGTCGATTTTAACAATCAATACTTGGACTCTGAATATCAGAAATTACTCATGGAGAAGAATAAATTACAGTTCACAGCTGACGACAATGAAATTAAGTTTAGAGAATTAGAGTCAAAGTGCAGAAAGCTTCAAACTATTATTGATGATAAAGAGTCTATAATTGAAGATTTGGAAGCTAGGGTTAGAGAGGTTGACCGTAATAATAAATTGAAATTTCTTGTTGAAGATGATGAAAAAACAGAATTACTAAAAGCTAAGTCAAATAATGAATCAAAGATGAGATTATTGCAACTTGAGAATGAAAATCTACAAAAAGAATTTGAAACTCAAATTAATTTCTATAAGAATAAACTAGAGATTTTATTGCAACGTCAAGAGGAAGACATATATAATAATAATAACCAGAACAAAAGAAATTATGAAAATCAATCTTCATCCATTGTTTTATTACTTGAAAAACAATTAGAAGATTCTCAAGCTTTACGCAATGAGATTTCTCAGAAACTTAGTGAGCAAATAGCCACAAGTGATGACTTTAAATGGAAGTATGAAAAGCTACAAAAAGACAATGAACAATTAGTTGAACTTAGTAATGCGCTTGACAAGAATGAAAAATATGTTAAATTAGAAAATAGTCAACTTGAAATGAGAATGAAAAAGCTAACACAAGAATTAAATAATACTACGAGGCATTGCTCTAGACTAGCTAACAAAGTAAAGGAATTCAAGCAAAGGGAAATGGTTAACGATAAATATAAATCTGATAACAATGATTGGAACAAATCTCATTTAACAAGCAAATGCCGTGATTTACAAGCGCACAATTCATATTTGCAAGATAAATTAGACAACATTAATTCAAGATTTGCGTCAACCCATATTTCTTCTCCTTCAGATAATAAGAAAGTTAAGCTTTTAGAGAATGAATTACATTACTATAGGGCAAAACTATATGATATAAATTTGAGATCTAATGATTTTGAAGTCATGTATCAATTTGTTATGAATGCAATAAAGAATTCTAATAGATTAATCAAGAATGATATAATAAAATTGACTCAATGCGGCATCTACCCAGATTATGCCTCAATGAGTTTACAAAAATTACAAAAAGGCAATAAACTATCGTTCAAAGCTTTGTCGAAATTTGTGCTAGCTATGGTTAGGATTAGAAGAAGATCAGAAAAAGCTGAAAAGAGAAAAATCAGACTATTTGAATTAAAGAATGAAATAGAAACAGACAAGATCACCTTACTTGTGTGATTTTCTTAGAATTATTTATTTCTATTACTTGTATAAATATTTATGTTAATTTGGAAGCAACACGAAAGGTTTAATATACATCGGACACTTAGATTTCATGAATGTAGCAGCAAATGGATTACGTATTAAAGCTTTATAAAACATAATCATTACCTCATTATTCTTGTTACAGGTGTCTGAAAAATCTTGTCAGTTGATGGCTGTCTCGATCTTCCAATTCTAGGAGTTTGCATCACAGGATTCTGATGATTCGAATTATTACCAGAATTTGCTCTTACATTTATTGAAAATGTATTATTTCCCGGTACCAACAAATCGGATGTAGAATTGATTGAAATATCGCCCGCGTTATTCCCCATTATACTATCATTGACCATATCAGGTGGTGAAAGTATATCCATTGTATCACTCGGATTATATCCATTAGATAAAAACTCTGCAATAGTAAACTCTTCTGGTTCATCTACTGATTCATATGCATTATTAGACAGCCTGGTATACACAGATTTCAATATTGTTTTATCTTTTTGCTTATGCAAAGAACTTGTTTCGTTCATGAATTTATCAAATATTGCCAAATCACTCCAAGCCTTATCTTTTAAAAGTTTCCTATTTTTATATACTTTTGTACCAAAAGTTGAAGAACTTATTGGTAATCCACTATCTTCTTCTTCTTCTAGTAAATATTGAGGGAACAAGGTTGTTGTTGCCTCTATTAGTGATTGTGTATCGATATCATTGAAAGGTATAGGCTCATCTTCCCATTTCTCCATATAAATCACTTGATTCGGATCATCTAAATGAACATACGAGAACGTAGAATCCCTCGTACTCATAATGATAAAAAAGTTTGTTGTTTAATTCAAACTTACCTAAAGAGAGGATAGTTGATTTTTATTTTTATTTATTTGTACGCAATTTTGCGACCTTACATGCTTGCAAAATAAACTAGAATTTTATTATATATACAATAGACCATTTAAAATACATTTTTATAAACTTATGCTGTAGCCGAGACTTCACACATACCTTCAAACAAGGTAGGTTTCATTTCCAAAGCTTTCTTTTCTATATTGAAGGAATTCACTAATTTAAATGCACCAGTACCAATATTCATGGTTTGTCCAAGAATAATACATTCTGAAACACCTTCAATTTTATCGTTCTTCATATAAAAGGATGCATCGAACAAATGATCAGTAGTCTTTTCGAAAGATGCCAATTGTAAAACGGAATCCCTCATTTTACTTAAACCGAATCTTGTGATACCCAATACCTCACCTTTGTATGTCATGACATCACCTAATAATTGAATATGACGAGGATCAACACTCATACCATGCTTACTCATAGTATAATCAATTTCGCCAATAATAGAAGCTCTGGCGGCTTCGATACCCAAAACTTGAAATACCTCAAGAATATGATTAGTTGAAGTTTTGGTACCTACTACACCGTCGGTACTCATAACCTGCTTCAAACCGTAACCTTCAACTAACAATTCTTTCTTACCATCATCCCTAATATTAATAACTGCACGAGAAATATCCGGTAAACCTTTAATACACACTCTAGGTAATGCTCTCTTCAAATGTTGCATTCTGAAGAACAATGAGTTTACGTTTGATGCATCAGTTCCCTTATAATCAGCAGCAGCATTCTTCATTAAATTAATTGATTTCGGTTCTCTCAAGGTCACTAAGACGTTAATTCTGTCCTTACCAGTAACTGAGACATCACCCGCCAAAATTTTTAGCTTTGGTGCATTAGCAATGGAATGAGCAATACTTTCAATGTTCAATTCCAATTGCAATTTTTCAATTGTATTTAAATCAATCTTAATGGATAAGTATGCCATATTATTCTTATAGACATCTTCAATAAAGTACGCAACGTCTTCTAATAGAGTCTTTTCAACTCTACCTTTAACAACACGGGCTGCTATTTCATCATCATCATTGACTAATACGGAATTGATAATAGGAGTCGAGATAACTTTAGATGCATTGATAATTTCTTTAATACGAGGCACACCTAAAGTAACATTCATGGACGCGACACCAGCAAAATGGAAAGTCTTCAATGTCATTTGGGTACCAGGTTCACCAATAGATTGTGCACCGATAGCACCAACAGCTGTACCAGGTTCAACCTTAGCCCTCGAGTATTTGTAAATACATTGCTCTAAGAACTTGTTTATTGAGTTTGCTGAAACCTTCAATAATTGATTAACGGCAATCAAACTTTCAAAACTTTCGTCAACCTTGATGAAGTCTTCTGTAGGTTCAGTCAAGAATGGCTTTAACATTTTCTTTTCTCTAATTTCTGCTAATTTTGTAGCCTTATTAGTTGTAAATTCTCGGATAGATTGGTAGAATTCTCTTTCAGCATCATTCTGATCAATATATTCAATTTTATCACTATCTTCCAATGAGACGATTTTACCAACATTGTCATATCTCACCAATCTATCTTCTAATGGATGCAAAATAGAATCTACCAATTCAATAATCTGATATGGCAACAATCCCTTATCTTCAATGTCAAAAGTAATGTTATATGCATGATCCCATTGACGAACAAAGTTGACTGGTCTAGCATCTCCCTCCATGTCAAACGGATCTAAGCCATCACCACCGTATGTAAATTGAACAATACCATTCGAAGAATTACGAACAGTATGATCATACTGTGCTGATAAGTCATCCAAAGATTTCATCAATCTTCTTGACATGTAACCAGTTTCTGCTGTCTTGACAGCAGTATCAACTAAACCTTCTCTACCAGAAATAGAATGGAATAAAAATTCAGGAGGGGTCAATCCACTGAAGAATGAATTTCTGACGAAACCCTTGGATTGAGGAGTTTTAGAATTTTTCGTAAAATGAGGTAAAGATCTATCCTGAAATCCATCAGGAACACGATTACCAGAAATAATTTGTTGACCAACAACAGCCACCATTTGAGACACATTTAATGTAGAACCTTTAGAACCACAAGTTGCCATAATCAATGGTGCATTAGCAGAATCCAATTCATTGATACAAATTTCCCCGACTTCTTCTCTAACCTTGGACAATAGACCACCAATTTTTGCCTCCAACGTCTGCTCCTCATTACAACCAGGTTGGGTTTCTAACTTTCCTCTGTTATACAAATCAATTAACTCATCACACTTAAGATAAGCTTGTTCAACCATCAATTCCTTCTTCTGCTTTAAATCTGAACCAGGGATGACATCATTAATACCAATTGAAAACCCTCTATTCCCCAAATACCTGGCACAAAGCTTAGCCATACGATTCATAGCATTTGCTGCTTCGTCCGGGCCATAATCTCTCAATATGGTATAGAAAACTGAATGCTTCTTACCATCACCTAAAGTCGACTTATCCATTACACCACTCAATATTTGTGAGCCTCTTATAATTACAAACCCATCGTTTGGCGACATTTCATTAGGGAAGCCCTTAGCAGGAGGTGTATACGTTTTATTCTTTGCATCTAAATTAATAACAACATTGGATTTCTTATTAGGTTTAATTAACAAGGAAAAAACTTGTTTGCCGGTCCATAACATAACTGGTTTAAAAATTGCAGGTGGAGGAATATCAAATTGAATATGCGCATCTGACATCATACATAAAAGTTGCACTAAGGAAGCTCTATCGAAAAAGGAATCTTTGTGAGAAACCAAATACGATCCTGTAATAAAATCTTGTGTTGCAGCAATGATCGGTTCACCAGATTTAGGCGTCAATAAGTTATTTTTGACACCCATCAAGTTAATTGCTTCTGCTCTTGCCTCTTCAGTTTGAGGAACGTGAATATTCATTTCATCACCATCAAAATCAGCATTATAAGGAGTACATACACATTCATTAAGACGGAAAGTTCTCCATGGTCTGATTTTTGCGTAATGTGATAAAATGGATAATCTATGTAAGGAAGGTTGTCTATTGAATAAAACAATATCACCGTCTTCGATATGTCGTTCCACAACATCACCTATATGCAAGTTTTTCGCCAATTTAACACGGTCACCGAATCTCAAATTTCTCTTTGCCAGTTCGTTCTGTTTCAAAACATAATTAGCACCAGGATGAACATTTGGACCGCTCAAAATTAACTTTTGTAATTTCTTACGGTTATAACGAGTACACTTCTCAGGATATGTTAAAACTTTTGCTACCCTATCAGGGACAGCAACTTCATCAATCTTTAAATTTGGATCCGGAGAAATGACTGTTCTACCGGAGAAATCAACTCTCTTACCCGATAAATTACCTCTAAAACGACCCTGCTTACCTTTCAATCTTTGACAGAAACCTCTAATTGGCTTCGATGATTTTGAACCACCCCCTGAGGAAGGTAACAATGCAGGGTTAGCTGAATCAGAATTAATATACATAGCAACTGACAATTGTAAGTAGTCCCATTGCTCCATTAAGTTGTTAATCGAAATACCTTTCTCAATACCAGCTTTAATTAACGATGATGTCCAAACTATTTCTGTCAATTTGATTGTTAAATCATCTTCATTCGATTGGGCATCCATCATGACCGAAGGTCTAATACAGACAGGTGGTGCAGGCAAATATCGCCAGATATACATTTCTGGCCTACCCCCTCTAGCCGAATCAATACCTAATAACTCACAATCGGATGGTGATATCTGTTTAAATAAGTTCAATACTTTTAAAGGGTTTAGGTCATCATGGATTCTTTTGACAAACTTTTCTAATTCAGGATTTCTCAGGAAAACCTCATCAAATTCTTTGTCCCAGAGGTCTTTTTCAGGGGTAGCTTTCTTACCTATCCATCTGAAAGTATCATGTACAATCTTCAATGCCGCCGGACCTGCTCCACTTGCAGCCTTCTTGACCACACCATTAACATGATTACAGTTAAAGCATCTTCTTTGCTTCTTGCACTGTTCTAACAATTTCTTCAATATCTTCATTCTTCTCAAATTATCGATGTGTGGTCTTCTTAAGTCATTCAAAAAGCTTCTCTTAGTCTGCTCATCCAATAGAACAGCTGAACAGTTCTTACAAATGCATTGTAACACCTGGATCGTGGCCTTGAAGTACCCGACATGGAACACTGGTAATGCTAATTTAATGTGCCCAAAATGCCCGTGACACGACGCCAAGTTACCATGACAGGTAGCACACTCATTGGCGTTAGAAGAAATACCCATCTTGGTATCTAATGCTCCCCCGTCCTTCGGTATTCTACCTTTTTCTAAATCATACAAATCTCTGGTGTGAACCTCAACTTCTGACTGTGCAACGATATCTTTAGCGGATAGAGCTCCGAATTCAATGCCCTTGATGCACTTAGGAGCAACATCAACTACGACCTCCTTCATTACACTCTTTTCCTTACCAATTTAATAGATGACAAACGTATATAGTCATTATATCCTTCATCTAGTACAACTTTTTTTTAAAAAAAAATCATCATCTTCGTCACGTGACTGATCTATAAGGTCGTGCAAAAAAAAACGCTACTTCAAGGTTGATGAATGGATTAATGGTGGCAAGGAGAGTAGTTATTTCACCAATAGTACTAGGAAATGTCGAAACAAGAAGTCAAAAACACCAATTTACCAACTAAGGATGAGGACGAACAGAAAGTCATCAAAACTTTAGAAGAAGACGATGAATTCGAAGACTTTCCCGAAGACACCAAGTGGTCCAATGAACCAAACCCACAGATCAATCCAACAAATTTATGGCAAGAAGACTGGGATGATGATGACAATCAGGACGAGTTCTCGCAAAGATTAAGAGAAGAGTTGAAGAAGGCACAAAAACCAAGTGTCTAGGAAATGTGTCTAATGAGCGAGAGAAGAGGGTCAGGATGGAGAGATACGTATCTACACGAATTGCAATTCAATTCCTTGGTGTATATTAGAATTATATATAATTAATGATGATTATTTTACATTGAATGGCCAACCTGAAACGTAGAAACCTAAGCATAGAAGTTAACAGATTTTGATTTTCTGGCTTGGACTTCACCTATGGCTTCGACGAAGTCTTCATGCTTTATGATTGATTTACCATTTCTCAAGGCAATCATACCTGCTTCCACGGTAACAGCTTTCAATTGAGCACCATTGAACTCATCTGTAGATCTTGCCAATTCTCTCCAGTTGACTGAAGAATTGTCACAGTTTAATTTTCTGGCGTGAATCTTCAACACGGATTCTCTGGCCTCTTCTGATGGCAATGGGAATTCTATCTTTCTATCCAATCTACCCGATCTCAATAATGCAGGATCTAATGTATCGACTCTGTTAGTAGCAGCTAAGACTTTAACTCTATCGTCAGAACCAAAACCATCTAATTGATTTAAAAGTTCCAACATAGTTCTCTGCACTTCTCTGTCACCACTCTTATCAGAATCGAATCTCTTAGTACCGATTGCATCCAATTCATCAATGAATATAATTGTTGGAGCTTTTTCTTTAGCTAAGGCGAATGCATCACGAACCAATTTGGCACCATCCCCAATGAACATTTGAACCAATTGAGGAGCAGCTAGCTTCAAGAAAGTTGCACCAGACTGGGCTGCACAAGCTCTTGCTAATAATGTTTTACCGGTACCAGGTGGTCCGTACATCAAGGCACCTTTTGGAGGCTTAATTCCCAAGTTTTTGAATTTGTCTGCCTGTTTCATAGGTAACACCACCGCTTCAATCAACTCCTCAATTTGTTTGTCCAATCCACCAATATCAGAGTAATCTTCAGTTGGCTTTTCGTCAACTTCCATAGCTTTCACCCTCGAATCATATTCGGATGGTAATGTGTCCAAAATCAAGTATGAATCCTTGTTCACCCCAATAAGATCATTTGGCTTCAAATTGGCCGGATCAACCAACCCAATCAATGGCAAGAAAATCGTTTGTCTGGTCGATGTCTTAATCACTGCCGATTTCCCTGATCTTGTGGCATCCAAATCCACATTGGCTCCTTGTTCACTAGCCTCCTTTTCAGCATTCAAATCCAATAATTCAACAACATTCCCGACCAAATATGGTAATTGCTTATTATTATTGATTTTCTCCTGGTTGTCCTTGATTCTTTCCAACATAACTGTCTTCTCATGTGTCAATCTTTGTGATTCCGATCTCATCACTTTGATATCATTATCCAATAACCTGGTTCTGTTCATAATATCTGAGGTCGAAGACTGCAAAATTTCTTGATCTATACTGTCATCTTGTTGATTTTCTAATTCTTCTAATGTAGACATTTTCAATGCTTATGTCGATTTTTATGTCCTAATTTCTAGCTTTTTAACAACAATGAATTAAACACGAATAAGTAATACAATTCTAATCAATCGACAATGTATTTTCTTTAAATAGCTATATTCACGATACTTCACTGCTATAGCTTCTTTTGAAGTATAACTCTTGCCACTCAACTTTTGGTGAAATCTCAATACGGCGATTTTGTGTAATTTACATATCAGGCTGCTTTAGCATCCAATATGACTAAAGAAGGAACCTTTTAGCGATCAATATAGGGCAAATATATATAGAAATGATACACAATGACCATGAAGAACTTTCAGACGAGGAATTCCATCGTTTAAGAGAATCGTGTTTGAAGGGTACGTTCTATTTTGTAATAAACGAACAATCAAGAGCTAAGAAGCATATACTAACTTCAGCAGCTCGAAACTCAGCATACTGTCCATATTCGAAATTCAGGTACGTATATACGTTATTTCGATAGTCTAGGGGATAATAAGGCTCATAGAGACAACAATGTATATGAAGTTGACGAGAAAGACAGGCTAACCTTACAGAGTTGGGTGCGTCTTAGAGACAGACACAGGCAAACGGTTTACAGGAGCCAATGTTGAAAATGCATCTTATGGAGCAGGTGTTTGCGCCGAAAGAGCAACGATAACAAAAGCAGTGGTATGTATCAAAGTAGAATTCAAGAGAAATACTTTAAATGTATGGAACGAACTAACGATTTAACAGACAGAAGGCCACTTAAAGCTTAAATTTATTGCCATAAGTGGCGATTCCGAAGAACCAATCAGTCCATGTGGCATATGTAGGCAGTTTATAAGAGAATTTGGACCCAATGTGCCTGTATTCATGTTTAATCTGGATGGATCCAAATTCATCAAAGTATTTTTGCAGGATTTATTGCCATTGAGTTTTGGTCCTGAAAACTTGGGAATTGGACCGGCTCTCCAATAGAACCATCAGTTTTCATTTGGAACGAGAATTCCTTCAACTCTTACTGTTGCATGGGTAGTAAATAATGAATGTACAATGTATAGTTATGATATAATGAAGTTTCGCACGACTTGTTTATGGGTCATCTTGAAAATTTTGATTCCATAATACTGTCAGCTTCAAGATAACAACTTACTATATAGATGTCCGCTGTTTGTGCTGCTTCAAACTGTGGGAAGGAGACCACTTCTTCCTTGAAATGTCCAGTCTGTCTAAAAGAAGGTACAACTAAGGTTTTTTGTAACCAACTTTGCTTCCGTAGTAACTGGGGATACCACAAAGCTATCCATAAGAATGAAGATGGTTCGAATGAACCTTATAATCCATTTCCAGACTTCAACTATAGTGGTGATTTGAGACCAAGTTACCCATTATCTCCAAGGAGAGCGGTCCCAAAGCATATTAAAGTGCCGGATTATGCACAAAATGGTAGGCCGGTTAGTGAAATCAAGAACGACAGAGTCGGTAAGATAACTATATTAAGTGAAAAAGACATCGAAAAGGTTAGAAAAGTAGGTAAATTGTCAAGAGAAATATTAGATATTACAGCCAGTCATATTAAACCAGGCATCACATCAGACGAATTGGATGCCATTTTGCATAAAGAATGTATTAAGAGAAATGCTTACCCATCTCCTTTGAACTATTATAATTTCCCTAAGTCTGTTTGTACATCTATTAATGAAGTTATCTGTCACGGTATTCCAGATCAACGTCAATTAGAGGATGGTGATATAATCAACTTGGATGTAACTATTTACTACTTGGGATTCCACTCTGATCTTAACGAAACCTACTACGTTGGAGACAAAGCTAAATGTAATCCAGAAATTGTCAACTTAGTGGAAACAACTAGAGAATGTTTAGACTTGGCAATTCAACAAGTCAAACCTGGCTTAATTTTTAGAGAGTTAGGTAACGTCATTGAAGAGCATGCTACCAAAAATAACTGTTCTGTTGTCAGATCATACTGCGGTCATGGTATCAACCAATTATTCCATTGTCCACCGAATATTCCGCATTACGCTAAAAATAAAGCCGTGGGTGTAGCCAAGCCTGGTATGGTTATTACCATAGAACCAATGTTATGTCAAGGTTCTTATAGAGATATGAGCTGGCCTGATAATTGGACTGCCGTTACTCAAGATGGTAAGTATTCTGCGCAATTTGAACAAATGCTATTAGTCACTGAAGACGGAGTTGAAATTTTAACTGCTAGAAACGACCAATCTCCTGGAGGCGCTATTCCTAGAATTTAGATAGTATTAATAATTGTATATATTATAATCATTATAATCTATTGCCTCATTGCCTTTGATTGACATATCGCAAATCATTGTTTCAACTTTACTTATCGATTGTTGTAATGTAAGGAACTTTTTATCCATTATAGATCCTGCCTTGTAATTGCGTTCGGCACTAAACACACCTCTATTGATACTAACGTTAGGGAATTGAAGAAAGAGTTCCTTTAAATGGTTGTTTAGATTTTTCATGAACTTCAAATTCTCCAACGATTTTAAGTTGACGGTTTTCAGTTTCTCATCGACAATGTGAGTAATGGAGTACCTCATTATTTCACCAGTAAGGTCAAACAAACCCATCAAGTAGTCTCCCGGCAAAATAAAATCAACTTCAAATTCAACACTGTCGTATGGAGTTTCAACCTCGTCCGTAATAGTGTTTTCCACCACATCGAACAAGAGCTCACATAAAGCGTAATTTAATAACTTTGTATTGAACAGGTTCAACTTATAATTGTGACTTAGTATGAGACACCGTATCACGTAGGAAAACTTATCATATGGTAAAATGTCTCTATTCATAATATAATATGCAAAAGTAAAGGCTTCAATCATCTCCTCAACTGAGTTTGATACAGTCGACTTTAATTGAACAAAATTCTCATTATGGCGAAACTTGTTATAAAGAATAGACAATTTTTCACTAATGATCTTGAAATTGGCAATTAACTGGCCATACAACTCCAAAGTCATTTCACTCTGGACTCGATGGAGAGTGAAAATCATCTTCTTCGAATATGAATTTATATCCCGACATAACCTAATAACCAATTCTCTTTCGTCATGAAACTTCAACAAGTACTCTCGCGCTGGCTGAAATACTTCAGTTTTATAAGCATCTTCTGCCATTTTAAAAAATTGTTGTATAGGAATTATGATAAGAAGCCTTTTCTAGAATGTTAAAAAAAAAATTGGCCCCTAGCAGGATCGAACTGCTGATCTTGGCGTTATTAGCACCACGCCTTAACCAACTGGGCCAAGGGACCACTTTTTTGCGTTTTTCGCTTGTCTCATTTTTATTAAAAAATTGTGTCCTCTGTCTCAATCTGCTCTATATCAAAGTAGTCCCTTAATGACTGATTTTATACCGATTGAACACCTGAAATACACCTGTCTTTATTTTAGAGCTAGCTGAGACACATTAAGCATGGTTATATGATTATAAGTAGTCTATTTTATGCTAAATATACTGCAAAACCAAGGAATAGTATCCGGGTAACAACTAAGATTTTTCACTCAAAATATATCGCGTTCAGAAAATGGCAAATACAAAGAATCAAGCGACAGAGTATACTTGAAGATACCTTGAATAAACAAAAATGTCTTCGTCGATTCAAGTACTTAACCCAAATGCGGAGTCTTTAAGACGTTCCCAAGCATTGCAGGTAAACATTGCGGCTGCACAAGGGTTACAACAAGTTTTAGCTTCCAATTTAGGACCTAAAGGAACATTAAAATTATTAGTCGATGGATCAGGTAACCTTAAGCTTACTAAGGACGGTAAGGTTTTATTGACTGAAATGCAAATCCAACACCCAACTGCTGTCATGATTGCTAGAGCAGCCACTGCTCAAGATGAAATTTGCGGTGATGGTACCACCACTGTGATTTTGTTAGTGGGAGAATTGTTGAAGGAAGCTGAAAGGTTCATCAGTGAAGGGGTGCACCCAAGAGTAGTGGTTGATGGGTTTGAGATTGCAAGAGAAGAAGCATTAAAATACCTTGATGGCTTTAAGACAACCCCAGAAAAGTTTGACCGTGAATTCTTATTGCAGGTAGCCAAATCGTCTTTGTCAACCAAAGTTAATAGCGAATTAACCGATGTTTTAACTCCTATCGTTACTGATGCGGTATTGTCGGTATACGAAGAAGGTCAAAGAAATTTGGATTTACATATGATTGAAATTATGACCATGCAACAAGGTAGTGCTAAAGATACAGAATTGATTAAAGGTTTGGTATTAGATCACGGTGCCAGACATCCAGACATGCCAAGAAGAATCGAGAACGCCTATGTATTGACTTTGAATGTATCATTAGAGTACGAAAAGACTGAAGTCAATTCTGGATTCTTCTACTCTAGTGCCGAACAAAGAGAAAAGTTAGTTGCTTCAGAAAGAAAATTCGTTGATGAAAAGTTGAAAAAGATTATCGATTTGAAGAACGAAGTATGCGAATTAAACTCTAACAAGGGGTTCGTTATTATAAACCAGAAGGGTATTGATCCTATGTCGTTAGATATATTGGCTAAGAATGGCATTTTAGCTTTGAGAAGAGCTAAGAGACGTAATATGGAAAGATTGCAATTGATTAGCGGCGGTGAAGCACAAAATTCCGTCGACGATTTGTCTCCATCAATCTTGGGTTTTTCTGGATTAGTATACGAAAATAGTATCGGAGAAGATAAATTCACATACATCACTGAAAACAAAGAACCTAAATCTGCCACCATTTTAATCAAGGGTGCCAATAATCACGTTTTACAACAAATCAAGGATGCCGTAAGAGACGGATTAAGATCCGTCTCCAATGTCTTGAAAGATCAATCAATTATACCTGGGGGAGGTGCGTTCTTTATGAGCTGCAATAATCACTTATTGAACACCAAAAACGAATTTTTGAGGGGTAAGAACAAGTCTGGTATAAAAGCGTTTAGTGAGGCTTTATTGGTTATTCCAAAGACTTTATCAAAAAATGCCGGCCTAGACTCATTGGAAACTTTATCGAATTGCCAAGACGAAATTGATGACAGAATCGTTGGTATCGACTTGAAGTCCGGCGAGCCAATGGATCCATCTATTGAGGGGGTGTGGGACTCGTACAGAGTGATGAGAAACGCAATCTCTGCTGCCACAGGCATTGCGTCTAATTTATTATTATGCGATGAATTATTGAAAGCTGGCCGTTCCTCCTTAAAAGAAGGGGGAGGCGGCGCTGGAGGTCCTGGTGGGCCTGGAGGCCCACCAATGGGGGCTCCTCCAATGATGTAGTTATTCGCCTTATAATAGAGAAATAATATTCATATACAGTAATATATATCCACCGAACACCTTGTAACTGTAGCACCAACGTTTCTATTATGCAATGCAACCGATACCTTGAAGAAATATTCCATGCCTCGAGAATTTTACTTCCTACTTGGCAAAAAAAGTGCTTTATCTTGTAGCATGTGCCTATGCCAAAAAGATCTTGCATATTCGGCAATCTGAAGTTTCATGGGACAATATGATTTGTTTATATTTCTAATCTTCTATATGCAAGTTTAGGGCGACGTATACGTACTGCTATTGTGCCGTTCCTTTTTAAGCCTCACTAACAATCAACAGCAGGATAACGAAAAATAGTTCTCAGATTTCTACACAAAACATATACAGATTCTATTGTTAAGCAAAATAATATTTGTTAACAAGACTGGAGGCTGATAGATTTGATCGGATATTCTGCGTTGTCGGGTTTCAAGAACCCCAACCCCAGTTTATACATAATTCAAGAAAATCTCGAGTTTTTAAAAAATACCTAGTAGTGACATGGGTTTGAACATTAAGGAGTAGAATACATTTCTTATTAAAAACGTAGCATTCCAGATTTCTGTTTATTATCGGAGAAAAAAGAGATAGAAAAGTGACTGATAGCGATAATAATAGTGACAGCGTATACGAAATAGGGAGTACATATCTGGGACATAATGGATCCGTGGTACACTGAGTTGAGTCGAAGTGGTGGAACAAGCGATGGGGCAGACAACGAATCTAGTAGAGAGGCAAATCAGAACGAAGCTCCCCATGTACCCATTTATCAACAGTTCATGCCACCCGGAGATGGTAATTTGGTACAACCAATGCTGTTGGGGATTTCTTCGACGCAGGCTATGCAAGCTACGGAAGCACAGTCGATGCCAGTACAAGTTCCGTTACTGATTGCCACGCAAAACATAGACCAGCTGGACGAGGGAGGAATAACACAATATTCTCGATCGCTAGACCACGAAACCGAAGTTCAACCCCATAGATATCACCACGCCATTCCAGGTCTGTCACAAGCATCAAGCCCGTATGCTCCTTCCGGAGACTTCGCTAGCATGGGTATTGCAAATATCCCGCTGACAATAGCAGCGGATATGATGGTGCCAAATTTTGATACCGAACATCATGCCCCACAACAGCCTAAATCGCATAATATCATCCCTGTTATTCTGGGCAAAAAAAATATTCGACGGTCTTCACGGTCATCCGACAGTCATCATGGTTCTCCAATAGACGAATCTGTGGAAACACATGCGACAAAACCCATCACTAAACGATCAAGGATGGGTTGTCTTACTTGCAGGCAAAGAAAAAAGAGGTGCTGTGAAAAAAGGCCCCAGTGCACTGAGTGTCTGAGATTGGGGCTAGATTGCATTTGGCCAGTACCAGGAACTGAACATAGGAACAAGTCAAGAGATTCCCGGAGCGATAAAGACACCATTGAACATGAAGCTTTTGGCAAAATTAAGGTTCTACGAGGTATCGTTGAATACAAAAAGAAATAAGATAGACATAGCCACTAAACTTCATTATCTGACTTGACATGCATGAAATAGGTGCAATTTAGCCGTTGTTACTTATCGGACATTCCTTATATAATTTGGGATGTCTTTCACATATCATAAAATAAAAATATTTTAGATAAGCTAAGGAGTTACTTTAATTAGACGATTTTTTTAACAGCCATACTTTGTAGATTCTTAATGTAACAAGTCGACTTAGTACCCTAAAAGGAAGTCTACATTCTAATTACACAAAACCGTCATTGGATAAACACGTAAATACAATTAAGATAAACCAATGATTAGCATAAATAAATTAGTACACTAAGTTAATCTATAGACAAAATGTCATTGATGGATGATTTAAGCATAAGAGACAGACAGATCTGTATGTTGATTTTTTCAAATTCTTGTATCGACCGGTATCTTGTAGAGAATTACTAACCGATATAGCTACATTGGAGCGAATGTTCCATTTGAATAAAGATGGATCTCCAGATTTGACATTGGCATCAAAAAGTGAAGAAATGATCTGGAAAGTATTGGTGTTAGATTCGAAGTCACAGGCAATTATCTCTTCTGTATTAAGAGTGAATGATTTGTTAAGATGTGGAATAACTGTTCATTCCTTGATTAATTCTAAGAGATCACCGTTACCTGACGTTTCAGTTATATATTTCGTTGAACCAACCATAGAGAACATATTAGTGATCATAGATGACTTATCAGCCGACAAATATGATAATTTCTATATCAATTTCACATCAAGTATAAATAGAGAATTATTGGAAGAGTTTGCCAAAAAGGTTTCGATTTCAGGCAAATCTTTCAAGATTAAACAGGTATTTGATCAATATTTGGACTTTATAGTAACGGAGCCAAATTTATTCTCATTAGATTTACCTGAGGTTTTCACAAAGTTTAACAATCCAAGCACAAATGAAGATGACATCCATAAATTGGCAGAGAATATTGCAAATGGCTTATTAGCATCAATAATCACGTTGGATAGTATTCCAATCATAAGGTGTCAAAGGAACGGACCTGCAGAGTTAGTAGCCACTCAATTGGACTCAAAATTGAGAGATTACTTGAGTAATTCAAGAAATTTGATGAGTCAATCAATTCAACAAAGGCCAGTGTTGATTATATTAGATCGTAACATTGATTTATCGTCTATGTTTTCACACTCATGGATTTACCAATGCATGGTGAGTGACGTCTTTCACTTGAAAAGAAATACAATAAAATTGACTAAGTTCAACGACGATTCTACTTCAGTTACCAAGAACTATGATATTGATCCAAAGGATTTCTTCTGGGGTAAAAACTCCCAATTACCATTCCCAGATGTAGTCGAGAATGCTGATGTTGAATTAAATTTATATAAGAAAGATGCACAAGACTTAACAAACAGAACTGGTATAACTTCATTAAGTGACATTAACAATCAAGCTGGCTCTGATACTGCTCATATTCAACAAGCAGTGGATGCTTTACCAGAATTAACCGCTAGAAAGGCTACATTGGACATGCATATGGATGTTTTGGCTACTTTGTTGAAAGAATTAGAAGCAAAAAGTTTAGATAAATTTTTTGAAATTGAACAAAACTATAATAATCCGAAGATTCAGAGCCAATTCTTAGACATATTGAAAGATAAATCAAAGAGAGATAATTCTACAGATAAATTGAGATCATTCTTAATATTAGTTTTGTTGCTAGATTTGCCTGCAAACTTTATTAATGAATGCAAGGAAATTTTACATAACGAGTATCCTGATCTTAATTTGGATTCATTCAAATACATCCAAAAATTTAAGCAGGTGATGAAGTTATCTAATATGTCTGCTTTAAATGATCAATCTTCGGGTAATTCTAGTTTTGATGCGAATGCATCTAAGAATAACACAGCTTTATTTAATGGTTTATCATCCAAATTATATGGATTAACCGAAGGAAGAATCACTGAAGGTTTAAGTTCTTTAGCGACAGGATTAAAGAAGCTCTTACCTGATAAGCAACAATTGCCAATTACAAACGCAGTGGAGGCTATTATGGATCCGACTAATGCTTCAAATAATTCAATTCAACTTACTGATGATTACTTGTATTTGGATTCAAAGTTACGAGGTGGTCATTCTAAGCCACCTAAAAGACAATCATATCTTGAAGCTCAGGTGTTTGTTGTTGGAGGTGGTAATTATTTAGAATATCAAAATCTTCAAGAATGGTCAAACTCACCAAATAAACCTACCAAAAAGGTTACTTATGGTAGCACAGATATAATAACTGCAAATGAATTCTTAAAAGAGTGCTCTAATTTAGGTAGACTTGATAATTAATATACTTTCATTTTAAATCTAGATAATATATAAAATACATAAATCGACAACTTTGTAAGTGTAACTTAAAGGTAACCTTTAGTTTCTTCCAATATTTTGATTGAACGACGAGAATCCAAGAATAAGATTTCACATTCTTCGATATCGTCACTAGTAATCTCATTACGACCAGCAGTTTTAGATAATACACCCGCTGGTGCTAATAACTGTAATGCATAACGTAACGAATTATTAATACCATGCGAAGACAATTTGTCTAAGGCATCAGGAGTAACAATTAAGTTTTCTAAAGTCGCTCTCTTGCTGATAATAATTTTAATTTCTTCTTGGTTGTATGGTAAGGTTCTGACTATTAACAAACGATCAATTAAATCTGCTGGACACCCATGAGGCGATTTTTTGTCATCATCAGTACCTCTAATTGTAGTCATACCACGATTTGATGCCAAAACAACTATTGGGGCTATAGAACTTTCCAACGCTCTGTTCAAATAAGTGAAGCATTCAATATCTAACATATTAACTTCATCAATAAATAAAACACCTGGAATCAATTCGGCAACACCTTGATCAATATATTTAGAAACAACTTTATTTACTTCAGATCTTAACTTATCTGTTATTTCTGTTTTTCTTGGTTTTAATAATTGCCCCATCATTGACAAGACATCTTGACCACCTTGAGGTCTTGCATTGGCAACATCTAAATCATGCAATGTTACATCTTGGACAATTTCTTTCTTTTTATGAACTTCTCCCTTTGGTAATGGAACATATTCTTCAGCCTCCAAGTCGAATTCAGTAGCATAAGCATCTGATCTCCCAACTCTTTTGACAGAACCAGTGTTTGCCTCAATATAGATAACGTCACCTACGGAAACCCTTTCCTTTTGAATACTTTCATAGATACTTGGATCCAATCTCAAACTCTTAGTACCTTTTGCGGTCTTCAAGCCAACTATAACATGACTGATTGTTTTACCATAACCACCCAATGGATTTTCTGCTTCTTCAGGAGTCAATTCAATCACTTCACCTTCATAAACCTCTTTAGTTTCCTTGATTCTTAATCCAATGGCTCTTCTGAAATTTTCCATCAATGCAGCTGTCTTCTTTATTTCTGCCGAAAATAATTCAGACCCGACAATTGGACAGAAGGGCACCTTTGGCCCTAATTCTTGTGAAATCGCAAGTGCCAAGGCAGTCTTACCAGTTCCTGGAGCACCTGCCAATAAAATAGCCTTACCAGACATTCTCTTAGACTTAATCAAGTCGACAATAATTCCACAAGCTTCTCTTGCATCAGATTGACCAACAAATCCACCTTCAACTTTCTTAGCTATCCCATGCTCATCTAATCCAAGCCCTTTAATATGAGTATGAGCAGCGGTTCTACTTTCTCTAGTTTGAGTATCTTTTACTTCATTAATCTGAACCATCTTATAGCTTTATTAGATTATCTGTCAATAATTTGTAAACGTTAATAGTCCTCGATGTCGTTGTTGTTCCATTATAATCGATTTTGGTGGAAATTTTAAATGAAAATTGAATATGATTATATGCACACCAAAATATTTTTCATTTTGCAACGATAACATATATACTAGAAATCACTTTTGCCTAGTATCTAGACAGGATAAAGATGTCTATAGGAGTAGTCGGCGAGTTTAATTGAGGCATTCTTTCGAAAATATTATCGAACATTTTTTAACCATTAAATTAAAATTTAATGTCTGTTCTCCTGCTCGAAACCTAGTTTATGTAGAAGATAAAGACAACGAATAAACTATGTTGCATTGCTCTAACAGGGGTTCTAAGTAAAATTCTAGTTGCGTTCGATATAGAATGGGTTTTATATTGATAATAAAACATTTATACAGTTAATATACACTATTCAAAGTCAACGTCTTCTTCGACCTCTTCTACAGGTTCTTTAGGTTCTTGACTTTCTGACCATTGCGTAACATCATCTATGTAGCTCAAAATTGTCGCCACAGAATCACTATCTTTGTTACAGTCTAAAGGTAAAAATTGAACCATACCAAAGTCATCAACTAGATTAGCAATGGCTTTGTTCAATTTGGCAAATTTTGGGTTTGACTCGTTTTCCAGACTAGCATTTAATAATAAGGGATCAGGATTTAAGAACTTTTTCAATTCCTTCTTCGAGACTTCATTTTTGATTAAATCAATCTTCGATAATATGTTGATATGTGGTAATTCAAGCAAAATCATCGCTGACATAGCACTTAACGCACCTGAAAAAAATTTTGATCTATCTATGACAAATGGAGCTTCAAGCAAATATGTAGCACATAAGTTAAAATTAAGCAGTGATTGCAAATGTCTTACTATAGTTGGCAACACAGGTATATGTGTATATAATTCAATCTGTCCTGGACAATCAAAAATCAAGTATTCATCGTTATAATCCCCAATTTCTTCATCTAACCAATCTAAATTGTTCAACAAAAACTCAAAGCAATAAATTAACGCTCCATTTGGCCCTAAATCCATCTCTTCCATCACGTCTTGTAAAGAAATTAAATCTCTTATGTCAATAGTAAATTCATATTCCGATGGTTCAGCTGCTGGATCCAAATTAACAATATGTGCTCTACGTCCTATGGATTGCATATGTGTAATAATAGAATTACAGAAAGTGGATTTTCCCACACCCGCAGGTCCCAATGCTAATACTCCAACTCTTGACATACTTGTTTTGCCAGCTTCTTAACGTGATATCTATTTGACTAATGCTTAGTTATCTTCAATTGATGCAGCATTCAAGATGAGCAGTCGTGCGCGAACCTCAATATTGTAGTATATATGGGTATATTGTATGAATAAATACGTCTAATAGTTATATAGTCATAATAGCACTATCGGAGCGACACCAGCAAGTATCGAAATCGTTTTCAACTTGAATCATGACATCAATGCTTTCAGCTTGGAAAATTTTCTCACATTGTTTTTTTATATACAATGAATTTTCACCTCTATAAATTTGAACGTGAATATATCCGAAAATATCAGAATTGTCACTAGATGGCCAGAATCTCGGAGTTGTGAAAGACTTGATACCCTTCACTTGCACAATATTATTTAGCACCGACCTAATTTTCATTTCTTTGTCCGATTTCAATTTGAGTAGAAGCGACAGCGCAGTTGACTTAATCAATGGGATAGCTGACAAGAAAATTAATACTGCAATGATGATTGATGCAACTGGATCAAAACCATCCCAACTGAAAAACTTTGTTAATATAGTGGAGATAACAACCCCAACAGATCCCAAAGTATCAGCTAAGATATGGAGGAAAATACCCTTCATGTTATCATTCATAGCAGCCTTTCCTGACAGATCACCATTATCTGAGTGATTGTGACTGTGTTCATGGCTGTGACTATGACCATGGCTATGACTGTGTCCATGTGAATGTCCGTGGCTATGATCGTGACCGTGGTTAAAGGCAAATATTCCTACCAAGTTTACGAGAAGCCCTAAAAAGGAAACAATAATCAATTCATTGGTCTTTTGTAAGACAACTGGGTTCCACAACCGACCGAAGGCTTCAAAGATGATACTACCCGATATTCCAATTAATAATGTTCCATTTGTAAAACCTGCTAAGATTTCGAAATTTTTCAACCCAAATGGAAATTTCCCATTTGGATTTATAGCATTTTTCAGTAATATGCCTGCTATTAAACCTAATGCTAACGATGTGCAGTCTAATGCCATATGCAAGGAGTCTGACAATAATCCCAAAGATTTGGATCTGAAAGAATAAAGCAATTGAATAAACATGAATGTAGAATTAAGCAAGAGGAAATTGAAAATCGCCCTGGTATCTGAATGGCTTAACAATTCCGTTAAAATCGATCCATTGCTCCTTGTTTCAGAAGTGTCACTTATACCAGCATACTGGCTTGTAGTAAGATCGATAGATCTGTCAGCCTTAATAACCAAGGGCACAGCAACGCCCAAAAATAACTGTGTCACGCTGAAATCAGTTGAGAGCACGATATACTCAAGACTGTAGGATACTAAACCGATAATGAGTGGATTGAAACGCGACGCTTTCAAATCACAATCTTGCAACGAAATCAAGAACACAAGTGATGCACACACATTAAGACCCATCATCATGGGCGAGATATTTTCAAATCCAGTGACCACCAACGGAACCATCCCCGTTGCTACCGCACCTCCCGCCACTCGCACATCAATGTTCGCTAATGCTGTCGTGAGTGACGATAATACTGTCTTCTTATACAATATTCTAAACGAAACTACCACCACAACGTATCCCACCACCGTGCTCACCATATTCTCCATGCCAGCATTCCAATACACGTCCCACACAAGCACTATTGCTGTATACAAGTTAAATGCACTGATGTACATCCCTAGATATAGCACCCCGAGGCGACTCACGGAAAGCAAATGCGTCGCTACATAAACCATGGCAATCGCACCAACAAACTCCCCCGTAGACACCCTATCGCGACCTCTAGCCTCTGAAGTCAACGAAATAACATTCCACCGTACAAGCATTTGCGTCACCAACAAAAATACCCCTGCTAGCATCACCAGAATCGATAAAACGGACACAACGGTCCCCATATCATACGCAGTATGCCCGTACGACAAACTTCCCGACAAAAGCATACATGGAAACGCCACAAGCACCGGCAACGTACCTACCATCAGTCCCAACACCCCTCTCTTCGCAGTACTGTCTCCGGCATGCGAATTTAGCGGCTCCATCTTAACAAATGGGTTCTTAATTCCCTCGCTTTTCACTTCTACTCCTGCTCCTAATGGCTCTGAATACCCCTGATTGAGCTCAATTTCCTCACTATAGCCATATATAGACTGCGATCCATGTCCCCGAGATCGTGAATGGGTCTTTTGATGTGACATGAGGAATTAGCGTCGTTTATCACTGCTTCTTCTCTGGTAACCATTACCTTAGTATACCTGTTGATGTTCTGAACCTGCGTCTTTTGCTTTGAGACCGATTACGTAAGATTTTGAATTAGAATCGACGACAATAAGAAGTGACATCATATGATTCAAGCAGTGGAACTATCAACAATATATAACATAATAGGTCGGCAAAATCATACATGGGAGAATATCGTTGTTAATCTAACTGAGGGGATATTATATTAGTAAGGTACCGTTTTAGAAGTTAATAGGATTGAATATCTAACGAACTACGTCAAAAAAAACGGGATATACCCACATGATACATAGAGTATCGGAATAACAAGAAGAAAAGATAGAAAAGATAGAAAACACGCTGTATAGGATATGGCTGAATTATACTTCTTACGACACGGGCAGAGGATAGACCATGTCAGCAATAAGGAGGAAAAGGGGATAGAAGCGATATACAAGGATTACAAGGAGTACGATCCATCATTGGCGAGTAGCGCCATCGGGCAGCTTGAGGCGGTGGGAAAGGAGATTTCGGAATACACACAGGTATTTGATGACAAGGAAAGTGGGAGTGTCAGAAAAAATGTGTTTATCCACTTTTCGCCGTACTTGCGGTGTTGCCAAACGGCAGATTTGTTGGTGAGTGATCTCAAGGCGAGATTTGAAGAGAAATACCCAAATTACAAGGTGAGGTTTCAACTTTTGGGGGACTTTGCGTTGTCTGAGTGGGTGCATGAGAAGATGAAGAATAAACCGCCGTTTAGTGATTCAAACGATGCATACCATATGTATACCCCTAACATCAAGTTGTTGAAGAATCGGTCATGTGTATCTAACTTTCGTCCGACTAATACGTTGGGTCCGTATAATGGGCCTGATCTAAGCTATAAGGACTACCAAGCAAACTGTAAAGAATATTTTCTGAAGTTGCTAGCCACGTATAACAGACCGGTGCATCTTAAAAACCAGGATATAATTATTATCATATCACATGGATATGCCATAAATAATTTTCTATCGTACTTCATAAACCATCCTATATTTGAAGAAATACCTGAGGCATCCTTAAACTTTGCAAGAAGGGTCCTTGTGGACGAGGATGATGAAATTGAAGATCCTCTTGATCTAGACCGGTATAAGTGGAAATTGTTTAAAGATTCCTTGGATATTTTGGAGAAGGAAGATATCGATAGTACTCTCAACTTGGAGACCGATATAGTATACTATAAAACCAATTTCTTCAAAAAAAATGATTTTGACGAATCTAATAATTTGAAACTTCCTACTGTTCCTGCGCAAGACCAACCACGAGCGTCGTTTAGGATGTCCACCGCTGGATCAACGAAAGATCCTAATAGGCCCGAAGTGATTAAAAACTACAATCCTATTTGCTCGGCGGCAAAAGACTGGTCACCACAATTGGCTAAACAATTCGAAGTCAAATCAGACTTCAAGTTAAAAAGAATGAATGATGACTCATTTAAGAAGACCTTCAACCTTCAACATCATCCATCGAAGCCAATATCGCCAGAAGTTTCACCTAATTCTGAGCCAACGAGGAATAATTCGGTTATTGATTTGACGAAATTGGTTGATAACGAAGAAGTTAACAAACCTATGAGATTGAAATATTCAACAACGTCCGAAATTCCTATTCATCGCTTGAACTCGAAAATTAATTCACAAGTTAATTTAGCTCAGTATCAGAGAGATAATGCATCGTCGAATGATAATTCGACAACTGATTTGCCGAGATTCCTTTCATCTCTTCAGAATAAACCAAGAAAGAGATCCACATCAAATCCCATTTTGGCAACCGTGGCTCATAATGCAAAGGATTCGTATTTCCCACTGACTGTTATTGGGAAGGCCAGCCATAGGCAGAGTAATGACCTGTTGGCATCGATAGATTCAGGATCTCCAGTGGATGATTATGGCTCCGGCAGTGACCTTGATATAATCGAAGAACACAACGTGAGACCAATTCAAGGCCCTCAACAACCGGAAAATCCATTGTTGAGTAGATCTAAATCCTTAAACTACAAGCGCACTATAAGTGATAAAGGAAGCACATCTCTATTAGCTAAATATAAGCAACATCAGCTTAATAACGAAAGTGATGATAGTGACTCTCATCAGAAAACATTTGCATTGCCTTACAGCTTGAATAGGAACAATCAATACCAGAAGACAACTTCTACACCTCCTCCACGGAGAACTCCTCAGTCACCTGTGGTAAGCACTAGTCCAAGACCTAGAAATTCAATTAAGTTCATACCCTCTGTATTTAATGGTGATGGTATGAATGGTCCTGTTAATGGTACGTCAACTCCAACAGGCTTTAGCGTGTCGAGTACGAAGGATTCGTCCAAGAAACCTATGTTCTACCATCTCAACTCTGATGATGGCTCGAATAGTGATTCTGGCGATTCTTCGTCTGATATTGATGACTACAATGGTGACGGTGATGAAGATGATAAAATGGATGTGGATAAGGAAAAACAAAAACCAAAAAAGAAGAAAGACCAGTATATTTGGTTTGGTCAGAATAGAAGATAAGCAAAGTGCTTTGACTGTGATATATGCATATTCCTATTTATTTACTCATTAATTTAAAGCCTTGATCTATATATGTATATATATAGATATATATCTAATAATACTTAAATCACTTAAAATTATATATATTTGTAAAGATAGTAAAAGCGCGCCAAATCATTTATCAAGTTCTTATGCAACTTGATAATCATTCTATAATTGAATCCAATCTCAAAGGATAGGCGATGAATATGACACAAGTCGATCCTCAAGTCATAAAAGATTCGTTATCTTCGTCCACCAATACAGCTACTTTTGGCTTGTCAAAAGATTTAACTATTCCAATATCTGTAAAGATTTGTTATCTTCAGCCTTCCGACATTTCAAAAGTTTATGATGAATTATCCCCGTCATCGGAGAAATATTCTAATCCACTGGTATTTCAGAGACTATCTAATATATATATAAATTCAGACCTATTTGTGACAATTCAAGTATTTGGTGGCACTAATAATCCAATTACAATACCTGTCCAAACACCATATCAGGCTTTTACTAACAACAAAAGAGAATGGAATAGGACGTTGAAACTTCCGATTAACTACAACCAATTGACGATAGATTCTTATCTAAGACTTGTTGTATATGAAGTCAGTAATACTAGACCTGTAATATTTGGGGTAGGAAATATATCACTTTTCAATAAACATGATTCTACATTGAGAAGAGGTTCACAGAAGGTCCCCGTCCGAAGGAAGTTTGACTTTTCGAAGAATATAGAAATTGAATATGGATCTATATCAGGAATTACAGAATTAGAACAGAAACTAATAGACTACGAAAACGGAGAATTTCCTCAGGTGCCTTGGCTCGATAAGCTAGTTATGTCAGGTATAGAAAAGCAAAGAAGCATTAAATTAAAGGGTAAAAGTCCGTATTTCAAAGAAAGTAATGAAACTGACAAGGATCTCTTTTTCCTTTATATTGAATTTCCACATTTTGAACTACCTGTCGTTTATTCTGATATAACTTATCAATTGCCAATACAGGCTCCTTCAGAGGATCGAAATAATAACCAAGCATTAAGCTTGAATGACACTACAAACACCAGTGTAATTATAAATTCCATTGATATACCAATGTCTAAGGAAACACATACGAATTTATTGAAGGTATATGACCCTGATTACGAGATACCTCACCTTAATAACATCAATGCCAACGGAAATACAACACAGAATAATGCTACAGCTAATACTCTCGACCCAATTGAAATGAAATATCACAAGTTGGAAAGAAACATTAATAATAACTCTTTGTTAGATAAAGAGTTAAAACCGTCCCCTCAGTTAAGAGATGAATTAATGAGAATTCTTAGAAAGCCATCGAATATCGAATTATCAGACGTTGAGAAGAATTTAATATGGAAGTTCCGTTATTACTTTTCCAAAAATAATTCAACCACAACCGTTATAGCAGAAGACAATTCAAGCCATCACCCATCATCGACTAAACTTACACGAAGCGGAAAGCTTTTCTTACCTAAATTTTTGAAATCAATTAATTGGGATAATGATTTTGAATTAGACCATGCGTTCAATGAAATTATCCCAAACTACTGGTCAGTAGATAAAATTCAAATAGGGGATGCATTAGAATTGTTAGGAAATTACTTCAATCCGCACACATTGACATCAAGAATAGCAGCGACACCAAAAGAACACGCATCAAGTGATCAAATAAACAACGAAGAACGTCGTTATCAAAAGATATTTAAATATGTAATATTCTTAAGAAAATTTGCTGTCGATAGATTAAAATTAGCTAACGGTGAAGAGATATTGTTGTATCTTTTGCAATTGGTTCAAGCTTTGAAATACGAGTCTATTATATTTGACAAGAGGATTAATTCAGAAGATCCAGGAACTGAAAATTTTACTTTGATTGAAAGCAATTCGTCCGATTCATTATTATCGTCACCTCTTGCCACATTTTTGATAGAGAAGTCTGTCGAAAATGAAAACTTGGGAAATTTTTTTTATTGGTACGTTAAAGTAGAAAATGAAGATCAGATAAATGTACCAAGTCCTCAACCTATTCGTATTTATTCATTAATATTGAACAAGTACATTGAAAATTTAAAAAAATATTCTGAAGTTAATAAACTACCCAACTATAATCATTTGAAAAGGCAAATTTGGTTTATAAAAAAATTGACAAATTTGGTCGAATTATTAAGAACGACTTTCAAGAAAAACGAAGCTACAATTAAAAAAGTACAGTTTTTAAGAGAATATTTGGCCAATTCATCAAATGATCTATATAAATTTCCGGAACCATTTCCATTACCTTTAGATCCATCAATAATAATATGTGGTTGTTATCCAGAGGAATCATCAGTATTCAAAAGTTCCTTGGCTCCTTTAAAAATAACTTTCAAGACAATAACAAATTACCGAGAGTTACACCAGTCACAGTCATCACAATTATTTGGTAAGAAGCATTATAAATATGGTAAATATTCGTTAATGTTTAAGATTGGAGATGATTTAAGACAAGATCAGCTCGTGATTCAAATAATCAATTTAATGGATCAATTACTAAAGAATGAAAATTTGGATTTAAGGTTAACCCCATACAGAATTTTGGCTACAAGTCCAATTGCTGGGTTGATACAGTTTGTTCCTAATGAAACTCTTGATGCTGTTCTAGGCCGGATCTATCCCACTTCAATTTCTGATAATATAGATATCGTCGACCAGCAATCTGCAGCCCATGGTGTTTCTAATAATTATAATAACAATAATGGAATATTAAACTATTTAAAATTACATAGCCGTGATGTTCAAGCAGTGGAACCTCAAATGCTGAGTGTATTGTCAGGAGCGAGTGAAAATTCCATACCTCAACCTCAACAGCAACATGCGATTACATCTAATCTTGGTATTTCATCAATTGTTATGGATAATTATGTAAAATCTTGTGCTGGTTATTGTGTCATTACATATCTACTTGGAGTTGGCGATCGTCATCTTGATAATTTGTTGCTATCACCAAATGGAAAATTTTGGCACGCTGATTTTGGTTATATACTTGGCCGTGATCCAAAGCCTTTCCCGCCTTTAATGAAATTACCGATTCAAGTAATTGATGGAATGGGTGGTTTAAACCATGAAAACTTCGATATTTTTAAGAATTATTGCTTTATTACTTATACAACGTTAAGGAAAAACAGTAATTTGATTTTGAATTTATTCCAGTTAATGTTGGATGCAAATATACCAGACATCCAAATCGATCCGAACAGGGCAGTTGAGAAGGTACAAGAAAAGTTTTGCTTGGATATGAGCGAAGAAGAAGCCATTTTACATTTTCAAAATTTAATTAACGATAGTGTTAATGCATTTTTGCCTGTTGTTATCGATAGGTTACATAGTTTAGCCCAGTATTGGAGAGCATAATATAATTTAGCATTTTCTATTACACATACCGATATTTTTACGTATTTAGTCATTCTTCAGCAGAGGTGTCGTTCCTTTAAACCTATCGCTGACAGTTCGAAGTGTAAATGTGTAAACTGCCGACAATAAGCCGAATGGTGGGAATAAATCAAGTAATGTAAAGATGACATTTGGGTGTATTTCCTTAACAACCGATGCGACAGATTTTTTCAATTCATCTAAACCACTACTATTATCTATCACTATATCGGATCTGTAATTTCGTTCTTCATTCGACATTTGACTGTCAATCCTTTTCCTAATATCATCCTCACTCAATTCTGAATTTCTGGCAGCTATTCTTTTTACTTGTAATTCTTGATCGCATGTAACAGTTATCGTGGCCCCACATATCTTGTTCAATCCCGCTTCAAATAATAGTGGAACATCCAACACGACAATACTCTGAAAGCTCATATACGCTCGTAAAATCTGCCATATGATTTCCCTTCTAACTGCAGGGTGAACAATAGAATTCAATCTTTTTAGTTTCTCATTATTACCGAAGACAGCACTTCCTAGGGCGGCCCTATTTAATGAGCCATTAGCTGGATCGACAAGATCTGGAATCTCGTCTGCAAATGCTTCCAAAATTCTAATATATGCCTTTCGACCCGGATTTACAACTTCTTTTGCAATCAAATCTGCATCGACAATAGTTAATTTATGACTTTCATGCAATGTGCGAGATACAGTGGACTTCCCAGTACCTATACCACCAGTAAGACCAACGATAAGCATATTTAATGACGAATGAATTGTCTTATCTTTTATCTTGATCTTTTTTATGGAGATCGCTTTTGAGACACAAAATAGCACAAATAACTTTTCAAGAGATTTTTTTGCAAAATTATTCAGCATAGAAGATAAACATTTATTCACAACGTACATATTGAAATAAGGATGGCTAGTAATCCAAAAGTATACATTTTGGGTGCTGGATCAATGGGGTCTTTGGTTGCACACGAAATGACTACTAAATATCCAAATGCTTTGCAGATGATCTTGCTTTTCAAGACACAGAAAAGGTTGAATAATTTTGTGAATAACAATTCAGAATTAACTATAATCAAACCTAGAGGACAAAACATAATCACTTCTACATCACAGCTTGCGGCTGGTCGGTTCCCGCCGACGATGAAGGGTGAAAAACCGGCACCAATTAACAATTTAATAATATCAACAAAAACGTACCAAACTAAAGCAGCATTAGAGCCATATATACCAAATCTAAATTCAAGTTCTAACATATTAATACTTCAGAATGGAATGGGAATGGCGCAACACCTAACAGAGACGTTTTGGCCCAACGAAACTAATAGACCAAATATATTGCAAGCAATCAGTACACACGGAGCTTACAAGACATCACCAAATGTCATCCACCATGTTGGTCAAGGGAAACTCACCATTTCTCAAATACCTAGAAAATTAGATATTCAAAAACAAGAGATGAAGGAAGACGAGTTGCCAGAATTCATAAAATTATTATTACAGGTTGAAGAACTAAACGCAACTTACCTGCCATACAAATCATTTCTTCTAGTACAAATGGAAAAATTAATAGTCAATGCTTGTATAAATCCGTTGACAGCAATACTTAATTGCTTAAATGGTGATTTGCTTTATGGCACAAAAATTGTACCGATCATGAAAAGAGTTATAAGTGAAGCAGTTCAAGTGTTTAAGGCAGAATACAAAATCTTGAAGAATATTCCTGAAGCAAATAGTTTTTTAAATGACGATAGATTGTTAAATACCGTCTTTGAAATTTGTAAAACTACATCACAAAATAGTTCATCAATGAGAGAAGATATGAGAAATTTGAACAATACGGAAATTGACTGGATCAATGGCTATATAGTGGGCTTAGGATATCAACACAAGATACCAACTCCGGCGAACAAAATGATTAGTTCCATGGTCAAAAATAAGTTGAGCATTGGTAGATCACTAGAATCAACGGCAACTAATCGATTATTAAATGTATAAATTTGCATTACATATGTACATACCTGTAAATAGGTTCTAATCTATAAATCTAGCATGGTTTTTTGGGCAATAGTTTTTTTATTGTTATATAGAAGCCCAATACTTTTCTTTCTGTTCTGCGTGATCGAACAGTTGTCATCATTATATTCTAGCTTGCGCTTAGTATCACAGTCGTGAATAACTCTTTCCAATATTTTTTTGAGTAATATTTTTGAATTTCGCTCATAAACACTCCCATCGTTATACCCGTTGACTAATGCCAATAATTTCCTGGACTCCTCGGGTATCAGTTCTTGTAGCACCGCTAATGCAACTTCAGTTCTAAAAGACATCCCTGATTCTTCACTTATAGTGTATTCACCATAATAACTATAATCGTTTAAGAACTTGATTTGCTGGGGCTTCATGAGAGGAAGAATGTAATCTGATACATCTAGATCATTCCATTTGTTCTGGGGTAAAGTGAAACCATATTCACATAGTAAAAATTCATTAGAATGTGGACCGTAACTTAGGAACAATTGTTCATCAGGATTATAGGAGCATGTTGTATAAACCTGAAAACCAGTGCCATCAATTTTTAGCCCGCATTGGTCGTCACAAGAATGGTTTAGGAAATCTACGTACGGAGCCATAGTAAAATTATCTGCAGCGTTTTTGCTTTGGGGAATTTCCATGTATAAGCAACGAGAGTTTATACACATCCAAGACCATAAATATAATTCAATTGGTAAAAGGTGACATATCGCATCGGTAAAATCATTTGCTCCTTCATTATTTGATATTTCCTTCAATTTAATTGAAAGTAAACCTTTCACTATGTTGTAATCAGTTTGAAATCTGTCATATATCTTATCCATGTGTCTCTTGGTGGAATTAGGCAATAATTTCAATAGTTCCTCGTGATGGTCCACTTTTAATACTTTCCAAACTAACGGAGCTAAGGCAAAATCACTAGTCTCTGGAAGCATATCTATAAAAGGTTTCCAGAAAGACGAGGACCCCCTTCGTTTCTCAAAGCAAATATAGAGAGATAATAATTGAAATGAAGACAAACCAAGCATCTCCTCCATTGATAATTTGGAATATATTTTCGTGTATTGATCTTCTTGAATCTCTCCATAAGGAACATAAATGCTAGTGTAATATGCTTCCTGCAATTTTATGGACTCATTGTGTTTGCTGATATGTCTAACGACCGTATTGAAGTTTAGGAGAAACGAATGTGGAATCCTAAGAAGCATCTCCTTATTCTTAATTGGACTGGCTGCTCGAATACCTCTACCGAAATCTTTCATATCTTTAACAACAATATTAGGCGAAATATACGAATGCGTTGAAGGCAGTATCTTTTCATCTTGGGTGTTCTTAATCCACTTGAGTAGCTCTTCTATCCTTTGATCAATACTTCTCATTATGGCTCTTTTACATCTATATTTTCGTATATTTGCAGTATGTTAGATTAGATAGTACTAAAATTCTGTTATTCATATTGAGGGTAATCACACGACCGATGTGATGATGCCTATAGTTTTCATTACACTTCAACAATACTTTATTGGCATTAATACGAAGCCATGCTAGTACCTTCACGAAGATTTTCGACCAAGTAGGCTTGTATATCTGAAGATTAACAGTAATCATTACTAATAGATCAGAATGCGTGTAGAAGAGCGTCAGCTATATGCTTCAGTAATTCATGATTTTTTGCAAAAATCCACCATTAAAAAATATGATAGCTATTCAATATAACAGGTTTGAAAAAGATATTTATTCTATAGTAATCCTGCTGAATGGTTGTATAAATCAGGTTAGTTGTTGCAGAAGAACGAATTCAATTTGATAGTGACACAAAGACAGATGTATAAACACGCTAAGATCAATTGATCTAGCTTAGTAGAACCATTAAATGAACATGGAAATATGAAGATTCTTTGTGTGGCGGAAAAACCGTCAATTTCGAAGGCTGTCTCACAAGTGTTGAGTGGTGGTAATGTAAGAACAAGAAATTCGAAGAATAAATACATCAAGAATTATGATTTCAAATTTGATTTTCCAGGTTATGGGTTGGTAGATGTTACGATGACGGCGGTTATGGGACATATAACAAACATGGATTTTCCGAATACTTTCAGCTGGGGTAAATGTAACCCTGGAAGACTTTTTGACGCTCCATTAATAGATGTAATATCCAACAAAGACGTGTACAACAATATAAGTAGTGAAGCGAGAACGGCCACTAAATTAATGATATGGACCGATTGTGATAGAGAGGGAGAGTTCATAGGGCATGAGATATTCTTGGCTGCGTATAAGGGGAATAGTTCCATTAAAGTTGAAGATATATGGCGGAGTCAATTTTCACACTTAGAAAGATCGCATGTACTACAGGCCGCAAAGAACCCAATTAAGCTCGATATGAATTCAGTTTATGCCGTGAGTTGTAGGATGGAGATTGACTTACGGGTAGGTGCTAGCTTCACCAGGTTTCTTACAGAGTTGTTTAGGCGTTCACAAGTGATAAAAATGGAAAAAGGTAGTTTTATATCTTATGGAACGTGTCAATTCCCAACGTTAGGTTTCATTGTAGATAGATATAATCGGGTCAAAAGCTTTATACCCGAGGATTTTTGGTATATAAATGTTGAAGTAAAAAAGGATAACCAAAACGTGCAGTTTTCATGGACAAAATATCATTTATTTGATCGGTTCTATGTCACTTTGTTATATCAGAACTGTCTTGAAAACCCAGAAGGTAAAATATCAAGTCTTACTAAGAAACCTACAAAGAACTGGAGACCATTGCCGTTGACAACTGTGCAATTACAAAAGGACTGTTCTAGTTTCTTTAAGATGAGTGCAAAACGGGCATTGGATGCGGCAGAGAAGCTATACAACAAGGGTTTTCTTTCCTACCCAAGAACTGAAACAGATAAATTTCCCCCAACAATGGACTTGAGGATTATAATAGAAAAACAAAGACAGGACCGTAGGTGGGGTACTTATGCAACGGCGTTGTTAGACGAAAATTTCAGGACTCCAAGGGGTGGTAACAAAGATGATAAAGCACATCCTCCAATTCACCCGGTGAATTATGTAAATATTGATTCGTTAGATAAAGCAGACGAGAAGAAGGTATACGAATACGTTGTTAGAAGATATTTAGCATGTTGTTCAGACGATGCAAAGGGTGAACAAACTTCAGCGACATTGCAATGGGGCAACGAAACGTTCACCGCCAGCGGATTAACTGTACTTGAAAGAAATTATTTGGATGTGTATCCATATCGTAGCTGGGAATCCACAAGGCAATTGCCTTCCTTCACAGAAGGTGAAGCAATTACAATTTCCAACAGTCTGTTGAAGGATGGCAGAACTGCAGCTCCTCAACATATGACTGAACCAGAACTAATTGCTTTGATGGATGTCAATGGCATAGGCACTGATGCGACCATTGCAGAACATATCGATAAGGTCCTCACCAGGGGTTACATAGTCAAGATACGACAATCGACAACAGAATATATCATTCCTTCAGAACTCGGTATGGGGCTTATTGAGGGTTTTAGTCAGATGGAATTTGAAAACATATCCTTATCCAAACCGTTCTTAAGAAAACGTCTAGAAATCTCACTTCAAGAAATAGTCGATGGTCGGCGATCTAAGCAGAATGTTTTACAAGAAATTGTTCAACTATACAAACAAGCATATGGTCTTAGTGTCCAAAACGGAAATACCCTTGTACAAGCCTGTCACCATATCATCAATACTAATAGCCAAAGTGACCAAAATCGATAGGTTGTATGCTATTTTTGTCATATTTTGCATCAATACATTCTAATGAACCCACTCACGTGAAATAATCTTTTTCACTAAAATATCAATTAGACTAATATATATAGAATATATCACCAGAAGTAGCATAATACTACACAACGATGGCAAATAACAAGCTTCCCTGCAAATTCTATGCAAGCGGGAACTGTAAGTTTGGAAATAATTGTAAGTTTGCTCATGTGAATAATAATAATAATAGCAATTCTGGTCAAAACAATGCATCTGTAATAGAGAAATTTATATCTCCAAATACGCTTTATGACAAGACATCACAAATTAAGCAAGACTTAAGCGACTACAAGCTGCTTCAGAGTAATCCGGTATTGTCAAGTTATGGGTTAGGGTTTCCAGCTGTTAATAATTTAATACTGGGAAGGGATCTTTCGTACGAAGAAATCAGGCTACAATATGTAGAGGCAGCTGCATCTAATTCAATTCCAGAGTTTGAGAGAAACATAGAGGCCAGGCGTAAGGATATGGATTATTGTATAGACCATATACGGGGGCAAGAACAGGTTGCAGCTAGATATCAACAAAAGAGTGCCGAGCCTAATACTGGACCTGCTAAACCATTTATTCCATTAAGTTTGGAGGAAAATATAGCGCAATTTTCAAACCCGGGCAATAATGCATTTGGTTCAGCAAATAATCAGAGCAATCCATTTGGAGCTGCGACGTTTGGAAATGCAAGTTCTTTGGGTGCTTTTGGTGGTCAACTGAATCCATTTGAATCGAAGTCTAACACCGGTTCGGGATTTGGAAATTCAGGATTTGGTAACTCCAACGCAGACAACCAGTCAGCATTTGGTGGTGGTGGTGGTGGTGGTGCCTTTGGAAAATCTGCTTCAACAACAACGTCGGCATTTGGAGCACCATCAACAGGTTCAGCGTTTGGATCAACTGGGGTTGGAAGCGCTCAACCCACTGCATCATCCGGGTCTGCATTTGGCTCATCAGGTTTCGGTAATTCAAAGCCTGCTGTAGCAACCTCTGCATTTGGAGCTCCTTCTACTGGATCAGGGTTTGGCTCCTCAGGATTTGGAAGTGCTCAACCCTCCGCATCATCAGGATCTGCATTTGGATCATCAGGCTTCGGTAATTCAAAGCCTGCTGTAACAACCTCTGCATTTGGAGCTCCTTCTGCTGGATCAGCGTTTGGCTCTTCAGGCTTCGGCAATCAACCAAGCGGATCAGCATTTGGCTCCTCAGGATTCGGAAGTGCATCAGCAACTAGTGGTTCGGCACCAGGTACAAGTGGGTTTGGTCAATCAGGATTTGGCCAGTCTACTAATAATACAACTAGTCTGCCATTTGGTAATTTGAATAATGATAATAAGGCATCTCCATTTGGATCTACTAATGGCAATGCTACCAGTGCATTTGGAGCAGGTGGATTGGTGTCCGGATCAACAGGCTCGAATCCATTTGGATCTTCGGCAGGAAAAGGAGCATCTCCATTTGGAACTATGAGTAACCAAAATACAACACTGGCGTTCGCCCCCTCTACTAATACTACTCTGGCATTTGGACAATCGAGTTCTAATGGTAATGCTTTTGGAGCCTCGAACAACACAACACAACAGTTTGGATTTGGTAATAATGGTTTAGGTTTCGCAAATAACTCTGCACCATTGGGCCAATCTGACTTTGGTTCGTCGTTTACACAGCCATCAAATGTGTCTAATGATACCAGTCTTGATGAATATGACCCCAAGGTGCTTGAAGCATTTTCGGCTGCTAAATTTGAATTAGGTAAAATTCCTGAAGTTGCACCGCCCGCAGCGATGTGCCAATAGAGTACTCTACAAATTTTATAGATTTTGATAGCGTATTTAATGCATAGTGTACGATATACGAATTGTTGGCGATCGATAAGAATGAAATTTATATAGTGCGATTAAAATATCTTACTATTCATGTCAATTAACAAGGCTAATTGAAATGATTTGTGTCGAATGTACAAATCCTGACATTGACCGGTTGTATTTTAAATATAAGAGTAAATATATCAAGTTAACTATTTGTTCGAAATGTGGAAGAGTAGCCGATAAATATATTGAGTATGATCATGTTATTTTATTTCTTGACATATTATTGTTAAAGCCCCAAGCATACAGACATTTGACATATAACATAACAGAATCTGAGTTACTAAAAGATGAAGCAACTCATAAAGGATATACAAAAGGTAATGCTAGTGAATCAATTATTTCAGTGTTGAAAGGATCAATTTTACGGTATAGAGTTCTTATTAGATTCGTAACAATGATGATTCTATTCGAAGTCTATTTAACCTGTGCTTATGAAGAGAGAAAGGATAAACATACAATTATAATGTCATTCATTTTGAACCAGGACATACATTATCAATATCTATTTTTCGTATTAAAGCTGATCCTAGAAGAAGCAACATTAAATTTTTCAATTCAATACATTTTCCATAAATTCTTTAAATGGGGATCCATCGAAAGTAAAAATATCAATGAAAAATATCAAAATGGATATCGTAGATACGTTTTGTTGGTAGCCGTATTAGTTTCAAGTTCAATCAAGCTATTTCCAATCCTCATGCTAATATGGCCGTATGATAGAACAACAGTTTCTACAACGATCATCAATGCAATTGGATTCCTAAATACCACTGAAGCATTGAAGTTGGTTACTAATATGAACTATATATCAATTGCTATCATTTTAGGCGTATCAATGGCTTTAAAGAATTTATTATCTCGCAGCATCCTTGGTGTACTAGTAAGCTATATGTCGAATAGCACCATATCACAAATACAAACCAGTGAATATAATGAAACTATTGATCTGTTACGTAATTCTATAGACTTTTTACGAAGCTTGAAAGATAGTTTAATTAATTAAATGAATAAATTACATAGTATTTAGTCCCATTCCTCAAAATCTTTAGCTTTTCTAACGGTCATTCCATCATTGTTCACTAATAATATTTCAGTTCCATCAATCGCAATCAAAGGACCATCTAGATTGTCAATAAGATGAGGATATTCGTAAGTCTTATTTAATTCTCGTCTTTCATCTAGAGTTTTAAAATTTGCTTCCACATTTTGTGATGATGCACTCCTTGTTTCTCCGTTATCTTCATCTGGAGAAGATACTTCATTGTTATCGATTGATCTTAATGCAATAAATATAGACAAAGGGATGTAGTTCTTTTGGAAATTCCATAAACATGCTAAAGTCAATATTGGTAATGGTGCTAAAAATGATGCGCAAATGTATGCTTTTTGTAATGCCAAGGTTCCTGCCATCGTCAATTGGAAAATCAATAAACCTAGAATTATTCTTCTAAATACCAATGGCCATACCTTTCCAGTAGAATGTGGAGGATGTACACATGCATAAAGTAATTGGTATTTGTAAACGAAGTAACCAATTATGAAGTAAACCAAGCCAGCCGTTAAGATTTTGGTGGACATAACCGAATACACAATAGTAATAATCAAAATCAATATCGGTTGGGGTAATTGTAATCCAAAATTGAATACGGGAGGTTTATATAAGTTTAAGTAGTCTCTCGGAGTCTTACACCAAAATAATGCTCCAATGGAAAACTTGAATAAGTTTCCCAAAGATAATAATTTATAAGGGAATATACCCAACCCTTGCAATATTATTAAATCAACGTAGAATAAAGAAAGCTTTCTTAAGGACTGGGCAAGTTGATACGCAATCTCAGTGGTATCACTCAATGAGGCCGTACCAGCCATTGTGAAAACCAAGAATAAATTGACAAAAATATAGAAGAAGTTCTTCGAAACTGTAGATAACTCTTCATCACTGTGAGATGTGTAGCCTTGTTTGGATGATATCCAAATATAGAAGTATGGCATTATGATATTGAGGATAGTAAAAAGATAAGTTGGTAATAAAGTCGTAACCAATGTTGCAGCTAACCTATTATTTTCCAAAAACTTACCTAATGATGGCCATACCTTTGAAATTGATTTGAGACTAAGGAACTGTGCAAGATACCTAACTGGAATGACTAAAATAAGACTGAAGATCCCAATAAATAAAGTAACAAAAAAAATTCTAAAGTTACGTTCTCTTCTAGTTAAGCACAAGTGATCCCATATAATATCATGAGGTGCTGGCGCTAAATTAGTAATTAAATGATTAATCTTAGGATCCAAAACAGCCTGTGCAACCATCTGTGCCTGGCTAACCGACTTCATCGTTATAAATGCAGTTGATGTTGCTGGATAGTCCCTTTGTCTCGCTCTGGCAATTTCCTTATCTATGACCTCCAATTGTTGGGTGCAGTAGTTGATGGCATCCAGACGGGGGCCAAACAATCCAAACAATCCATTTCTTATCTTTGGGCGGCTGTGTAATTCATCATCTAATAGAGGTAATTGACCTGTAGATTCATCTATATTCTCTTGTTCGATGTGATCCGTTATTTGTTCTATGATGCTTGAACGTCTTGATTCTGTAGCACCTACGGTTTCTTCAGTTGTAACTTCAGATGCTTCTTCTGGAGAATTGGATTCCTCTTCTCGATCATGATATGCTGTAGTAGAATTCATATTGAACAGATCTCCAAGATTAGGATGTAAATTACTGCAGAGGATATCATTCTTATTTTTAATTCCATTGGCCTCAAAGTATGCAACCCAGTAAACTTCCGCCCTTCTTAAGATTTTTCTTCTCAACTGGAAGAGCTTATTCAAGTCATTCCATTCCTTTACGATTACAATGGAATCCACTTCTCCTATGTTTAGGCTTTCGACATGTCTTTTCAAATCCTCTTCATCTCGCAACATTGGGGGAATACCCGAAAGCTTGATTGTTCTATCGGTAATAGACTTTTGTTTACCTAAATACTTCTGTCTCATATCTATGATTTTAACTGTTTGCTTGAACAAGAAGTAACTCACGATAAAGGTGAAAACATACGTGAATACTGTATAAGACCATAAGAATAACTCGTAGCTTTGTTTCTTCTTTTTCAATATTCCGACGCTATCCAAATCATCATCAGGATCGTCCTGATCCAATTTACCAGTAAACCTATATCGTATTGGCGATATAACAGTTATGGCAAAAATTGCACACACCGCCAATAATTTTATGCACATTTTGAAAAACCCAAGAAATACAACGGCATCTAATCCAGCATGATCCAACACTTGTTGCTCATTAATTCGGAGTAAAATAGGTATCCATCCGAATAGCGATCTCGAGGGCAACTTTGGTAAATTCTGCCTCGACGAACTATGTACGTAGTTACTATTCAAGTGATTGAAGTTAGCAACATAAATCTTTGGATATCTAAGCCTTAGCATAGAAAATAGCATGAACGCCGAAAACCCCAAGATTAGAGAAACAATTATTTGTACACTAGCAACCCTGGTAGGTGGTCTCAGGGTATCAATAGGACCCGAATAGTTTGATTGCCGAGCATCACTAAAAATTACCTGTGGGAACATTGACATACAATTCCGTACCTTCCAATACTATTATTATGATAGACTATATGCAACTTAGATTCTGATCAAGTTAAATCCACTATCAATACCAGCCTAAAATCGCTTGCAAAGATAAGTAGAACACGTGGTACATACACGACAATCCCTTAGGTTTCCATGAATTTGGCTGATATAGTAAGTTCTCTGTTGCTCCTTACATTATCGTACTATATTGACTCATCAGAAATATGCTAGTTGGAAGTAGGTCAGGACATAATATGGTCTTGTTTTTGCGTTGCTCTGAGATCAGACTGATTATTGCAACTTGCATTAGCACAAAATATAAGTGCAAGTACGTTTTGCAACCCTGTAGAACAATGACACGCCTCAATGATAATCAGTGTTGCTCACTCGTGTATATTGCCAAGTATTTCAAGTTTAAAGCTTCGGTATAGCATGGGTTAATATACAAGGAATCTTATCTATGGTGAAGGTGAAAAATCCATATTGAGTGTAACACGCACTATGACTATCAAAACAATCTATACTTATATAGTATCAACATATAGCATGGATCGGTAGAAATGGACACGACGTATTTGTATACCAAACGGTTCATAGACCAAGAGGTAAGGCGGTTAAGCCAACCTTTGATGGTGACATCAAAGCTCGAGCGCATATTGAAGGAAGAATCTACTGAAGATGATCCAAATGGCCAGCAAATAGGAGAGAAGCAATTGCAGCAAATAATAAGCAAAGTGAACATATTAATCAAACGGCACAATAGGAACGTATTCTCACGACAGGTGGTGAATCAAATCATTCAGCAGGTGATAAAATGTGAACAGAACAAGTTGATGGTGGTGAATGAGAAGTTGATGCGTATCGAGATGATCTTGAAGCCAATACTTTTGCCTGAAGTAAATCAGACAGGGAATGTCAAGACGCTTATGAAAGAGTTTGAGGAATTAGTGAGAGAATTGCCCGAATCAAAGTATCTTTTTGATGAGGCGAACGATGACACCTCAGACGAAGATGAGAAGGCCCAAGACCACGCTTCGTCCGAAGACGAGGGGATATTAGTCCAGGACGAACAAGAACGCGTTGAAGACGAGGAATTGACTAAATCGCAGTATAATCGTAGGCTCAGACAACAAACGGAACAGGAACAATTGAAATCGACAAATATACAATTGTTGCACAAGTACGACGATATACGACACCATTTGATCAAACTACATCAAGGACTAGAGTATAAGTACGCCAAGCTCGAGTATCTTACGCTGCTTAAAGAGAAACTACTTCGGGTGCTACTGGTTCCGGAAGAACACTTAAAAAGGGATCCATTTCACAGCCAGGACAAAATGATTGGTAACGACGACGAGCCTTTTGACAGTGATGACGAAGCCAACGACTCTCTCAGCCACCAACACCGTCCGGAATATATGACCAATACCAGTCTCTCGAACGAAATCAATAAGTTTCGAGTGCTTGTGGAAAAAATCTCGTATCGACTACATTCGAAGCAGGAGTTGCAAGCTGCCCTCGATTCAATCAATTCGCAATAGATACGCTAATACATACACTTAGATTAATCGGGCAACCAACCCTAATTCCTATACCAATCTCATGGGAACATACCTCCCATTATCTACATCTCTCTAATATATGCAATTTATTACTTGACTAAATTAATCCTAGTATATAATACAATATATTCACCTATCAACTTAATCGAATAAACCCATACCCATATCGTCATCGGATTCTTCCTTTTCTTCTTCCTTTTCTTCTTCAGCAGCAGCTGCACCGGCATCACCAGAAGCACCAGCGGAAGCACCAGCAGCACCAGCAGCACCGGCAGTTGGAACAGAAGCTAACTTGGTTTGACCTTCAGCAATTAAGTCGGCGACTTGCTTACCTTCTAAGTCCTTTAATAAAGCACTGACTCTACCTTGGTCAACTTCAGCACCAACGGTTTCTAATAAAGCACTGACGTCAGAGGCTGATGGAGAAGTGTTACCACCTTCGATTAATAATAAGTAAGCAGCTAAGTATTTCATTGTTGATGTAGAATAATCACTTTAAGCTATAATATGGCAGACTATCCTTTGATATGTAAAGAAATCTTCAACCAATCCACCATCAACCATAATTTTTCACATTATGTCCCAAGCGTGAAGAATTTTCACAGTCCATATTCCTGCAGGTGGTCCCCTCTTTAATGAAGCCCTCAATTGGGAGATGGTGTCCACTGACCGAATCATTCTCCTCAGTAACTATGGTCCTGAGAACTCGCGATAATGTCGTCTGAGATCCTAGCACTAGCGTATATTGCAGCATGTATTCGCGACCCTCACTTAGGTGCCAAAGAAAACGCAGTCACAACGTCCTTGCCGTATTTGTCGCGAGAAAAGGTAACACAAAGACGGCCGGTTCCACCAGAAAAAAAACCTTTCAAGTCCTGCAGATTGTCATTTTGAGTTCTCGTTCGTGGAATTGTATTGCAATTTTTTTTCATACCCTAATTAAAAAGAGTGGTGTTTTATTGAAAATAGATTCACATAGTTAAACATATCAATCAACATGGCTGAAACTAGTATGTAATGAAAGAGAAAGTATCGATTTATGATCTGGTGTAGTGGAAATAGAAGAATAGGGACAAGGCCGGAGATATAGTGGAAGTAATAGCGGAGGAGAAGGAATTATGGACCAAAAAATGAACCCGGTGAAAAGTTGACGACCACGAATGAAAAATAAGAAATTAAAGAGAAAGATATGTTACGCAGAGATTGGAGGATATGGTGACAAGAAAATGAATTGACGAGAAGGGTTAGTTGGGGTGAAAATTAATTAGGGCCACGCAACGGACATAAATGATACAAGGGCACAGTAGAGGACATATTACTAACAATAATGTAGCTGATAAAAGAAAGAGAGTCTTCAAGACCTTCTCATACAAGGGTGTCGACTTAAAGGACTTGTTGGAAATGCCAACTGAAGAATTCACCAAGTTATGTGGTGCTAGAGTCAGAAGAAGATTCTCCAGAGGTTTAGGATCCAAGCCAATGGGTTTAATCACCAAATTGAGAGCTGCCAAGTTAGCTTGTGAACCAAATGAAAAGCCAGCTATTGTCAAGACTCACTTAAGAAACATGATTGTTGTCCCAGAAATGATCGGTTCCGTTGTTGGTGTCTACAACGGTAAGGTTTTCAACACCGTTGAAGTTAAGCCAGAAATGGTTGGTCACTACTTAGGTGAATTCTCTATCACTTACGCTCCAGTTAGACACGGTAGAGCTGGTAATGCTTCCACCAGATTCATTCCATTGAAATAAGTTGGTTAATATTTGTTATTAGTGTTCTATAATTAAAATCATTTCTATTACTTGTACTTCTTATGTAATGGTTTAATCTATATTTACGGTTAAATACACATTGTAAATTATTAAATTAGACTGGATTCACCGTTGGTTTGTATGTAGATCGAGCTACTAGTTAGTCATCATTCAGATGGCATCTCGGATAGAAATTTAATAGGTATCCTACTTCTTCAGTATAGTTTGGTTTTTGCATATATATCTCATGAGTATGTCGGATAATCATGTAAATCCTTGGAAAGAAATATCCTTTGGTGCCATAGCTGGAATGTGTGGTAAGATCGTCGAGTTTCCGTTTGATACAATCAAGGTCAGATTGCAATCATCATCACAATTTTCACAACTATCTGCGCTCAGCACCATAAAATATACTTATCAGCACGAAGGTTTTATAAAAGGATTCTACCAGGGTTTGAATGCCCCTTTGTTAGGTGCTTGCTTGGAAAGTGCTGTATTGTTTTACTCGTATAACTTATCAACTGCTACGTTCATTGACCTTTATAAAGCAAATTTAGGTATAAACTATACTCAAGATACGGTGCCATTATGGAGCAAATGTTTTAGTGGAGGAATAGCTGGGTTTATGGCATCGTTTGTATTGACCCCTATCGAACTAGTTAAATGTAAATTGCAAGTTACCAATTTAGCCACTACAAAATCATTGTCGTCACCAAATTTATATTCCACCATTATTAAACAAGTTATTAAGCAAGATGGTTTCAGTGGTTTATGGCATGGTTTATCAAGTACATTGATCAGAGAAGTAGGTGGAACTGCTGTTTGGTTTGGTACCTACGAATACACTAATGAGCTTTTCCGCAGAGCAAGTCCAACTAACGAACTAAATGACATTAATTTCTTGATTAGCGGTGCTTTAGCAGGCGCTGTATTTAACTTGTCAGCTTTCCCAGCTGATACAATTAAATCAAACATCCAAACGTTTGATGTCTTACATAAAGATCACGCGGGTTCCAGCTTTATGCAAATGGGTAAACTACTTCTTAGCAGGCCAGGAGGTATTAAGAATCTCTACAAGGGCTTAAACATTACATTAGTGAAGGCCGTCCCAGCAAATGCGTTGATTTTTTACATATATGAAGTTTTGAAACGAACCTTTTAAAACTATTATATGTTTATTTATTTATTCTATAGACTTAGAAGATTTCACTAGCATCCTTTAGATTATCAACATTTAATAGATCACAGCCTAATTTCCACAACGATTTTAAATGAGAGTCTCGAAGATAATTTGGCCATGTAACACCACCCCATATTCTTGTCTTTAAGTTGTACTTATGAGCTGTGTGAAAGTATTCCTCTAAATTTTTCTCGTCGTTGAAATTCAAATTTCTAGTCTTAGAACTTGTATAACTCTTTTGTCCTATCAATTCTTGCATGGATCCACTAGCAATAATGGATAATTTCGAGTATCTTTCAAGTTCGTCATGCGGGGTTCTACTATTGAATAGTTTTAGTGGAGCATCAATAAACACATAACGTGTGGTCTCCTTTTCTATCTCCTCTATTGGTGAATTACCGGTTATAGTAATTATTAACGGCCCGGGGATGAATTTATCGTTGACCGTATCATAGTGTGCAAGAAAGCCTTGGTCTATGAAAGGTTGTAATAACGGCTTTAGAGCCTGATAAGTTTCAAGAGGATCACTCTTAAAATCCAACCAGAAATATAAAGGGGTTTCTGGAGAATTGTAGAACACTCCATTCTTCGAATCAAATTCTTCTGTCACTCGATTCTTATCCTTATATATAAATTCTGGATTGGAATATTTTAGAAACCGATGCAATGGATCAAGGTACAATTTTGATAATGTTAAACTTGGATCTAAATAAACCTGATTATGCCCCACGTAGATTTCATTATTATCAAATGTACTAGTGGTAAGCTTATCTTCCTCCTTACCATCTTTCGTAGTTTCAGTGACCGTTCTCTCTACCTCGTATTTCTCTGGAAAGTACCATATATCGCCTTCAACACTCTGGCATCCATAACTTAATGCATCAAATAATGGTTGTTTCCTCCAATAATCATTATGTGAATGTAAAGGTTTTATCTCGGTATCTCTGGTTAAACTTTCAATTGTATGTGAAAATGATGAGACTCCTTGGCCTACTTGATCACCAATCCCGTTATTCAGGCTGAATGGTCTAAATACACTTATCATTATTTACTCTCTATTGAAGTTTTTTTCTTTACAAAATTATCAAAATTCTAAAACTAAACTATGTTTTCCATATGCCGCTTGGGTAAGCAATCGCAAATAACTCGGCGAAAAATCGCCGAAACATCAAACATTGCAACATACATATTGCTTACTTACTCGAAATTGCACCTAAAGTTTCCTCTATGTAGAGATTTATTTGATCAAATTTTTCTATTGTTTCATTAATGAGTACTGTTTTATAATTATTTGATCGTAATTTCAACTTGATGAAACTAATTAAGTCTGCTAACTTTTGCAACATTATAATGTCATTAAATTCATCAATAAATTGATGATTAGTAGGAAGATCCAAGTGGCGTTCGCTATTAGTGTTTGATAATTCAATCTTTAACTTCGAGTCGTCTTTCTTGAATTTAATAAATTTTGTTAATATTATCAAGCTGACGAGCATAGAAACTAACGAGCAAGCTGAATAAAGAGCAAAATCTGGATATTTGTACCACGAGTCATTCAGATCAGTTACCAACTCAGAATTATCCCACCAGGGGCGGCTATCATTCCTATCGGTCGTGGTAACTCCTATAATAACCAAATACTTAGAGTCCTCGTTTGGTAGAATACCACTGCCAATTTCAATCAATTTCAGTATATCTGAAATTGAAGTAATAAGATTGGTCAAACAATTCCATTGAAATGTTGACAAGTCTTCAATCATCTTAGACAAACCATCGAAATTGAATATGCTCCTTACAGAAAAGTCATCCGCCAACGGAATGAATCCATCAGCTTCAGGTTGATGGTTAGATGTACCGGAAAAAATTATATCACTGATGAAAAAGGAACTATGTAAACAATCGTTAGTTTTTGTTATGAAGCTCGCCAATAGATATGATGAGTTAATTATGAATACCGTATTATTTTTGTTTATTGTTAAAACCTTATCATTAACATAATTATTCAATTCATTGCTGAAATCTGATTCCTCTGTTAATTCATTCAGACTTATTTTCTTTATGGTAGTGTCTAATCTCCTAGTTGCTAATATTACAGCATGCGAGTCCGCTAATTCATCTTTAGACAAATCAATAGTGTTCAATTCCTCGCAATTATGTCTTTTACCTTGCATCCCTAAATTTTCTTCATCACTTAATGGTAATGCTAAAGTAGACATGTATTTATGTACTTCATCATTCAGTTTGACATTTTGCTGCTCTTTCGATAACTGATAACGTGGGAAACCTTGTTTGAATTGGACAAGGACAACATGGTTAATCCAATAGTTCCATATTATTCTTATTAATCTTTCTTTTTCGTATCTTTGCCTCGAATTAAGATTTTCTTTGGGTTCATTGACTCTCTCTATGAATTTATTGGTTCTTATAAGGTCCCATATCTTGGAATTCAAGTCATTTAGCCTGCTAAAGTCAGATTGCACTAGAGAATTTCTTGATATCAAGCTGTACGATAGTAACATCCCAAAATCATTCAAGTTATCCCAGTACTTAAATACTCTTTCAACCCAATATGTTTCACATTCAAATCTATCATCAAGTAAACAAACAGTTGAAATTATTCCATGTAGAATCGAGCTATCAGAATTTAATGATATCCTCTTGATCAATTCACCCTTGCTGGATAGTAATTGATGTTTGGAATGATTATACTTATAATAATAATCAAGCAATTTGTTTAAGGAGGACCAATTTGGTAACTCATACTTCATTAACTCATAACTTGAAAATGGTTCTTCATAGTCTTCTTCTTCGCCATGTCTACTTCCTTGATGGGATGAATATATATTTTCAGACGCCGAGTAGGTGCTTCTTGATACATCTGATGACAACCTGGCGTCATTCTTGGTATCACTAGTATTATATGACAGTGAATATCCTGAAGTCAGTGCTCCTTTTACGCCAGGAATAATGAATGGAGGGTGACGGTTTCCGGATTCCTCTTTGAATGCAGATGTATTAAGTGGTCCGCTGCTTGAAATTGATACCGATCTTGAGGATGGATCCGAGTCTGGCTTCGAAAGGCCAGACAAGCCTGCAGTCATCAGCGAACCAGAGCTTATAGAAGACTCTGGTTTCACGTTATGTCCATCATGTTCATGATACGATGGAGATTGTTGGTGGTTTAGCCCCATCGTTTGAGCCAGAGTCGAGTAATCATTCCAGTGTCGTTTCTTACACGGTGGACGTGGGTGGCCCATCATATGAGGAGGTGTTGAATATCCATGCCAGTGATGATGTTTCTTATGATGCGGATGCTTATGTGGATGTTTATGTGGATGTCGATGCGGATGTGGATGTGGATGTGGGTGTGAATGGCCCATCATAGGAGCAGAGATCGTCGAATGATCACTCCAATAATGCTTGCTATAATGAGGATGGTGCAGAGGCCCTGGAGGTGGCCCTGGACGAGGTGGTCCTGGCTGTGGTGGCCCTAAATGATGGAAGAAGGGTGGAGCACCTGGTGGTCCTGGTGGTGGGTAGCCCATTATATGAGGTCCTGGTGGTGGTCCAGGATAAAAATGATGAGGCGGCGCTGGAGAATAATGTCTGTAATCATAGGCATAATGCTGACCGTAACCATCTCCAACATACTCTCTTCTTGGCTGGTCCGGTCTAACACCTGGCTCTCCAAGTGGCATAGAGTAAAACGACGACGGTGAAGGAGGTCCATATTTTGACCTGACATCTGAAAGTGGTGGAGAATCACGCTCAGAGTACGTAGACCCAGTATGTGAGCTTCTTATGGTACTGGCTGTAGTATTTTCGTTGTTTGTCTCGGTCTTCACAACTTTAGCCTTCTCTTGTTCAGAATCAACTTTTCTCTTTCGTCTGCCTCCTCTCATGCTTCGTACAAAAACGCATTCAATCCCTAAAAACTTACAGTTTGTGCAAACATTTGGGTTATGTTGCATATTTTTATCGCTGTCATTATTTATTCGACTGATATCTTCACCATCACACTTAATTTTCTTTTCTCGACACGATAAGCACGCCCTTCTGGCAACTGATCGCCTTGGCGTGGTGGTTTCTTGATCTGTTATTGCTGCTGTACCGTCAGACATCAAATACTTAACCAAACTTTATTTATAAAAAGATTTAATTTATTGGACAGAAAAATGAAGCATAAATCGACTTACTGCGCATATGTTGCAGTATCACCAAATTTTTCGGGTTCTCGGTAACTGACGTCAAGTTAATGGCCTCATAACATATTTTAAGTATTTAACTAAATACATACTTCATATACTCTATTTAACAGCAGTCTTCTTCATTTTCATCAATTTGAAGATTTGGACCAATTTGACGGAGCCGGATAATAATTCCTCCTTAAAGTAAAATAAGAACGCTGCTGTACTGATCGATTGAATCAATTTGACAGTCAAACCCCCATATAAGCCTTCGATACCCTCTTCCTTAATAATCTTTTTGATTTCCTGGATCATCGACAACTTTATCTCCTCATCTTCGGAAACCTGCTTCGATAACTTCTTCTTTTTGACGTGCATTCTTGACTTTAACGTAATGTACGGATACGTTAACGACGTGGCAATGAGCTTACCGAAGGCACCTATGAAGAAAGCATTAACTGCAGTGAATGACTTCTTTCCATTCTTGGCAACGATAATGTTCTTGATTTGCTCGAAAATAGTGTACTGAATGATTGGGTTGATCACCAACACCAACGCTGGTAACACACCAGCGAACAAAGTGCCCACGCCATCGTCTTCAATGATATTAACAATGGCCTTGAACGTAGATCTGGTGGATTCCTTGTCCCCTTCCGATCCTCTGTTCTTATGGGTCATCATTCTGGTGTTAGCCACCCAGAACGGATTCGAACCAACACAAGTTACAGCCCCGGCGATAGCACCGGTGATAATCGACTGCACCGTCGACAACCCTCCTCCCTTTCTCTTGCCTACATTGGCCTTTAAAAATACGTTCGACGTCAACTCGTAGAAGTAATAGTAGATAAAGTTTGTCAATGTTATGCCATATAATGCACTTTCCAATCCAGAGTAGAGCCCTAAAACCCCATTTTTCCTAATGATCTCTTGAGCTGCTTGATACGACGACGACGTAACTATCTTATTTACAATTCGATAATGATATTCCTTAACCTCAATTTCTTTCTCTTGCACCTTCTTTTCCTCCTTTTTTTTTTGTGTGGTTTGAGCTAATGTTGATAAAGTCACCAATGGGTAAGTCACTATCATAGATAACGCACCTCCACCAGCACCGGCAATAGCATGGGCAAGTTCTTCAATTTCGGCCATTTTTTGTAGTTTGTTAGTTTCTGCTACTCTCGTCTCTGACCTTCTAGTCAATCCTTCAACACGTAGTCCCTAAAATCGTACATATAAATACGTTTGAATGTTGATTTCTGATAGACCGTGGTTAATTGATTCCAGTCACATGTAAATCGTGGGGATATACAAGCGATCTTGAAATTTTTTATGTCAGGCCATATTTCACTTATTACTATATTAGGAAATCTAAATAATGATATCTCAATTTGATATTATTACTTTATTAGGAAGTCTACCTGTTGCACGACATCAGCTCATTAGTACATAAATATTTCATTCATAGTGATTGGACTACCCTGAGTTCAAATCAGGTCCAGTTAAGGTTATTGTAAGATGGAAACGCAAAAAGGATTGTTTACCAAGTTGGGAATATTCGGCACTATTGCCATCACTCTTGCTTTGGTTGGTAAGAAACATATTTCAATGAGAAAGGATATCAGACATAAGAACGACAGTGATGCACTTGTAGATTCGAAACAACGGGAGTTTGAAAATAAAACGTTGAGACCAGGAGTTCCCATGAATGATGGTGAAACTAAATACAAAAGGGAATCAAAGTATGTTGGAGCAGGATCTTCGTACTCGAGCAGAAAACCTGGAGACAGGCTCTCGATTATGGCATACTTCGGAAAGGACTAGGGAGTTTTAGTAGAGAGCAAATAATAGGGGGGAAGAAGGGAAGATAAGAGATTACAGCTGGCAAAATGGAAATCTTGCAAATACGGTATGAATATGGAATTAGGCAATAAATAGCAGTGTACATAGATCATTGATGAATAGCTAATAAATCTTTGAAGGCCATTTCGTACATCATGTTTGACTTGACAAAATTCTCGAAACACCACCCACAGAGGAAGTTTTCGCGGAGTTCCTGTAGGATCATAATTACGATAGATTTGATCTTGTCGTCGTGGTTGAAAAGGTTGAGCAAGAGGAGCTCGATACCCTTGTTCTTTTCGAACACCGTAGGGTTGCCGTGGGCAGAACTAGTCTGCAAAGTGGCAGATGAATTAGGAGGAATCAAATACGTGGCTAGTAAGAACACCTCAAGAGTCTTGCCGCTTATCAAGTACTTCAACACATTATACCATATATCCCAATCATTAAGCTTATTCGACGAGCTATTCAAGCTTTGCAAATGGTACTGCAAATCGATCATAACATTCATCTCATTTGCCAAATTGGGCAATAATAGATTGTACTTTATTTTACCGCTGTACAATTGGCTCTGAAACTTCTTGGAGATCGATTGATAGCACGACATTTCAAGTAGCTTGTTGGAATCGCTATTCCAGAAATATCCGATACCATCAAGCAATAATGTAAACTGCTGATCCTGGGGTAGCAAATCGCTATTGAAATTTTTCAGACTTAATAGTATACGGACAATTTCGTTAATGTGCCTTCTGAATATCATTTGAACGGTAGTCAAGTCGTCGTTATAGTTAAAAAGTGACAACTGTAACGTAGACAAAAACTTTGCATCCTCCGAAATAATAGAATTTTTAAATATGTTCTGTTCAGAGCTTACAGGCTTCGAAGAATTGGACGATAGGGATAATTGGTTCGAGTCTAAGTCATATAATAAATCCCAGAGTTTGTCGTTGTGCTTGAAAAAAGGATTAATTGTGCCCGCAATATATGAATCACATTTTTCAAGGTAATCAATCTTCGAAACATCAAGAATCGGGAAGATATTGTAGTTAGTCAATAATCCGCTTAGAATTCCTCCACCAGTAATTATTTTCAACATTAATAAGATATTGTCAATAATATATCCAGCCGGTTTATCATAACTTAGAAAGACGATCTTTTTCCCTACCAAAATTGCATTAATTAATATTATAATTGGTGGAGTTTGCTGTCCATAGATTGTCAATTCACTATTGTGTAAATCAGTAACAAGTCTTGCACTCAAGAGGCTCATCAAATCGGCTTTAAAGCTTAGGTCTGTTGGATTTAAGTAATCCCCTATAGTATCAGGCAAATCTATCATTGGAATTTTAATAGGAATGTTCATACTGTTGAAGTTAATGATCGAGTTGAAACTTAAATCCTTTCTAATGAACAAGTCAAAATTAGGATTTTCCACTTTATTTAGTTCCAATATTGTCAGTCGAAAGGTCTCATCTTTATATAGCCTATCGTTTATGGGTAAATCAAGGATAGAAGTAATCAATAGCTTTTTAATTATAGACAACGAATTTCCCAAACTGAAGTTCTTGACATTGATTGCTTCAAACAAACTCTGCAAGTGTTCTATCTCATTCTCTTCGAAATAACTATTCAAACATAGCGTCAATAAGGGTCGGAAATTTTTAAAATACGGAAGTTTCGTTATAATCGATATTGACTTTATTCTGGAACCTCGTTCATATGAATCATGCTTCAAGCTATTGACAATAGTATACAAATAATGAGGCTCTTCGTCACAAGTGGCCTTGTCGTAGAGATATTGATATTCTCCTGTTTCTCTGTCTTTAAACAATAAAAATAGCGTAAAATCTTCCTCTCTTTTATGTATTTGGTCCGGTATCATAATTTCTGGTAAAAACGTCAAATTCGTTTGCAATCCAGGAATTTCACGAGGAAATTGATGAATTAAGGACGGTCCTTTATCGATATGAAATTCAGCTGTTATTATATATTCAATATTACTCATACTTTATCTTCTTCGATATTAATTAATCTCCTAGCTGCCGTCAATTTCATTCATATTTAATGAAAATGACCGTTCCAAATTGGACTTTTTTCTCGTTTAGATTATTTAACGCGCAAACAATGCAAGTGTTTGTCGAAGTTTTCAAATGCATTCTTCAATATAACGGTACAATAATAATTTTACAATTCAATTACATATTATATATAAATCAATTATATATGAAAAAAGATCAGTTATCGAAATAATCTGCCATTTCTTGATCTAATTGTTCAACAGTCTTCTTAGATCTCTTAGCTGGCTTCTTTGCTTGAGCAGGCTTAGCCTTCTTACTCTTCAAGTTGGCCTTAGCAGCAGCCTTGGCCGCAGCAAGCTTAGGGTTGGCAGCCTTAGGGCCAGCAACCTTAGGACCAGTAACCTTGTTAGGTGCAATTCTTGAGGTTAATGGCTTCTTAGTAGGATCAACAATTAATTCTAATTTCAATTTAGAAGATCCGCCGTCAATTGGAGCACCATTATACTTTTCAACAGCCTTACTAGCAGACTTACTAGATTTGAAAATAATGGTAGCAATACCCTTAAATTGGCCCTTTTCGTTGTAAGATAAAGCAATGTTTTGAACACCTCCAACCTGCGATTGGAAAAAATCCTATTTATGTTAGTTAAATGTTATTCCTATAAGAAGAATTTTGTTACTTTCGATTATGTCTTATTAATTATTGTAATGTAATGAATTTCATCTATTATTTATCTGATAATCGTTCCCCAAAGTGTATCCTATATCTTCTCTAGTCTTTGCGACAAGCATTACAACTTTCGCAAGCAAGTTCCAAGGATGCAATCTTGAAGTCTCAAATACAGGATAGTCATGTCTTTTGACTATCATGAACAGGAGACGATATGATCGAGTATTCCGGTCCTTAATACCCAGTGGCTGCGGAAGAGAGTCACAGTTGTAAGTCACAGTTGCTGGTGGTGTAATTATTCAAGAACATAAGACAACATATATGACTTGAGCATTAGCACACGCAATCTCTCGCAGCATATTATTAAGATAAGACAGTATATCACCTTGAATCAGTCAAGACTCTAGTAATTGCGAGGCCATTATCAGATAAATAATAAATTTTCCGTACCAGACGGTCACCTAAAAGGTAGTGATATTGAAAATATCTATTTCTTTGTATTTCAACACTGATAGTGAAAAAAAGAAAGCACTCCATAGGCACAAACGGTCTAACCATTAGCCTAGTTAGCAAAGAAAAAAACATGCCATTTCTATAATCCATTCCCAAATTAAAACCCAAATATTGGTCTCCCAATGTATACCCTAGACCGATTTAAAAGTCCCATTCACACACCAATAAATAAATAAAACACAAAAAAACAAAATAACAAAATAGAAAGAAAAACTCTTATCAAAGTTGAATTAAAAGAATCTTCATGATTAATTCAAACATACCTTAATAGCATCTAATTTAATATCTCTTGGTAATCCATAAACAACAACTTTAGTAGCATAAGATACGTCTACAGCGGTTGATTTCTTAGGGGCAGCTGGGGCTGACTTCTTGAAAGATACAATTGGCTTTTTGTTTGATGCACCAATTTTCTTCCCAACTTTACCATTACCACCACGATTTAATCTCTTGGATTTAATCGATTTTCTGGAAGAGGAAATAATATCGTCTAATGATTTATCTAATGAAGACATTTTTTTTTGAATGATTAGCTAGTTTAATTAACTTATGTAAAGTAATTTATGGAAGTATAATTGTCTTATTATGCTGGTGGTTAAATCGGCGAAGGGCGAAAATTTATCGTGATATACTTTACACGAAATGGGACAGTAATTACACATATATGATTTTTGCAATCAGTATTTGACGTCTACGGAGCTCATAGACCTACAGGGATAAGATATGGTTGGGGCATAATCACCTGAAACTATAACTTGGGCTTATCATTATCGTTAGTGCAAATCAGATGACTCTATTGAATCATTTGATAAAATTTTCATTAAATGATAAAAATGACAAAAATTGATAAAACTAGTGAAAAGTTGATAAGAATAGATAAGATAACAATAGAACTAATCCCTAATTTGAGTTTTTCGAAATGCATCAACTCGTCTATTCTAATTGCGTAAGCAACAGAAATCATATAGTACTAGATTCACGTATATTCAACAGATAAGATGTAAGGAGCTACAAGAATATGGAATTCATAAAAGTTTCACTATATTATAAGAGGAAATTAAATGCATGTTAGCAAGTTTGCTATGAGAGAATATCTTATCGCAAAGTGATTAAATAGAAATGAAGATGAAAATGAGATAGTTGCCAGACGCAGCTATTCATTGACAGATGAATTGAAAGTCTACTATGAGCCTGTCAATAGAAGAAATGCATCAAGTATTTGCCATTGATGCAAAGTAGCATCCAATAGTGTAAGATAACTGATTACATCTAACACAGATGCAATAATGGTGAAGTCTGGGGCGTATACTTACCTACCCGATAAGCCGTATTAGTTCTAAAGTACTTCAAGGTACTGATTCTATGAAATTGTCCGATCTGTAGATGCAATTTATTTAAAACTCTTCTTTCAATTCATCCCTAGCTGGCCCTCGACAGCCATCGCCGCTTTCAATATGGGTTTCTAACCATTTCATATTATTTTCAAAATACTGGAAACATCCAGCACAGCGACCACTTACTGAACTTCTTTCGCTTGATTTAGTTCCGGGAGGATAAATAAAATGCAAAGCCTTTAAATGCGTCTTATAAGTATCCCTTCTAGAAAAGCCACCTGTAGGGTGACATTTTGTGCCGGCAGCTTCTTTCCCAGGATCTTTATAGAACGGACATTTGAACGCCTTCAGTGAGTTGTGCTTCTTAACATGTCGGGTTAAATATCCCTTGACTTTGAATTTGGCATCGCAATGTGGACATTTATATTTCAATAAATCATCGTCTTTATTATTCTTTTTTTCAATATGTTCAGGTTGAGCTTGAAGCTTCTTCTCTTTGGGTGAATTAATTTTCTCAGTAGCGTAGTCTGGAATCGAATGCAAAGTGCGATTTGGGGGTTGTGAAAATGCAGACATTAACTCGTGAGAAGATGGGTCGTGGTGGTATGGCTGTGATTTGGGTAAATCCTGGACTAAATCGTTAAATAAACGATCAAGATCATAGAGCGACAGATTATTGTATGACAATGGATCCATATCATATTGATACTTGATGTTGGTAGCAGCTTCCGAAGATGCATTAGATGTTGTAGAAGCATCTTCGTATTTTCTTTTCTTGAAACCGCTTTTCCACGAATCGTCTTCCTCTGGACTTACGAATCCTTCGCTCGAGGAGTAAAACTCGTATGGTTCTTCTAGTGAAAGATATCTTTCGGATTTCTGCTTCTCTTCTCCGGAACTGTATCTGATGTTATTGTCCAAACAAACATTGGAATTGTAGTTTGCGGTTATTAACTCATAGCTGAAATCAAATGTATTCGTGCTGAAAAGTTCCAAATCGTCGGCCGCACATGCCACGGCCCCTCTACTAACCAACCCTGGAAAGCTGTTCCTACTTAAGGGTGGGAAAAGCTTATCCTTGCTGTAGAGGATTGTGTTCAAAAACTTGAACACATTGAGCTTAATGCTCAAGATATCCTTGTTGAATTTGGTGGGGGAGTCGTTTAATATTCCAAGAAACAACATATCATCGGTGTATCTTATATATTAATATAACGTCGCAGACTATTTCTTCCAATATGACAATATCAGTCACTTATCCTTCTTTATAACACTTCTCTCTACCTGTTGTAGACTTCATCTCTATCGTATATATTCTCCATTTAAATTGTATTTCTGTCGTTATTAGCCAATGAAATTAAAGAAACTAATCTCAATTTTTGGTACGGCATTTCTACAACTAGAATTGTACAGATTTCGGTATTTCGGTTCTATTTTCCTAATTTCACCTCCACATATTGATTACATCGCGGCTACATGCTCTGCATACGACCTGATACCATTGGTATACCTTAACACCTTTAATTGTGACCATTAATGATGATCTTATATTTCCTATGGGTATAAAAGATTGGTGAGGAAAGGTGATGTATGGATGTCGGATTTAGTCGGACATATATACACCTATAGTTAAACCAAAGAGTAACCTCGTTGCATTCGCTGCAATGTATTAATATGGCGATTTTAGATAGCACATTTGATATTGTCCAGATAAGTCGGAAAGAAGACGAGGGGGATGTACCGGATTCGGATATTCACAATTGAATAATGCCTCTGTTGCTTTCACTAGGGGATATTTGAAATTGGACTTGTTCGAGCTATAAGTGGAGAACAAAAGAAGACCCCGAGCACGTAGATGATTGTATTAATGTAGGGATGCTTCGATTAAGATATTAATTCGTGTATGCAAATTGGGTAAATATTGACTGGAAGGTATATAGTTTGGAGGATATGATAGTAAGAGCCAAGATTTTGTAATAATTTTGTAGTTAGACCAAAATTGCAAAATTCGAAGAGAATAGTTTTAGTAATTTGATAAGCACCGAATAGTTACACTTGGAGCTGCAACACATTTATACTGCAAAAAGATGCTTCAACCATGTATTTAAAAGGTAAATTGAACTGGAGAACAAGCATGTCATATTTAGAAGTTGCTAACTACTCAGTATACTCTCACAGACAGAAGATCGACGCACTGTTTCATATAAAAATGAACATACATTTTCTGTGAACATTACAAAAGATTTCTAGACGGAATGGAGTCTTATAGCCATCAAATTTGTCAGGAATCATTGTTAATACCAATTATAAGGAAACTGGGTTTAATTGGGTAATTTTTATAACCATTTAGTATCCTACTATTCATGCTCTATCTCGACTTATAGGACAACTTACTATTGACTCTTTATTTATGTTATCATATGATCAATTACGATAAAATCAGTATTACTCACCAGTGCATACTTCACTCAGTCGTGCTACATACTTTTATGCTACGATCGCTAAAAACAGCTTTCAGTGATCCTTTTAAAGGAATATTTACGATACTATACACTCAATCAGTCCGATACAAACACTCAGGCAACAACTAGTAGACGACATCGTATACAGGAGACGGTGCACTTCGTCTAACAATTGTAGTCGAAATCAGTAGGACAGTTTTAGAACAATATTCCACATGATTACATAATAGTGACTTGTTTACCTTTTCAAAATTTTGTGTATGACAAGATCATTCTATGAAAAGGCCTTCAAGTTACATGATCGATACATAGCTATACCAAATATACTAAGAGCATAATGGACGAAAAGTATCAGACGGACTTTCCGAACTCACACAAGCTCTCGAATATGGATAACTTGAATATGACGAATCAGTCGGTGCAACGAAATCGGCTTCCAACGCTAGGAGAAATATTGGCAAATAAGACGAAACCGCCAGTAAGCTTGCATAATTTTTATGATTATATGAAAGTAACGGACCACAATTCAGATTACCTAGACTTCTGGTTTGATTTGGTGAATCACTTAAATTTGTGTAAGCATTATATTCGGGGGTTGAGAGAAAGCATAGTCAGGCAATCATATAACGAGAATCGTCATTCTATGCCTATACTGGACAGGTCTAAGGCGAAATCAGTTTCATCTTCCATTTTACTAGATCTCATATTGAATGATAATTTTTTGCAGGACAACGACTCTAAGAGGTTATCACAGTTCTTGCGAGGCGATTTGGAGGTAAATCCAAGGCTATCCGAATTAATTAGTATCTATGACGAACAAACGGTCGCCAACAAGGCGGCACAAACAGAACAACTAGGGTACACAGGATATGCAGGGTACACGGGCAATGATTCTACTACTTCCATACACAGTCCCGTATATAATAATACCAATGGCAAGAGAGTATCGTCGAATTCGAGGTTGATAGAAGATGATTCGTACGTCACGAACCAGTTAAACATAGATGCTGACAAGTCGCAAGTATTTTCCCAGCCAAAATACATGCCGCTAGAACAACCACCACCTAAAAGAATATCGTCAGTGAACCCTAGTACGATTGAAAAGCTCATCAAAAACTCACCAAATATGTCAGAAAGAAGTTCATTCATCACAAGAGATAATTTGAAGGAATCATCTAAAAATTTATTGCTAAAATACTTCGTAGAGGATTCAGAGAAAGATTTGAATTTACCAGGAAGCCTTAAGACTGAAATTGTAAGAGCTATAGAAGTGGAAGGTAGAGATGATCCAGATGCATTTAATAACGTGAAAATCTACGTCTTCAATAGATTGGAAAACTACTACTTGCCTAACTTCTTGAATCTAGTGGCGATAAAGAACATCAATCGTACTAGTAATAACTTCTTTGTTGCATACGGAAGAATCATATTAGGATTCTTCTTCTTATTTATTGGGTTCTGGATGAGTTACATTTTTGTATTCTTGAACTACAATAAAGGTAAAAGACTCTATATCATCATACCGTTCATAATATCTGCATACTGCTTAATATCATCGATTTACTTCATAGATCCAATATTGGTGTGGCTTGGCTATAGTGAATCATTTACAAATGAAAACTATTTGATTAAGATCAAAGAAAAATTTATACATAGACTATTAATCAAAAGAAGCTTGTGGGTAACAGTACTAATTTTGTTGTTTACAGCTGTGTTTACAGTACTATTTAGCTTAGTTCCGGGTCATAGATTGTAATAATCTTGCGAATGTATGCATTAATATAATAATAACTTTACATGTAGATCTAGCGATTGGAATATAAAACACTTCTAGATTCTTGATTCGTACGAAACAATCACCGTATTCCAAATCTATACATTACGATCAATTGCAGTGGATTTAGCACAATGCTGTCAGAAATAGGCAAATGGTATCGACAACAGGGCCGCAGATAAAAACTCTTCCTCATCGCATCTTTCAACACAACTAGGAGTTAATTCTGCTTACCCGCTACATCTTACAATAGATTGTTAAATCATATCATACATATAATTAAATACAGAAAGTGTGTTACTATTATAATATATAATAAACAAAGAGAATTTTATAGAAATACTTAGATTAAATTAGTGATCAGTATATCAAGCTTAATTTAATAAAGCTTCTCTCTTTTCGTTGACTCTTTGTTGTCTTCTTTCACGAGCAGCTCTGTTTCTAGATCTTCTAGCTTCAGCTTCGTCCTTCAATGATTTTTCACGTAAAGCTTCGGCCTTGGCTTGAATGATGTGTTCGACTAAAGATCTCTTGTGCTTGAAAGCGTTACCCTTGGCAGATTTATATAAGGTGTGGTACAAGTGCTTGTCAATCTTACCGGCGTCTCTGTACTTAGCCAATAATCTTCTTAAGACTCTCAATCTTCTCATCCATAAAACTTGAGCAGACATACGAGCGTCCTTGGTACCCTTTCTCTTACCGTAACCCATGTGTCTACCGGCTCTCTTGGATTCTAACAAAGCTCTTGCTCTGGCTCTAGAATGGACAACAACTGGCTTCTTGACAATGGTACCGTTTCTGTATAACTTTCTGATAGCTTGACGAGAGTTGGCATTAGAGATTTCAGTGGCTTCGTTAGGATCTAACCAGATCTTTCTCTTACCAACACCAACAACACTAGCTGCAAGTCTCTTTTGAGTTCTAAGATTAGCCCTATATATGTTAGTATATCGTTTTGAATGTTATATGATTGTTGTCTTATTCACACCACGATGTTTCTTCTTTAACAAGCATTTCCACTGCCCTACTCCCTGTGAATTATCTCTATCCCTTATTTGTCTATTCTAAAAATTTTGCTCAACCTCTTCAATAATTTTTCACTCCTTGATTTCTATTTATGTCCCACTTTTGCTCTATCTTCTAGTCCATTATCATCCGTGTTTCTGAATTAAACTCTACAATCATATCTTGAATACTCCACTTACATTTTAATTAATGTGTGATATAGTTAATCAAACGTTATATTAGGAAAAATCCTCTTCAACAACGTTAAAATTTTTGTAACAGGAAAGGGAACCACTAGTCTCCTGAGCCCACAGTGAGGGTTAGAAGAGCCTGAAATTTTTTTTCGCTAACAAAGAATTTGGACATATCACACGACCAAAATTGTCTACTTATATACAGTATGATAATGAGTAAAACAGTCACAAATTAAAGACCTGAGAATCGGCACGGGTTTAATGGAAGCCCTAATATCCGAGTAAATTTTTCAGTATGCGATGAGATCAAGATAAGGTACTAATTAGAGATATAGTGTATTTATACGTTTATTTGGAGGTTATTCGTATAATTGACGATTTAATTTGTGGAAAACAGTTATAAGGTAATTATATCAGAATGGCTAAATCATTAAGATCCAAACCTAAGTTGAGGGCTAAGTCGTTGAAGCGTAAGGGCGAGTTCGAGGGAATAGTCGATGCTAGAAACAAAAGATTGTCAGAAAAGATGGAAAAGGAGACCAAGAGACAGGAGGAGATGAAACAGGCTGCTAAAGCGGAAGAAGGAGTTGAAGAAGACGAAAAGATGGCTGTTGATGGCGAAAAGAAGAAGAAGGTAAGCACTTCAGGCTGGAGGGACTCGAGAAAGCAGCAGTACAAGCAGAAGAAGCTCCAGAAGAAGAAGAACATGAAGTTTTAGGTTTGATACAGACAGACGATGGGCTATAGATGGCAGAGGAGGCTGCAGCCAGATAAGATAGAAGAGGAAGGCCTAAAGCGACGGTGAGGTCAAAAATAGAAGCACGGAAGATGGTGCGAGAACATGAAATGGATAAGGTGAAGATGCAGAGCCGAGGCACAGACACCTGGTTGACCATGGGTCGTAATTTTGTATAGTAGTTATGGCATTGGCATTTTAATTCTCAAGTTATAGTTTATTATTATAAGATAAAGTACTTCATTACACGAAATCGAAATACCACACGTTTATTCATATATAGAGGGCATTATGCCTTGTAATTTTCGTAGCCCAATGACTCCAACTTCTCGGCCTTGGCCAAAACTTCACTCTCCATGGAGTCCATATATTGCGACATCTTGTTTAACCACTTGTTGTCGATAGCACCCAAGATCCTGACAGCCAATAATGCGGCATTGGTACTGTTGTTGATGGCCACGGTAGCGACAGGAATACCCCTTGGCATTTGAACAATCGAGTGTAATGAGTCGACTCCGTCCAAGGTAGATCCCTTGACTGGAACACCAATAACTGGCAATGGGGTCATGGCTGCAACCATTCCAGGCAAGTGAGCAGCACCACCGGCGCCGGCAATAATACACTTGATACCACGCTTGGCTGCCTCGATAGCATATTGAGTCATTCTGTGGGGTGTACGGTGCGCACTTACAATAGTCACTTCAAATGGCACCCCGAAAGTCTTCAAGATATTTGCACCCACGGACATGACTGGTAAATCGGAATCAGAACCCATTATTATTCCAACTAATGGCTTTTCTGCTGAAGAATCAAGGTCCTTGGCTACTCCTTCTTCGTTACCTAAAATGTGTGCTAATCTGTTTTCGCAGTCCTTCATGGATGATGAAACAATGTTAATATGACCCATTTTTCTTTGTGGTCTAGTACCCTTACCATAGAGGTAGACCGAGGCATTTGGAGTTTCTAATGCTCTACGACAGATCTCTAATTCCTTATTAGCAGTATCATCACCTAATATATTCAACATAATCGCGTTCGTGTTAGTGGTGGAGAACTTAGTAAAGTCCTTAGGCATTGGCAACCCAACGACAGCTCTAACATGAGCTTCAAATTGTGATGTGACACAAGCATCGATAGTATAATGCCCAGAATTATGGGGTCTTGGTGCGATTTCATTAATCAATAATTCACCATTTGACAATAAGAACATCTCGACCCCGAAAATACCGCATCCAGGGAATGATTTGACGGCATTCTTAGCCAAAATCGATGCCTTGACAGATAAAGTATCATTGATTCTAGCCGGGGCATAGACAACATGGCAAATGTTATTCTTATGGACTGTTTCCACAGTAGGGTATGCGAAAACTTCCCCTTCAATAGATCTTACGACCATGACAGCTAATTCCTTGGAAAACTTGCACCATTTTTCGGCATACAATGGTCTATCTTTTAAAAATTCTAATGCTTCTGACAAGTGGTCCTTACTCTTGACTACGTAGTTTCCTCTACCGTCGTATGCTAAAGTTCTTGACTTCAACATGAATGGATATTGGTACTTGTTTCCAATTTCCGATAAGGTTTCGATATTATTTTCATTAACATTAATAGATTCAGTAACTTCAATTCCGTGTTCAATCAAATGTTCTTTTTGCAAGTATTTATCTTGGATCATTTTGATGGTCTCTGGCAATGGGTAGATTTCAATACTGTATTTGTCCTTAGCCTCTTGTAATGCGTGGGCATCAACATGTTCTATTTCTACTGTTAAAATATCACATTTCCTGGCTAATTCCATAATGGATTTTGCATCTGAAAATGAACCGTTAACATGTTCATCTAATGCATTAATCTGCTTAGCTGGTGAGTTAGGCGCATCTAAGATAATGGTTTTAATATTCAATCTATGTGCTGCTTCAACAATCATACGACCTAATTGGCCACCACCTAAAATACCTATAGTCTTTCCGTCCATATTCGGTTGTTAGCGAGTTTACTTTATACTTGATTCTAGTATTAGGTAGAAAAAACTAACTAAGCAATATTTAATCCATCTCTCAGATATCGCTAATAAACCCGAGTCATTAAAAAATCAGTCAATTTTGTGTTACATAGATATAGTATAGTTTTATCATAAAAATACATACATAGATAGTAGAAGAAATACATAAAGATACTGCTTATAGATTGAAAAGTTAGTTAAATTGGGATTCATCCAAATTAATGTTCATAAATTCATTTTCGGAGAAAAGAGCCCCTCCGAATTGATTTGACTGGTTATCCTTCGATACAGTCATGAGATTCGTATTTACCGAAGGATGTAGCATATTTTGAAAGGGTTGACTTTGTTGCTGATCTTGGTGTTGCTGCAATGTTTCAAACTTCCGCTGGACGGATAGTTGTGGTTTTGTTTCAAAAGTATGATCATCCAATATGCTGGATACAGTAGGAGGCATCGTAGCCGTAGATGTAGAGGTAGTACTGTCCAATGATGCGGGGTGATAATCAACGGCCAGCGGTTGAATATCAGCAATTGCTTGCGTGGGTAATATCAATTTAGTTACCGAAGTAGTAGCATCTTTGAATTGGTCCACTTTGGCGAATTCCCATAACGATACCGATTTAATTTTCAGTTTTAAAACCAAATTTGAATCGCCGCTCGATTCATAAATGATTTGCTTAATTGTTATTCCCTTGAAGGCCATATTAGCTTCCATCGGGTTGGGGTTATTAATCAACTTGGAAATAAAAAACTTCCAAAATTTCGGCAAAAATGGCTGGTTTTCATTAGCCTTTACGTTTATATCGTTGAACTTCAATACTTCATTACCAAACGAATATATACAAGTGAAGATTGAATAAACCGATTGATAGGAATCCAGAAGGAAGTAATTAGTTTGAAGGCCGTCGATTGTGTAATTTTTGGGGAGATGGGGCAAATGTATTTTAACCATATTATGAAGAATGGGAATATCAGTGTTCTGAAACTCGTTTAAGCCTGGAAATCTATTTGAAATTTTAGCGTTTTCTTTGATCTTCAAGCTTTTCAAATCATTGGAATTTTGAAACGTTAAGATGATTGGATTCCCACCGACAGCATCGTTAATGAGCATATAGAAGTTTTCGACCCTAATAATTTGGTTAGTTCTCGGTTTTTTAACGGGTTGGGTAGAGGAACTGGTCGACTCTTTACGCTTCTTCACGTCAGTCATGCCCAACGACTTATCTAAGTTTATCTTGGAAAAAATCTCTTCGAATCTCTTGTCGTTTTGCTCTTTCTCTTGCTCAGTCTCAAAGCTCGGGCCCTCGTTTATCAATTTAATAATATCGGGTTTTTGGGCCAAGTTTTTAATCACTTGTATGTGACTAGAGACTTGTTTTCTACTTCGGAATTTGCCAGTTTTATTCAAAATATAATCCGAGATTAATTCATTTCTACCACAGGACCGACCACTGATTTTAATCTTATTGGAGCTCTTTTTGGGAATAATACCCAAAATATCCTCAAACGCCATTTCGACATCTTCAGACCAAATATCTGTGGTGGAAGATCTGTCAGTCTCATTCTGAAACTCATAGCTATCCTCGACGTTACCGGTGAAGATATTTAAGTCGCCTGTTCTTTTGGTGGCAGATTCAGGCTGTGTGAAGCTTCCCAACCCGCTCTCGTCTTCTTCCTCGTCCTTCACCCTCTTCTGGTTGAGCGTACTGGGCGACACGATTCCGAGTATCTTGCGTATCGGTGTCTTCTCTGCCTCATTGCACGAAAAATTGGTCGAAATGGGCATCTCTTTCCGTACATGTCTTGACGATTCGTGCACCTGATAGAGTTGCTGCCCGTCATCATCAAGCGCAATATCCACAATCATAGGCAACTTTTTGTTACTTCTACCCGCTTTGTTGGGTGTTTGTGTGGGAGTATGAGACATATTAATGAGCGACTGAAGTTAATTAGAATATTTTACACGTTGAGTTGGATAATAAAGGAGTGAATGTGTGCAACGGTAATCTTATCTTATTCTTATATTATTGACCTTCTCAGACCTTGTATAATCGGGTCTGAAATATCTCTGGAGCAATTGAACGGTAATAAATGTTATAAATTATTAAATGAGTGTCTTTACCTTATGTCAATTTATCATCCAAGTCTAGATTTCGCCTTAAATTACTCTTGATTATCAGCCTTTGCTATTTTGTCAATAAAAATTATCGTGTATTCGTGTTTTCTATTTTTGTTTATAAGCCTCACGCAATATTTTTTTTTCTGAGTCGTCTCTGTGCCTAGTTCCCCTGAAAGAGGATACAATACGAAGCCGTCTAATATACAGCGTAGGAATAGCCAGCACTATATGTAGTAAGCGTATATAAACCTTTATATAATTACAGACATGAATGAAAAATTAAGCGAATTGGGACGAACTGGAACCAGAAAGAACCACAGATGATTGATCGTTTAAGGCACATGCATTTGAGTCGTACTAAAGTAAGATGTGGTGCAATAGGACGCCTATTAATGCCATTTCAACAATCACGTAGCTAGCTGCCCGTAATAAAATTATGTAACAAAATGTTATCGTTTTCCGAGGCTTCTTCGACCTCACTGAGGTCGTTAAGGTCGATGACTTGTTTTGGATCGTAGTCGGAGAACCTTAGCGTGGAACCATTAACTTCGACAAACGGGACTTTAAGGGTGCCGTTTTTGAAGTCGTTGTGCATTGTCTTTTCAATTTCAGTGAGATGAGGCAATGAGTTGCGGTGGTCTTTGTAGATTCGCTTGATGACGCGGATAATATTATTTGTGGATTTGTTTTCTTTGATTACCATGTGATAGAAGCCGGTGACATCGGCATCAAAGTCTTTGATTGAGGTATATTCGTAGGTGTCAATATTGTGTTTAATTTGGGTCCAGGTCAAATGGGCGCCTGTTTTCGACCGGTAGTTGATCAAGAGGTGGTTGGCATCGAGTTTGTCGAGCTTCGAGAACTGGACGTCGAGAAGGCGTTTTATGGGGAAGTAAACGGTGTCGATCATGACGACGTCCAAGTCCGTAGCCTGCTTACTCATTTCTTGTCGTGAGAGGTTATTGGACGTTAGCCCAATTACTTTGTCAAGATCGCTTATGAGGATATTGGCGACTTCGATCTTATTGTTGATTTCTTCGTAATTACTATTACCGTAGACGATAGAAGATGTGGCGATCATGTTATTATTTTTTCTGATTAAGGTAGCTCCTTTCTTTGATTCTCTTTTCAAGCACCAGTACCGACAAATTTCGTTGCTCATGTCTCGGATCTCTTGCAATATTTGTTCCCGGCTCCTATTGGGCTTATACCCAAGATCTTTCAACATGGCTACTTTGGCCAGCTGAGCAATGCTTGACTGACTATCAACCCTCAAGCTGATTAGTGTAGCGAATAGTTTATCGCTGAGAAGTTTGGGAGGAATTGGTGTATTATTTTCTGTTTTCCATTTGAACGTGTTTAGTTTATTGGCCTTTTTCTGATTTTTCGTCAACCTTGCATTCTGGTCATTCAATATTGTAATATCTCTATAGAATAACCTCGTTTTATTGATACCTTTGATGCATTCATACTGATCCCAATCTGCTGGTGAGTGTTTGTCGCAAAATGATTTTAAAGTGGTTTTGTCATTTATGGCACCTTGTATACCTTTCGTTAAATTCATATAGAGACCTGCCCTTTTTGCACATGTTACATGATAAGCCTGGAAGCAACTTCTATTACAGCATTGAATGCAAGCTCCAACCTTTTGCTTACATATATAACACGTCAATTTCCATCTGCTTTTGGGAATTAAGTCAACTCCTTCAATTGGTTCCATGTAGATGGGGTTAGCAAAGTACAATTCGTTTATCCATAATGCGCAAACGACATGGCTCCATAGACTATTATCCAATTGCTTGAAAGCTCCTGTTTTACTGGGACAAAATACGCAATCTATTTCTCTGTTTTTGTTGATCATACATTTACGACACAACCATTGTCCTTCTGGAATGAATGCAATACCATAGCATTCTTGATGGACGGCAATGTCACAACCATCGCAGAAAACTATAGCGTTAGAATTATCACAATCACTGTCGTTACAAATGGCACATTTCTGTTCTACTACAGACCCCACTACGATACCATCATCGTTCCCGTATTTGTTATTATCCAACCCTTCGTCTAAAGTTAATAGCCTATTATTTTCATCTTCGGTGGAAGAAATGGATGACATTTGTATCTCCAAACTATCCCATTCATTCTCAAGAATCGTAATTAAAATCTCGAAGACTTCTGGGGTCAACTTGATCGTATTTTTGGCCTGATCGTTTCTATGCTGTAAGTATAAGTCGTCCTGTTCATCCATGTCATACTCAACCTGATTTTTCTTCTTTACAATCATATCTTCTATTTTTTCATTTTCATTCAACGAGAACGGCCGTATGTAAGTTGATGATGGAACCTTATGACTAGCCCTATTCGGTTCCTGGAATCCGTAGTCCGTAACGATTTTACTGAACTTGATATTTTGATCACCCTCATCAGACTTGGAAGTTACTCGGAATGAAGGTTTTTTCAAGTCTAGATTATTTATTACCGCTCTTTCATCATGTACTTCATTATTATGATCATTTTGATTATCAAGTACGAATACTTTCAATTGATTTGTTTCCTCGAGATCGGGATATATTTCTTTGAAATTGCGTTCTTCCCGGGGTTTTGAATTATCAAAAAACGTTACGGAGGAATAATTCGGATCTATAAGCGAACGTCCGTTTCCTGGAGTTTCCATACTCGTTTATAGATATGGAGATAATAAATGTTACTATATTTACCTCACGTAAACGCTCTTCGAAATGTTATTGAAATATTTTGTGACGTAAATTGGGTCGTTTGCGACACGCTTTTCAATTGGATTTTGCAGCATTTATAAAATCTATAAACTGTGCTAAATATAAAACTTAGGAGATTCTATATCATCCAGTGGAGTGTCTATATAGTCTAATATATTGCTGGTCGAATGCAGCCTTGAAACCACGTTTGAAATAACTGGTGTGGTGAACTTGGACACGATATCTGGCGAGTCGCAGCAGGCACCATCTAATTTTGACTCATACGATGAATTGGTCCTTGAACTCCCTAGAAGCGATAATTTGGATGAAACAGTAGAAATACTATGACTAGTACCCGTTGATCTGTGAGCAGAGATATTTGTTCTGGTTGTGGACTGGATAGGAAGATGTAATTGCATAATCGCAGCCTTCAAGTTTTCGTGTAGATCTGTAAAACTAGAGACCTTCAGAACTGGATTCGAAACTTTTGTTTCTGAGATCAAGAATGGGTGCATTGAAGCTGAGTCAGCTGTAAGTCTTTCGTTTGGATCAGTCTTGAGACAACAGTCTATGAAATCTTTAGCCTCGGCTGACACATGCAGCCAATATTCTGGTGGGTCATACATGTAATCGCCGGCAAGTATAGCGCACTTCGTTTCTTCGTCTGTTTCGCAATCAAACGGCATATATCCACACAACATAAAGTAAATAATCACTCCGACAGACCATATATCAACGGCAAAATCATATCCTGAACCATTTAAGACTTCTGGAGCAATATAGCTAAGAGTGCCACGAACTCCTTCTAACTTTTCCTCTGGTTGGAGTATTCGAGCTAGTCCAAAGTCAGCCACTAGTATATTCATGTTATCACTCTTCCGAGACCGGAAGAGGATATTTTCTGCTTTCAAGTCATTATGGACTATGTTGTTTGTGTGCAAGTAAGAAATAGCACTCATTAATGACTGCGTGATGTCAGACGCCTGTGTTTCTTCCAAATGTCCTGACCTGGTAATTTTATCAAATAATTCACCTCCATAAGCTATCTCTGTCACTAAATACAACTCGTTGGCAGTTTCAAAATGATCTATTAGTCTGAGGATGTTATCGTGGCTCATGGAGATCTTTTTCAATACAAGAAATTCATTTTGTAACATGCTTTCCAACCCATAAACCAAACTTTTTTTATACATCTTAGTAGCATAATGTTGACCCGTCAACTTATTCTTGCATTCGAAAACCCCCGAAAACGTTCCATCTCCAAGTTTATGTTTCGAAAGTATGTACTTACATGGCTGCTCCGTCGCGGAAGAATTCCGTCCATTAATTCTTGTAGATTCAGAAGAGGGCCATACCTCCCGTATATGACTTCCATATTTATCTGTCATATTATAATCATGAAATCTTGATATCGCTTGCTTGTACTTATGATTCCAATATTCCAAGTACCTGTTCAATATGAATCACTGATAAGGTTTAACAATATTCCAGTACACCCCCGGAAAAATTATCTGTCGCGATATTTATACCAAACGGATTATCTTCAAGATGAGGTCACATGATCATTATGAATTAATTTTTTTTTCAAATTATTCTGATGAGGTACTAAATAATTGTATAGAAAGTTAGTAAATCGAGTTTGAATCATAGGTATTGAAGATGGATGGTTCTAAGTTAAGCTTAGCGTCTTTGAAAGACAAGATTTCTAGCAAAATGAACTTGCTGAATAAAAGCAATGAAAAACCTAAGAAGAAAGGGAATAAGAAACCTGACCAAAAGGAATCAGCTAAACCTAAGGAGAACAAGAGACTAGATCAGAAAGAGCATAAACCAAAAGATACGAAACCAATTTCTAATGATCAAAACAAGCAGAACAGTAATGATGAGGAAAAGACAGAAGAAGAGCTCTTAAGAGAGGAAGCATTTGCTCTTGGGGCTACTGAAGAAGACTTAGCATTGTTGAAAGGTATCGAAGAGGGTGATGATAGCGAACAAGAATTCGATGGAGATTCTAAAAGTGTCGATAAAACTTTTTCTACCGATTTGTCTCAATTTATGAAAGGAATTGGGTTAGGTAAGGGAGAAGCCGTTATTGTGGACGACGTTGAAGATGCTCCGGAATTAGTAGATGAAGATGAAGAGGAGGATCAGGAAGAAGAAGTAGAAGAGGAAGCGGAAGAAGAAGAAGAAGAAGAAGGAGAAGCAAGTGAAAGTTCTTCAGACGAGTCTGAATCTGAAATTCAAGAAAAAGAAATGAACAAGAAAGAACTTGCAAACAAATCAAAAGAGGGAGCAAAAGATAAACCAAGAAAAGATCAAGATAAAATTACAGACTTCTCATCAGTAAATAGCACAAATTTGATTGTCCCAAATAGAACTGATTGGTACAACACCCCAATGGAAAGAATCGACGAACCGGAAAAATTGGACAGATTTGGTGTTGAAAGATTGTATGAAAGGGCTAAGAATGTTATTGAAAAAGACAACAAGACATATTTAGAAGAATTCACGTCCAATAACTCCCAGAAAAAATTCTTGTCGCAGATTTTGGCAGATGGTACCTTGAATGATAAAATTTCAGCTTTAACATTATTAATTCAGGAAGCCCCATTGCATAATATGAAAGCATTTGATACTTTATTAGGTTACTGTAGTAAGAAATCACGTACTGCTGCTTTGCAATCCATTAATGCGTTGAAGGATTTATTATTGAATGGTGTCTTGCCTGATAGAAAATTAGTTGCATTTAACAAGCAACCTTTAACCAAGAATTTGTCTGATGTACAATTGGCAATTTACTATTTTGAAGATTACTTAAAGAAGTCCTATTTTAAGCTAATTTCTACTTTAGAAGTTTTGTCTCATGACCCAATTATACATGTGAGAATGAATGTCGTAAGTCATTTGTTTGACTTGATTAAAGCAAAGCCAGAACAAGAAGCTAATTTGTTGAGATTAGGTGTTAATAAACTAGGTGATATTGACAATAAGGTTTCTTCGAAAACTTCGTACCAAATCTTACAATTAGAGCAGACACATCCAGCTATGAAAAAGGTTGTTACTGATTCAGTTGTTGATATAATTTTTAAAAGTAACAGTGATTACCACGCTCAATATTACTCTATTGTTACTCTTAACCAAACAATTTTAACCAGACGTGAAGATGACTTAGCTAATACTTTAATTAAGACCTATTTTGCTTTATTCGAGAAAATCTTAGTTGAAACTGATCATAATAATGTTGAAACTAATAAGGATGATAAAGCTCTTGGTAAGTCCGAAAAAGGTAGAAAAAATAACCGTAAAAACTTCAAGAAGGGTAAGAAAGGTGGGAAGTCAGTAAAGAATCAAGAAAAGTCTGAAAACGAAATCATTGAAGATAAGAACACAAGACTATTCTCAGCTTTGTTAACTGGCTTAAATCGTGCATTCCCATTTTCAAACTTACCAAATGAAACCTATCAAAAGCATTTAGACACCTTATTCAAGATCACCCATTCGTCAAATTTCAATACGTCAATTCAAGCATTAGTCTTGGTTAACCATATTATAACTAGTCAAAAGTTGGATTCTGACAGATACTATCGTACATTATATGAATCCTTGTTGGATCCACGTTTAGTTACAACATCGAAACAAGGTATATATTTGAACTTGTTATATAAGTCTTTGAAGAACGATACTGAAAATATTCCAAGAGTCTTAGCATTCGTGAAAAGAATTTTGCAGATTTGTTCCCATTGGTTACACGTTGGTGCTATTACCGGTATGTTATTTTTGTTGATGCAATTATCTAAAACTTATCCACAAATACAGGATTTATCCATTGATGTTGCATCGAGACCAGATGAAGAAAATAACGAAAATGAAGTGGCCAATACTAAGGACTCTGTTTACGATAGTCGCAAACGTGATCCTAAGTTTGCAAACGCTGATAAATCATCATTATGGGAAATAGGTCAATTCTTAACTCATTATCATCCAACTGTTGCCATCTACGCTGCATCAGTCTTGGACGGAAACGATCAACCAAAGCCAGATTTAGGGTTATTCACATTGTCCCATTTCTTGGACAGGTTCGTATACAGAAATTCAAAGCTGAAGCCAATGACTAAAGGTTCATCTATTATGCAACCGTTGGGTGGTGCACATACTGGTTCGTTGTTGGTTAAGGCCACCAATGTTGCAAATACCGATATTCCAGCAAATACCGAAAATTGGTTGAATAAAAAGGTCGAGAACATCCAACCAGACGAGAAGTTTTTCCACCAGTACTTTACTACCAAAGTCAGTAAGTTGAAAAACAAAGAATCCAAGAAACAAGCGGAAGCCGAAGTTGAAAACGAAGAGGAAGCAGAGGCAATGGAAGACGATGAAATCTGGAAAGCCTTGGTCAAGTCTAGACCAGAAGTCGAAGATGCATCCGACGAAGATGACTTTTCTGATTTCGATGCTGATGACTTCTCTGACATGAGTGATGATGAAACGGCCGAAATCGAAGGCGAGGATAAGGCCTTGGAAGATGAAGAGGAGGAAATAGAAGAACAACCTCAGAAGATCGTAGCTGATGAATCCGACGATGAAGAAGAAAGCGAAATGTTTGCCATAAATGGCGAGGACGAATACGACAGTGATGAAGCACCAAAGATGTTGGGCGAGGACGAATTGTCGTCCGCAGAATCAGAACCAGAAGCAGACCAAGACTCCAAGAAGCGTAAAGCCTCGGACGAAAACAGTGCCAAATCTAAGAGATCCAAACTTAAAAGTTTACCTATATTCGCCTCGGCGGACGACTATTCTCAATATTTGGACTCTGAAGACGAAGATTACTCTTGATCTACCTCCCGTATTAACTTTCTATACACTTCTATGTTTACCTGTCAAACCTAAATATCCGTGGATATTTCGCTTTGCCATTCTTTAGATTATTTTTAATGCATATTATTTTCTTGAACCTTCGGCCTGTACGTACACTGATGATCACTTGCCGAATCTATATGCGGCACCATAGTATGATGAGACATGAAAAATTTTCGCCTATTTTTTTAGGAAAATGTGCCTCTATATTATAGCCCATCACGAAAGTTTTGCGCATGAAAAATTCTTTTAACGGTCACTTTGCATGAAATCTACAGCATCGCGCCCGCTTAAAGTTAAAATTTTATTGTCCCAAAAGTGCCAGTTTAATTCGATTTAAGTTCTGATTCCCTTCTTTTTTTTTGGGAGAGAATACTTTCATACGACGTAATAATAATAGCAAAAAGCCTTAGTTAGTTTCAAGGAATTTAGTCATTCAATAAAGATGTCCACTGTTAAGGACAGTTTAGACGTATTAAATCGAAAGTATGATATATGTATAATAGGAGAAGGGAACGTCGGGATATCTTCATTTTTGTATTCATACGTCTACAAAGCTTACATTGAAGATACTGCTTTAGAAATCGAGGAATTGCTCACGAAGCCAGTTTGGAGAGGATCCCGGTCTTATGATATCTCGATACTAGGAGGATCGGCTACTCAGGAGTATTACCTGAGTAGCAGAAAACAACAAATCCGAAATACGACTGCTTTGATATTTGCTTATAGCGTAGCAGATAGGCAGTCGTTTTCAGAACTTGAGGATTTATTCGAAAGGACAATGTTCGTACGAGACGATGTACCACCTTTCAGTATTGTTGGGTTGAGGGCAGATATAGATATCGAAAGACAGGTAGCATTCGAAGAAGGATACAGTTTGTGCAAGCAATTGGGAGGAATCCATTTTCAAGAGTGCAGTGCCAGGGATGATGTTGGTATTGCTGAAGCATTTGACCCAATAATTGATGCTGTCTTATCAATTAAATATGATAAAAACAACAAGAGAAAGGGCTCAGTCACGAACAAATTGGGTGCTACATCAAAGAATGCATCAAAAGCAACGACCGAAGCAATTTCGAAAGCTGCTTTGAAGTTGGGCAAAACAACTGATAACGAATCACGGAATGAGAAAAAAACTGAGGAAAATGAATCACGACAGTTAAACCAACCATTATCAACTAGCTCATCCCTTGCAAGTAGAAGTAAGAACTATACTCTGCTTGAATCTAAGAGTGGTTTACAAAAGCAAGGTTGTTGCACTATCATGTGAGTTGTTGATACAGTTTACGCGAGATATCTCTAGCGTGAAAATTTGCATAGAATAGCATAGAATAGATTTTAAAAGAATCAATAGAAGCATAGATTATACAAGGCATTAAATTATTAGAATATTAATAGACATCCCCAAATCATATATAACTAGATAAGTAGTTATACTATATTGTAGAAAATAGTACCGCAGTACTCTTCCTCCACAGAAATTAACGAACATGTTAGATGGCCGCATCATCTGAAATGTGCGAGAAACCACGGAACTGTTCTTGCATTTCAGACGTAAGAACAGTCTCCACTGGTGTTAGTCTTGGGGTTTCAGAAGTAAATTCTTGGTCAAAGTTCGAATAATCATGTTCAGATGAAACTTCAGGCAAATATGGTGCTTGAATACGACAATTTAATATATCATCAAAATTGATATCTTGGAAATAAGGATGCTCCATGATTTCTTCTGCATCCCTTTCTCCACTACCGAGACGGTTAGCAGGATCTTTTGTTAACAAGGCCTGCAATACCAATACAGTTTGCCGAGGCATACTGATTGGGTATTTCACATCATCGTGTTCAATCGCATTGAAAACTTCATCATCATCGTCACCCTTAAATGGTGATTGACATAACAACATTTGGAATAATAAAACACCAAATGCCCACCAATCTACGCTTCTCTCATATTGCTTTCCTGCAATAATTTCAGGTGCCATAAATACAGGTGTACCACAGAAAGTACCTGTAGTACTTTTATGCCACATATTTTCTTTACATAAACCATAGTCAGCAATCTTTATATGTCCCTTTGTAGTTAATAAGATATTATCCAATTTTAAATCACGATAAACAATACCATTGTCATGGAAATACTTTAGAGCTAACAAGACTTCACAAGCATAAAACTTAGCCCTTTTTGCAGAGAAACGAGATTTTTGGATATGCCACATCAAGTCACCACCTGAAATATATTCCATAACAAAATATATACGATTTTCAGTTTGGAAACAACAATGTAAATTCAATAAAAATGGATGCATCTCTTTATTAGCTGTTAAAAATACTCTCTTTTCAGAAGTAACACTATCAGCTTCATCATTCTCCACAATAAAATCCTTCTTCAAGACTTTAATAGCACATAAATTCAGTGTATGTCTTGATTCAGCTAACATGACCTTACCAAAGTTACCTTTACCGAGAACCGCAAGGAACTGAAAGTCATCCAAGCCGATCTTTCTTCTACGGCGCTTTGGCTTGTGTGGCACTGTTCCTTTTGATTGGGTTACTTCAGACTTTTGTTGCATTTGATCTAACAGCGGTTCCTTGTATTCTTGAGGAATCTCTGGCACCATAACCTTATTATTATTATTATTATTGTTATTATTATAGTCAAAATTATCGAATTGGGACTTATCATTCTCGATTGGATTTGCAAATGGGTTATCAATTTGCATATCAACTGGTTCATTAGACTCATTTGATTCCTTCGTACCTCTAGAGTCTGGAATGTCTACATGACCATGTTTCATTTCTTCCGATTTTGAGGACATGAAAGTGTAGTCATGGTCATATGACTCTGATTGTTCTTGGTCTAAATCAATACTAGATTCCTTAGCGAGATCATTTGGTGGTGGGCGTCTACCAGTTGGTTTATATTGCGATTCAATTGGCTTTTGGAATTGATTTTTAGTTTCAGTCGGTAATCTTGAGGCGTAATCTTTCTCTTGTTCATCATCGGAAATATTCTGCAAAGTATCTGATTTAGAGTCAGATGTTGAGCCTGAAAATTTAGATGCACCAGATGATGCATTTGGTTGATCAACAAGGGGAGCAGTCGGAGGGGGTGGTAATGGTTTACCTGGGGTTCTTGTGGATTTTATAGTAGTGAGAATTTTATTTGCCATTTCCATAGACATACCACAGAAGTCTGGGACTAAATGAGTACAATGAGCATGACACATAACACCACATTCGGAACATTTACGGACATTTTTACGTCCCCATGGCAAGATATAACCACAATGGCAACACCATTTTGTACCATGATTAGTAACAGGATCAAATCTATGTGGAATGCGGTGATTTAATTTGGCCTCATCCGGATCAATATCATTACTTGATTTCGAAATACATTTTGTAACCACCTTCTGGAAACACTTTTTGTGACAAAGAAACTTACAATCTTGACATTGAAATCCAGTATAACGTAAAAACTCTCCACAAAATGCACAGCACATAATATTATAGAATTGCTTTTGAACAAACTGATGTCCATGTTGTTTGAATACTTCTTCTTTTTTCTCACGAATAGCTCCATGACGACCAAGGGCTCCCATAAATTGTCTGCTCCCAGTTTGGTTAGATTTATCTAAGGTAACGCTAACAAGAATTTGACCTACTGGCTCCAAACTTAACCACGTATTAACTTGAACTTGTTTAGTCTCACCAGAAGCGGGTGAGTCCACGTTATCAGGAATACTGAAATTATTCGTAGTGCTAAATGTAGATGTCGCATTTGAAGGTGCTCCGAACCCTGAACCAGAGGGATAATTATCATTGTGCTGTTTGCTATTGTTATTTGGCAAGTTAGAAGCTGAAACCCAGCCTTCACTTCCTACTTCTTGAGCAACCTTTTTCTTACGGATTTCCTCAGATATGTCTGAAAGTAATGCCCATGTAACAGCTACTGGCACCAAAGCTGAACCAGACTTATCATACACAGAAAACTCAATCTCGTTTCCTTTATCAATGTCAATATGAAACTCTTCATTCCATTTACCTGAACGTGAACCACGAGTCTTAGCCCTTTCAACATCATCAATTTTGATAGAAACAACGGACTCTGGTCTTTTCGAAAATATTGGGGAAGCAATATGATCAATATCCCTGATACAAGTAACACTTATGTTTAATTTACCGCTAAATGCCTTTCTGGCGTACTTCGGAGTATTCATAATCTCCATATCACGAGTCACATCTTCAACATCAATGTGCATATCCTGGTACCTCTTTAACGACTTGTTAAGTAACTGGATTCTTTGATCACTTTCCAAGCGACCAGTATCAGCAACAATACTACTCGATTTATCACCATCTAATCTGTATAAATGAGAAATCTTTTCGTTGGCCTCTCTATACTGGTTTTCCACCTGTAATTTGAATTGCAACTGTTGCAACATGTACAGAATCCTATGCCCGAGCGAAGGGCAGTCATACTTAATTAAGTCAAACCTAGAGTATACGGGTTTTTTACCCGATCCATTTGATTCTTCCTTCGTCCGCAGTTCAGCCTCACTTTGCTGTACAGAAAGTTTAGACAATGTTTCCTGAAGGTAATCTATATTAGACTGTGTCTCTCTGATCTGGTTATTACACCTTTGAATCACCTCGCCATTATCAGTATTTCTTTTCAAAGCTTGGAACCCTTGAATAAGTTTCTTTTCTCTGTCAATTTTACCATTGATGTCATGTAGAACCTGTTGGTTCTTAGGTTCGGTCATTGGCAATTATACGATAACTTAGTTCACTCTGTTTCAATTCAAAAAACCCAGATTGTAGCGCTGTATGAAATAACTGCGTTTCTATAGCTATGGCCAATTAGATCAATAGATCAATCAAGATTACGATCAGCGTCTATTCCAACAATACTATAATACTCGTCCTAAATTGAACGGGTAATTTCAGAAAATACTATTTGGATTGTACAACGCAGTAAAGAAATTGCGTTCCTTACCTTTGATTGTCAAATATATCGATTTATCTAAAGCAGTAGATGTTTATTAGAACTTCCTTTAAACAACAATCATCAACTGCACCTCGATTTGTGTTGACAATTTACTGCTAGGGGGATTAATGCACGTGATATATAATTACCTGATTTGGAAGTCGGTATTAAAGGCTATGAGTACTATTTACTGTTACAGCAACAATTACAGTCAGGAACCGGACAAACGTAATGCTTCGAGAACCATTCTTCTGCATGGTATACATGTGACCCATGATTGCAGCTCAAGCAAAAACTGAACCATTCTCTAAGGTTATTTTCAATTCTTCCACTAGTAGTATCATCGTTCGCTCGATCTCTCGAGTCCATAGGAATGGGAGTGCCTAGGGTAAGTAGACAAACAGCACACCTGGGTAATGGGGCACCGCAATGGGGACATGACTTAAAGTTGTGTTTCATCTTCTTAAGATTCATTTTATTAAATTGTTTTAGAAGGGCAGAAGGATTATTCGCATTAGTCCCAGTTGCACCACTCGAGGATGCATTATTTCGGCCCAGATTATTTGTTCTTGGCTTCGATAGATTCTTGTTACACTTGCTGCATTGTAGATATACTTGTTTTGGAGCTGGCTTTATAGTTAACTGACCAGTATTATTCTTGGAGAGTTTTGTACGGGCAACGTCGAATTTGGCTCTGGTACTAAACATTCCCCAACTATTGAGCAAAGACCGATAACAATCAGCCCAGTGGTTGACTCTTACATCGCTAAAATATCGCGGGCATCCAAAAGCAGATATTAATGCTGCAGTCTGCGCATCACTAGTTCTATCAACATATGATTGCAACAAATCGATCCCTTTGGGAGTAATACCTGTTAATATTAATCCCTCCAACTCACCTTTGGCAATGACGGTATCAGCAATTCTATTCAAGTACACAGTCAAGTCTTTATCCGATAAAAATCGAAGAGCAACCCCTAATCTTTCTTTCAAAGGTAATGAGTGTTCATCCAAAACATCCCACCAGTCATTATCAGCTATAAATGCAAAAATTGCCCTCAAGTAAGGATCATCTAATTCTGAGGCCATTTTACGGCACTGATCCTTCCACGGACTATTAATATTAGAGCTCTTATATGCTAGATAACCAGCAACTGCAGTAGACATTAATCTTAGCCTTTCCTTTTTGGACGATGCTAATATTTCAATAGCCTTTTCAACGTTTCCATGAAAGACTGCCCAGCCTGCAGCCTTTTCATATTGGCCCCATGAAATTAAGAGATCTAATTTTTCTTCAAATTCTGAATCTGCCAAATACCAACCTGATACTATTAGGCATAGTTTTCTTTGAGCTTTCTTCTCACTGTTGCTTGAAATATTTATGCTGGCTGTTTTCTCTCCCTTTGAAGATACTATTGTTTTAACTACGTGAGAGAATAATTGATCTGTTATATGACCCATATCTTTCCGAAACCTATTTTGGTCATTAATTTCAGCAGCACCCTTCCAAATTCCTAATACACCTTGATACCCTAAATCCAAACCTTCAGCTATCATTGTTCCTTTATCAAGAGACTTCTTAGCCAAGGTGAGCCATTTCCAGGTGTTCTTTAAAAACACCTGGGTATCCATACCATCGAATTTTTCTAAGACTTTAATATTTTTCTCACAATCAATTCCGTAGCCTAATAATGACCTCCTTCTAATAGTACTACATATGTCATTCATCATAACTTCTGAAGTATAAAGAAAGGTATTTAAAGGAATAAAATCTTCATCTTCTCTGCTGTACCTATGCAAATTCTCTTCTCTTCCATAGTTAGCAACTAAACTATCATCATCAATAGTGGATTCGATTTCTTCAGAATAATCTCCTTGATTAATATCCCTTAAGTCATTATTCATCAAAATTTCGTTATTTTTTTTCATATTCGTATCATCTTCAAGAGTCTCATCATTCAAAAACTTTGTAAGTGTTCCTTCCGGTCCCGCAATTGAGAATTCATTATATGAATTGAAATCCATAGATTCAATACATTCTTCAACAGGCATCCTGAAAACAGAGCCTGATTGTCTCATACAAACAAAATTTGTTGAAGTATTAGAAGAAATATCTGACGAGTAATCGAAGGAAATTACTCGTTCGTAATCAGTTTTAACATCTAATACCATTGACACGAAGAGGGATTCCTCGTTAGCTTTGTACAATTGCGAGGATTGTCTTTTTAACGACTGCAAGATATTATTATCCTTCGTAATTTTTGGTTTGTTCTCTTGTAATTCTTTTGATTGGGGTGTTATTATCCCCGTATGCCATCTTCTAATTAAATCTCCATTGAACACTGCTGAGAATTCGCCTCGTCTCACTGTCGAATATCTAACACATGGGCCATGATTTTTCCTCGAAGAGTCGCTAAGCAACTTATTAAATTGTAACACCGGCGTTTCAGTAATAACGTTGCTGCTCAGAGAGGTCTTAGATTTCGATGTATTTCCATTTAACTTCCTTCTGTCCCAGATTGCCAATGACCCATCTTCACTGAATGACAGGAACAAATGTGACTGGAAATGATCTATTGTAATACCCAACGTACACTTGGTTGCCATTTGAAAGGTCGGCACATCTGTACGCAAATCCACCTCTCTTAAAAATTTATAACTACCAGCTAATAAATTACTATCGTGATCAGGATAAAATGTAGACGATAAGATAGCTTCATTAGGGATATATGAATATGTTGGACGTTTGATGTGGTCATTATTACTATTTCTTGAATAATGCTCTATATTCCAAATTTGCAAACTATTATCTTGTCTGCCTTTGTCAAATCCTGCTGCAACCATTCCTTTGTTATTAAATGAAAGCGAATTGCATGGTCTACTCTGTTTGGGTCGAAGCTTTAAAATTGACGAATTATTAGACGTTATATCAAATATGCAAACGGTACCATTAATTTGGCCCACACTTGTTAGTCCTACATCGTAATACGAATATGCACTGCATTGAATATTACTGAATCCTGGACGATTATTAACTTTCTTAATATCATTGGATTCACATGAGGGATCTTCATGGTTAGTTTGATAAAGAAGCACTTCATCACCAATTGGATTAACAGCAAGAAACCTTTGCTCATATCCAACATCCCAATTGAGGGTCCTTACAATTGATCCACTCATATGTGTTGTATTGATTTACTTATCTAAAATGTAGCTGATAATATAAAAACGAATTTTTTGTGTTTCTACACGCGAACTTAGTACGCTCTTTTTACTAACATTCAATATAAACAATGTATTTAAATAAAATATACAAAACATAGTATATTGCTGTTGATTAGACGTGCATACCAGCTAATCATACGAATAACATTGCATTGTACTACAATGTATTAAAATTAATAACTAAAAATTTCCGAATTAGCGAATTAAATTGTTTTTATCACCACTATAGCTTAGGCCTCGACAGAGGACATTCTATTTATATTTTGTTCTTCTTTAGATACAATGAATTTTACTGTATTGGTTAAATTTTTAAACCCTTTATCAGTACCCTTCAATTTAGTTATATGTAATGAAGAGGAATTCTTCAAATTGATAATCTCAATCTTAAATTTCAACCTACGACCACCTGAATATCTTGCTGGAATAACACCACTAATCATTCCAAAGTCTTCATCTATGTCAACTTTACTTATTGACCCTTCAATTTTCTTTACTTCTAACGTATCTTTAATTACACGAGTCAATTCACTAGATTGTAATGTAGAATCTAAAGCACAGAAATTCTTAGCTTCAATATCACCCAGCTTGTCAGAATTGAATTTTCTGATTAATGACTTACGTTTTTCTCCTTTCGGGGTTTTGTTGTTGGCTGTCAAAGAATTTATGAATTTCATAAACCAATTGGATTTACCCGAATCATTGCAATTATCATTTAGTTTCTGCTGCTTCTCGAACTTGGAAGATACAGAGATCCTGGAAAACCTATTATGACCTTGAGACTTTTCGTCGTCCCATTTAAAACCTGGGGCTTTAGGGGCTTCTCTCTTCGGTTTCAATTTATTAAAGATTGAATTATGTCTTTGATTTAATTCTTCGGACTTCACTTCAGACTCCTTTATTTCATTATTTTCTTCAACCAAAGAATTCTTGTCACGAATTTTTGGTAGATTCATTGTACTAAATATTTGTGTTGAAGCTGTAGATTTTCTCAAATCAGTCAGTGTTTGTAACCTATCAGAATCTTCTAATTGTTGGCCATTTTGATGGTTATAATTTTCTTCATGCTGTTCTTGGTCAACTTCCTGATTGTATGCGTGGTTATTTTCGTGATCATATTCGTGGCCGTATTCTTCCTGGTCTCCATGTTGACTGAACTGATCATTGATTTCATCTTCATACTCATTATCAAAATCTTTTTGATTATCTGTAATTGTTGGTGAACACTTATTATCACTCAGTTTAATTTCATCGAGCTCTTTTTGATTATCCGTAATTGTTGGTGAATACTTGTTATCATTCATATTGGTATCAGCAATTGAAGAGGAATCTAAAATATCAATATTACTAGATCCATCCGCAATGAAAGAAAGGCCATTATCTGAGTCTGTTGAATTAATTCTATTGTCTTTAACTATGCTTTGACGTACCAGTGTCCGTTTGTTTAAAGAAATATTGTCATTAGTTTCGTCAAGTTTTTTATTTGTTTCTGATATTGGCCTTTTATCATTGTATAATTTGGCATAATCTTTGTACATCGATTTGATAGAATCTTGAAAGGATTTATCCTCTTTGTCATTTTCAACCAATGTCTCTTTAGAACCTTCTAGATTACCTAGGTAACTCGATTTACGTTTATTGTTCTTATCAACATTAATATTCAAAACGTCTGGTTCTTTTGAAATAGCAGTGTTTGAAACAGTTGTATTCTCAAGATCTTCCTTCAATATACTTTCAGAATTAGCACGACTAAGGCTTATTGCATTTTCCTCAAGAGTTGTATTATCTTGTGAGTCATCAGCAGTATCTGATAAGTTTACAGATATAAAATTAGAATCACAGTATCCACTGTTCTGCGATATTTTTCGACTAGTTTTACCTTGATGGTTCTGTACAATACCTAAGCCAAGCAAGTTTGTAGACGATTTTTTTAATGAACCAGTTTCCAGTTTTAAGTGACTAGTTTTGGTATCTTCTTCTATTATTCTTGACGACCCAGGCTCCTTCTGGTTAACGCTCTTTCTCACAACTGTACCGGATGACGCCAAATTGTTTTTAATGGTAACATCAGGATTATCAAATCTTGAATTCAATAATCCATTGAAGGAGAACCTTGAGAACCTTGGGTTTGGAATTAATTCATTCTTTCTAGTCTCAATTGTTGAAAAGGTATTGTCGTAATCGCCGTTAGGTCTCTTCGGTAAATCCTTTTGAGCCTTGTCTTCGTCAATACCATCTAACAATGATCTGTAACCCATAGAATTCAAAGTCGGTGTTCGCGATATTGCCAGCGGCTGCATTTTCGACATGGATGTTCTCGAATAATTTTGCTTGGAAATTGACTGATTGACCTTTTCTTTTTCATTGAATATATTCATCGAAATATTTTCTTTCTGATGGTCTATCGACTTTTCACTCTTAGAATATAAAGTTTCATTATCTAAGTAATCTGATAAGTTTTTCGAACTCGATGTTTTCAAATTCGAATTAAACTTCGTTGACGATTTCAAAGGAGCAACCTCAATTCCTAATTTTTGTAACACTTTCGAAGTATTATCATTCGTATGAGTGCTTTGTCTTAATGAAACGTATGACGAAGGCGAAGCTAAGGATTTTGCTCTTAATAAGGATTTAGCGCCGCCAGTAAGCTTAGGATCCAATGAAGATGCTGGAGCTGGTTCAGTTACATGTCTCTGTTGTATGTGATGAGCTATTCCTCCCCGGTTACTATCCTTATTATTTTGGATCTGACTACCGAGTTTTTCCAATGCTTGTCTCTGTTTCTGTTGCAAAAGTTTAGACTGATCTCTTTTCTTACTTTCAAGTTGCCTTTTGAGTTGAAGCTTTACATCTTCTTCTTCCTGTTGATGTTTTAGCTTCAACGCACGCGCATCATTCTTCTCATGAACCTTTGCTGCTAGCTCCCTCTCGCATTTTTCAATATTAGACAATTTCCCAGTTCTTCCCTCTATTTGTTTGTCATTTCTAAGGGTTTCTTTAGGCTCTACTTTCTGATCACCTTCATGTTGTTCAGCATTACCAAAAATTTCCTGGCAAACGGATTCAAAATTAAATAACGATTTATTACCAAAAGTACCGTTCAATTTTTGCTGTTTGTAGAGTAAATTTAGTTGCGTCTTCTCGAGGCGTAAATCATTCAAATCAGTCATTCCCGATATCTTACGACTCAATTTGGGTGGCTGTTGTTGAGGAGGACGCTTCCTGAGTGACTTTGAGGAGTTATTTCTTGAAATAACATTATTGTTCATTAATGTTTTCTTCTTACTGAAGGAAGTCGATGCCTTGAATGTAGGAGCAATATTTGTTATATTACCCAACACCTCAGGTTTTTTCTTGGGAGATCTTGATCTGTTCGAAAAATTAGATGTAGAGTTAGGTATTTTCCTGATTGTTGTATGCTTTTCGCCGGTTAGTTGATCTGTAGTTACAGTTTTAACGATAGAAGTTGATCTTGTAATGGTTTGCTTGGATTCACTACCAGTTAAATCAGGATCATCCTCGTAATTATTGATGGTATTATTGGAAGCTGTGAGATGTTCATTTCTATACTTCACTAAAAGATAGTAGAATGTTTTCTCAGAGCAATCTTCTGGTGATAACAATTTCGAAATTATTGTTTGTTCGTCACGATTATGGAACAATACAGATAAATTCTTCAAGATTTCTTTGTCAATATTATTTATAGAATCAATGGGCCTGATATTCAAATCGCTATACTCAGTGACCTTGTTTTTTCTAACTGATGGCTCGGGATATTTCGTTAACAACGGGTGCTGCAAAATGGCGTCAATTGTGATCCTTTCGCTGGGGTTCACCTTAAGCATTTTGGAAATCAAATCTTTGGACTCAGATGACAAGTTATTTGGCATTAGAAACTTACCATTCTGAACCTTGAGCAACAACTTCCTGATGTTTTCATCATCAAATGGCAAGTGGCCTGTCAATAATGCGAATAATATAATTCCACAAGACCAGATGTCAGACGGAGCACCATGATAATTCTTACCGGCTACGATCTCTGGTGATGCGTAATGAGGAGACCCACAAGATGTCTCCAATAATTTTTCACGGACTTCAAGTGCAGCCATACCAAAATCAGCGATCTTAATATTTTTATTGAAGTCCAACAATAAATTCTCTGGCTTCAAATCTCGATGGCAGATATTAAACTGATGAAGATAATGTATACCATTAATTATCTGCTTGAAATAGTTAATGGCTTCGAACTCTTGTAACTTGCCCTTCTTTATTAAGTAGTCGAACAATTCACCTCCCTCGATATATTCCAAGATCAAGTATAAATCATTTTTGTTTTCCCACACATCGTACAACCCCATGATATTGGGATGCGAGATCAACTTCATGATAATTATTTCTCTTTCGATCCCGTAAGGTAATCTGTCCTTGACCGAACCTGAACTGTCTACTGAGTTTCTCTTGTACTTGGGGTTCTCCAATTTCTTGAAGTTCGACTTGGGAACGATTTTCACCGCCGCCAACTTGCCGCTATTGATGTTTTTGGCCAACCGAACCCGTCCCGTGGACCCTCTGCCCAATGTGCGCCCGAGTTTCCATGGCCCTATGCGGTTCTGGGTCTTGCGCTTCTTCGCAGAGCTATTGGTGTTGGTGGAGATCTGCGAGAGCCTCTTGGTGGCATTCGTCACCGACTGCACCACTTTATCCATGTTCTCCGTCGACTCGTCCTTGGTCGGCGACGGGTTCACAAATTTCCCTAGCGACTGACGCGAGTGTTGATGAACCAATGTCGTCGTCATAGTAGCCTGTCTGTTAGTATCGTCGTTCTCGTCCGTTTCCCAGTCTTTATCCTTATCTCGTCCCATACTTACTATAGATTCGCCGTGTCCTATATATTTCCTGGCTTCCTATACCTCGTGTACCTCAAATACCTGTGATCTCTTCTATCACTTTAAAAATAATAACGTCCAAAAAAAAGAATGAATAGCAGTTGGTGCTGTGCTGTTGGCTCGTTGTGTCGTACTTGATACTAAAACCTTCTGGTCGCTGTATCTGTGGTTCTTGTATGCTTCAAGAAGAATTACTAACAAAAAAAACTAATCTGAATCTTCTGGAGACGCCTGGTATCCGCTGCCAAATTTTCAACGTTTATTATTATTGATAAGCCGTGGCGCCAATTCCACCTTATTATGATTACTCCAACTATCGCAATAAAAATCTTTTGAAAATCGTGAATATCGTGAATGTTCTAAATCGCTTCTGTTTTCCGTTATGCAGACACGCTCTGCCCGATCAAAGGCCCATTTTCCCTATTATGCCTTTGTTTGTTTGATCGTCTATATTATTGTAAACACTCCTGCCCCCGAGCGCCAAAATTTTCGTGTTTGTGTATCCTGTATATAATCGGGTCAGATTTGATGGAAATTGCTTATGTAATAAGCAGACAAAAAGAATTTCTAAATCACCCTGATAAAGCGAAGGAATATTTCGGTACTAATAGGGGAATAGCGGACGATATAGTTAAGGTACAAGATGCTAAAATTCAAGAATAAGTTCAAGTTTGGATCGTCCAATGGAAATCAGGAGCCTACGAGCCCGACAGGGGGCAAGGGATCGCCCAAGACGTCGTCGGAATCGAGGAGAACGATTTCGGGTAATGTGCTCTCGGATAATCTTCTGAAGCTCTCGATAACGGACCAGGAGACCACAAATTCAGATCGGTCAGGATATCAGTCGTCGGTTCAGTCTGGGTCGAAGGCGGTGGGTCAATTGCAGGGAACGGACAAGACAACACAGGCGAGTGTCCAGCCTATGACGGCGCAGTCGCCTAGACAAGGTGGGGCCCAGGGGGGCCAGGGAGGAAGTGTAATGGGGACGACGGGGACGTCGTCCAAGTCGACGTCGCCGACGTCAGGGTCGTCGGACACGGAGCAGCCCAACACGACTGTAAGCTCGACACCGGGGTTGTTGACGGTGAAAATATATAATTCGGCGAATTTGCAATTGCCCATCAAAATCAATAATAATAAGCAGATCTTGCACACTTTGGCGACAAACGCAAACAATGACGTGACGAGCCAGCAATTGATCAAGAATTTGAATGCTTTAGCGGCCAAAGAAGAGGAGGATGAGGGAGGGCATGCACACTTACCTGGGTCCATTTCCACGAACTTCTTGCCGTCGACCATAACAATTCCCAATGGGGAGAATTTGATCAAGGCATTGCTTTACTTGACGGTGGAGTTCGATAATAACGTGTTGGTGATAGAGCCGCAAAAAGGAACCGTGAACCAGTCGGTTTGGAATCAGGTTGTGTCGTTTGATGTGACGAAGAAATCGACCAGCGGCGGCACTGGATCGAATTTTTTGAATTTGAACTTGTTCATCAGATTGCCCAATATCTTGATTCCTGATTCGGAGAAGTCGTCGCAGGAGAACTTATTCACCAAAAATGAATCGGCCAAAAACTCTAATAATATAGGCGATTTGTTGATTGGTACAATCAAGTTGCCGTTGAATTTAAACTTCCATATAAAGCCAATAAGGTTGATGAACCACGAATACTTGAGTTTTGCCAATTTCAATTTGCCTGACGATACTAAGAAAGCTCTCGGTGAGATCATGTTGACTATAGACTTTAAGCCTATACTAAAGTCTCATTTATCAATTAATGATTTTGACTTATTGAAAGTCATTGGAAAAGGGTCATTTGGTAAGGTCATGCAGGTTGTGAAGAAAGATACAAAACAAATTTATGCATTAAAGACATTACGCAAACAGCATATCATATCCAGAATGGAAGTAACTCATACGCTAGCTGAAAGAACAGTGTTGGCAAGAATTACTAATCCGTTTATTGTGCCCTTAAAATTCTCCTTCCAAAGTCCGGAAAAACTTTATCTTGTTTTAAGTTTCATAAATGGAGGAGAATTGTTCTGGCATTTACAAAAGGAAGGTAAATTTTCAATGAATAGATCCAGATTTTACATAGCAGAATTATTAACTGCATTAGAAAGTTTGCATGAATTAAATGTCATTTATAGAGATTTGAAACCAGAAAATATATTGCTTGACTACCAGGGGCATATTGCATTGTGTGATTTTGGATTGTGTAAATTGAACATGACCAACAATGACAAAACTAATACATTCTGTGGAACTCCCGAATATTTGGCGCCTGAGCTCTTGTTAAATCAAGGCTATACTAGAAGCGTTGATTGGTGGACTTTAGGGATTTTGCTCTATGAAATGTTAACAGGATTACCACCCTTTTATGATGATGACGTCCCAACAATGTATAGAAAGATTTTACAAAATGAATTGAAGTTTCCCACTTGGTTGGAGAATACAGATGCTCAAGATTTACTTATTAAGTTAATACAAAAGGATCCTTCGAAGAGATTAAATGATGCTCAATTGATAAAGAATCATAGTTTCTTCAAGGACATCGATTGGCAAAAATTATTAAGCAAAAATTACTTACCGCCATTTAAACCGAACGTGGAAAATCTACTCGATACTTCTAACTTTGACCAGGACTTTACTAGCGAAAAGCCACAAGATTCTGTTGTTGACGACTTTTTGAGTGAAAGTGTTCAAAAACAATTTGGAGGCTGGACTTATAACGGTGATAATATATTAAGCTAACATATACAGAAATACCAAAAAGCTTTCTCTTCTCGTCATTTAATATAGATATATTTCTTATAAATATTCAAATAAATACTTTAAAATAACACACAGAAACAGAAAATAGTTTATAAAGTTGGCTTTTAGCATCACCTATTGGCAGCACTGTCATATGTGGCTCCGCTTCTACCGGGGAATGCTCCCCCTCCACTTTTCAGCTTCGGATTAACTCTTCCTTCGCTCAAGGGTGCACCATGCTTATAGTAGTCGTGGGGCTTAGGAAAATCACCTTGTTGGATTCTTTGCGCATCTCTCTGGAGATACTGTTGGTATGAAGGATTAAGGTGTTCAGGGTTAGCTTGCGTTATATTCACCATTTGAGGCTTAACCTTGATCACATTGGGGTCTTGCATGGGGTCATATTGCCCACCTTGGTACCCTTGTGGTGGGTTACCGTATCCCTGACCTTGAGGATAACCCAGTGGGTATCCTTGCGGTGAATTATCATATCCATTCTGCTGTGGTTCTCCACCGTATCCTTGTTGATACCCTTTTTCCTGATCTTTCTCTCCGTACGATGGAATTGCTTGTGGAGGTGCTTGTGAGTTTCCCTCATCATACTCCTGATATGGAGGTGGCGGAACTTCTTGTTCTGGCTGTTTATCTTTTGCGGCTTCTTCTTCTTTTGAGCCACGTATCAATTTCGAGATCTTTTCTTTCATATTTCTTTGTCTATTGGTAGTATTGTCTCCTTCTACTTCCTACAGATACAGCAATCCATACTTAAGGATTGCAAACACCTTGCATCATGTGATGCGAAGATTTGGACCGGTGGTTTTGTGTCATTTTTGTTCATAGTGCTGATTCTCAAGAAATTTTTCACCTTTAACAGTGATAATCAAGAATATATAGCACATCAGTACAATAGAAACATGTTCGGGGCTAATAAGAATATATCTGCATCTTCGTCTCTCTTGAAGACATTTATACGTGGAAAGAAAAAGACGAGTTTATCTCCATCGACACAGAAAGTTGTTAATCAATTATCAGCATTATCGGCATCAAGGAAACAACCTAAATTAATAAATCTCTGTAACGAGGATCTTATAAAGCACCAAACTATCACCAATGCATGGAAGGTATACCAACGTAAAAAGTCACAAAAGAAAACAGCGCAATTAAAGCAACAGTACGAAAGTATCTACACGGCCATGGAAGACTTAAAGACGACAAGTCCTGAGTTATTTGAGGTGGCCAATATGCCCGAACCAAAGAAGAGATTCCCCCTCGAGATGAGGGTCCCTAGCGACTATCCTGCAAACAAGCCATGGATTTATAACTACTCCCAAAATTAAGTAATCCTATTCGTGTAAATAAATATATTGATATCTGTATGTAAGAATATAAATATTAGACAATAAACGTATAATTATTGTATAAGCTAGTGTACATAACGGACGTCCTAGTAGAGACGACAAGTCATGGGCATTAATCGTCAATAGTCCTGATCTTTCGTTTTCTTCCTGGCGTGCTCTGATTCGAGTTGGAGTTGGCCTGTGATGCCGATTGGTTATTCGTACCAGTTGCATTCGGAGTGTTTCCACCGGCATTCCCGTTATTTGGGTCTATTGAGTCCTCATAGTCGTCCAAATCCTCATTGCGCCCACCGTTCGAGCTGACTCCCTGTCGCTTCATGATCGTCTTTATATAATTCACCGAACTCAAACTAAATATGTGATCGTCATCCGTATACGTTATTCTTCTCTTATTCAAACCACCCGTGTTTGTCTTTGTGAAGTTCTGGAATCCTTTGACAATGTTTCCGTACACACTCTCGTTAAAATACTCATTTTCCTTCTCATAGATGGAATCCTCCAACTTGCTGAGTTTCGAGTCCAACTCCTGTTTTTTGAGGATTTGTTGCGTCAACTGATCCTTGAGAGCCGTGTACTGTTCGATGCTCGGTGCATCCTTCGCCTCCTGACCTTCCTTATCTGTCATGGCTCCAGTGTACTCTATTAGAACCTTGCTCTATAGGGTGTTGTTTTCCAAAAGTAGCAGATTCATATTGGACGAGACACGTTTCGTACACGCTTCGACTCCGAGGGCCGGCATAAATCATTTCAATCCTTGCGACTCTCCGCTTCCTCGGTCCCACGTAACCACGGCGGCATGTTACGAATACACATATTACTTTCCATTCCTACGACATTATTTAATTTACTTATTTACTTCATTTACGCTACTTCATTGACACCTAGTTTCTCCTCTACTTCTTCTCGTCTGACAATAATCCTAATTGCCATGATTGGCTCTCCTGAATCTATCTCCTTTGTATTCTACTTCCACTTGTAATTTCCCTAATTGCAAAACCACCGCAACAGTCTCACACTATTGTCGTCATAGTGTAGCCATCACAACCGCCGAGAGTTACGTCATCCCGGAACTCGCGAAGGACGCCCGGGACACTACCAAGCCGTAGAACAGAACTCCGAGTCCGACGTGTATCGATTGTTGCTCGAATGTACGATAAGTGGTGGAGCTTTTTTGCCATAACTGTACCGCCAATTAACTGGCGATGACAGATGGGTGTGTGGGAGAATATGAAATGATTCGTGGGGCCGTATATAGACAAGAATGAGCGATAAAACACGTAGAATATGATAGAAAAGACGTTGGATGCGACACCTTCGGCAGATCGGGAGTGAGTGGTCCACCAACAACGAGTGAAAAATTAATATAAATAGCCAAAGTGCACCAAATTTATTCACAATTGACCTGGTGATAATTGATTTATTTTTCATTTGAATTCTAAATAAATTAAATATATATATACAATGGCCGTCACTAAGTTATTTGCTCGTTATGTCTACGATTCTCGTGGTAACCCAACTGTTGAAGTTGACTTAACCACCGACAAAGGATTATTCAGATCCATTGTTCCATCTGGTGCTTCCACTGGTATCCACGAAGCTTTGGAATTGAGAGATGGTGACAAGTCCAAATGGTTAGGTAAGGGTGTTACCAAGGCTGTTGCCAATGTTAACGAAATCATTGCCCCAGCTTTTATCAAGGCCGGCCTCGACGTCACCAACCAAAATGCTGTTGACGAATTCTTAAACAAGTTAGACGGTACCCCAAACAAGTCCAAGTTAGGTGCCAATGCTATCTTAGGTGTTTCTTTAGCCACTGCTAAGGCTGGTGCTGCTGAAAAGAACGTTCCATTATACCAACATTTAGCTGATATTTCTGGTTCCAAGCAAGACAAGTTTGTCTTACCAGTTCCATTCCAAAACGTCTTGAACGGTGGTTCCCATGCTGGTGGTGCTTTAGCTTTCCAAGAATTCATGATTGTCCCAACTGACGCTCCAACCTTCTCTGAAGCTTTGAGAATGGGTTCTGAAGTCTACCACAACTTGAAGTCCTTGACCAAGAAGAAGTACGGTCAATCCGCTGGTAACGTCGGTGACGAAGGTGGTGTTGCTCCAGATATCGGTTCTCCAAGAGAAGCTTTAGACTTGATCATGGATGCCATTGACAAAGCTGGTTACAAGGGTAAGATCGGTATTGCCTTAGATGTTGCCTCTTCTGAATTCTACAAGGATGGTAAGTATGATTTAGACTTCAAGAATCCAAACTCTGACGAATCTAAATGGTTATCTGGTGAACAATTAGCTTCTTTATACGAAGAATTGATCAACGAATACCCAATTGTTTCTATTGAAGATCCATTTGGTGAAGATGACTGGGACGCATGGGTTCACTTCTACTCTAAGGTTTCTTCCAAGGTCCAAATTGTTGGTGATGACTTAACTGTCACTAACCCATTAAGAATCAAGACTGCCATTGACAAGAAGGCCGCCAACGCTTTGTTATTAAAGGTCAACCAAATTGGTTCTTTGACTGAATCCATCAAGGCTGCTCAAGACTCTTTTGCTGCTACCTGGGGTGTCATGGTTTCCCACAGATCCGGTGAAACCGAAGATACCTTCATTGCTGATTTGTCTGTTGGTTTAAGAGCTGGTCAAATTAAGACTGGTGCTCCAGCCAGATCTGAAAGATTAGCCAAGTTAAACCAAATCTTAAGAATCGAAGAAGAATTAGGTGACAAGGCTATCTACGCTGGTAAGAACTTCCACGCTGCTTCTCAATTATAAATCATTTAATGTCCTTATTTATATTTTGATAAAAGTCGTTTATTGAATACACGCTGTTAATAACTTGTTTATTTGTAGGTCTATATCCCTATATTTCATTTGCAGCTATTTTATTCATCGCTTCAATTAGCCTTTGAACGGCAATAAATGTTTCTGAAAATGTGTTATATAATGGCAATGGTGCTAATCTAATCACATCTGGTCTTCTTTCATCACAGACAATAGCATGATCGCTTAAGTACTTATTGACTTTTTCCATTATATTCTTGTTCGGTTCCTCATGGTGTGGCTGAAACAATACTGATAATTGGCATCCTCTATCTTCCTTGTTAAGTGGACTCAATATTTTGAATCCCAATCTATCGGTAATTTCGTCTTGCTTTATATAATATTTTGAACTAATTAATAAATCTTGTAAAAATCCAGTCAATTCAACACTTTTCTTTCGTAATTCATTGATGCCCCCAACTTTTTTGAAGAGTTCCAATGAAGATTTCACGGCTACCACATCGATAACTGACGGGTTTGATTGTCTATACGATAAAGCTGATTTAATAGGATCAAATATTTCCAACATTTTGAATCTGTCAGACGCTTTATTTCCCCACCAGCCTGCTAACCTAGGTGTAAATTGATCAATCGAGTTATCCTTGGTATGTTTTTCATGGACAAAAATTCCCGCTATCCCACCAGGGCCTGAATTTAAATATTTATAAGAACACCAGACAGCAAAATCCACATCCCAGTCGTGTAATTGTAGAGGAACGTTACCCACTGCATGGGCCAAATCCCATCCTACTGTAATCCCAAAGCTCTTAGCACATTCAGTGATTTCACCAATATTGAAATACTGACCAGTGTAATACTGAATTCCAGCGAAACAAACAAGTGCTAATTCATGTTGATGTTTCTTTATCGTTTCTTTTATATCTTCAGTTTCAAGATAAGTCTTGCCATCTTTGATTTCAATTTGAATCAAGTGATCCTCATTATAGCCAAATATTTTAGCAGCATTTAAAAATGCATAATAGTCAGATGGAAACGCCTGCTTCTCAAAAAGAATCTTTGTTTTCTTACCAGATGGTTTATAAAAACTCATCAACATAGCATTCAAATTACTAGTTAGAGTTCCCATGACAGCCACCTCATTCTCCTTAGCACCAACTATAGGTGCTATCAAAGGAAGTAAAGGTAAATCGATATCCACCCAAGATGTTAACCCTTTTTCCTCGCCAGGGTGTCTGAAATGAGATTCAACACCTCTTTCACTCCATGCGTTCAATTCATCATTTATGGCTGTTCTTGTCGTTTTTGGCATCAATCCCAACGAGTTACCACATAAGTAAATTGAATCAGTTGAATCTTCGTACTCGTCATTATGAATCCCCAATGACTTGAAAGTTGGAATTTCAAACTCTTCCTTATACGTAGGAAAGCATTTGTCTAGCTTTTTAGCTTCTTCTATAGACATTATTGACTAATAGTCATAATTATGTCCCGATTAAATTTTTCAATAATTTTTATGTCGCATTCGGCGTTGATCTCCGATTTGCAACTATCGTCTTAGAACGCTTGGGACATTAAACCGTGATGAAGTATAGACGTTGTTCAACAGGAGCTTTTAAGGATCGTTTGTGTCTAGGTTTATTTATAAGTTACAGGATTTTTTTTCAGTTTTCACACTTACTATGAATATTACAAAAAATGAAGAAAATTTCCAAAAATACGTTATAATTGTATATGATTTTATAATTTTAAACATTAGTCAACCAAGAAGTAACATAATAGAAAGCTTATACGCCAATTTAATTCCTAATTAATCCTGAATTCAAATTAGGTTCCTGTTGCATTTCACATTACTAGTCAAATTTAAAGTCGAAGAGATAACTATACACGAAATATAATAGAGAAGGATATGTCTTCAGGGGATATATTACGTGTAAACGACTCTTGATACATGAATGTAAGTGGGTGATTTGTAGATAATTGTCTATTTGATAACGACGAAATTATTAGCAGCAATTTTTAAGATCGAGTATCGAATCCGAACGGAAATTATATTCAATGTGCAATAGTGAAGATAAAATATATCACAAGAATACACGAATAAAATGATACATTCAGTGATAATATGTATGTGCTATGAATAGATATATTCAAGAATTGCTACTGACAATATAAATAGTTAATAATGATGGTTTACCAAGATTGATGAAATTCTATACCCTCGTGGACATACCTACACAGCGTTTATTACTACAACAAGTATATCAATTAATATCTGTAAGATCAGCACAAGAGTGCTCATTCATAACGCCACCACCATTACTAGAAGACCTTGATGACATTAAAGTGATCTACAGACACTATGCCACCTTGTACTTTGTATTCATAGTCGATGACCAAGAGAGTGAATTGGGTATACTAGACTTGATCCAAGTGTTTGTCGAATGTTTGGACAAGTGCTTTACGAATGTATGTGAATTGGACTTGGTTTTCGGATGGCAAGTATTACAAACGGTGCTAGAAGAAATTGTACAGGGAGGTATGGTGATTGATACCAATATCCAGCGAATTGTGGCTGCAGTGGACGAAGCGAACAGTCAGAAAATATCAGGTACCACTGGCAGAAACACAGGCTTTCTACTGGGTCTATCAAAAGAGGGCGGTTTCAGCTGGAGAAGAACGTAGATAGAAGCAAATTATATTAATACACATATTATATACATAGTAACTATTTCCTAGAAAACCACCCTTTCTTCTGCGATGCCAACTCCTCGGCTTCTCTCAACTCCTGTTGTGCCCTTTCTACTTCCATTTTCTTAAATTTGTCTCCCCTTTCTCTATTGTACTTCTCGATGTCCACTAATTTTGGATCTGTATTTCTCCCATCCTTTTCAAATGGAGACTTTATCCTTCCTGTTTTCCAAATAGGTTCATCTGATGCAGCAGTCTCCCTAGCAATCTTCATAAGCTCCTGTTGCTCTTTTTGTCTTATTTCTTTGTTTCTTTCGTACTCTGCTCTAATTTCGGGCGAAAATTTGGCAATCAACTGTTCATCCGTAGGAACAGTATATTTGAATAACAAACTTCCAGTTGCTATTATACTAAACCCTACAACACCCACACGGGCCCAACGATACCATAATGGTTTTTGACTCATATTTACAGTTCTATCGTCTTCTGAACCTGATTATCATCTAGTCCTAAAGCATTGGTTGAAATATAGATGGCCTATGCACGTGACTTAGTACCCATTTCGCTTCTACTACTGGTGGCCGTTGGTACACATCTACACTATTAAATGCCTGAATAATTGACCCCTATATTTGCTAAAGCTTCTCACGTAAACAATTCAGGTATTAGATAACTGGAGCTGCCAAGTTATCACTTAATTCTATTTATATTCTTCGTGTGTCCCTATTTGGTTATTATCATTACTAACATATCTCCAGTAAAACCTCACACTGCCTCTATATAAGAATAGCGCGTAGTAGCATAAAAAAATCTATACGAGATAAACGACCGTTTATAACTGTTATTTGGAACAGTTTGAATACATATTGATTGATATAAACGTATCCTATAGAGAGATCAACTGACTAACCATTTATTTTTCAACAAATAATGTCTGGTGAAAGTGATAATAGTCTCAGTCAAGATGCTACCAAAAAAATGAGTAAGTCTTCAACAGGCAAAAGGAAGTTCCACCAAAAGTCCCGAAACGGTTGCCTGACATGTAAAAAAAGACGAGTTAAATGTGACGAGCAGAGACCTGTGTGTCAGAAGTGTCAGCATATGAATTTGACGTGTGGATATGCTACAAATAGGAATGATGGGTCCCCCCAAGAGAAAGACCCGCTGTCTGTAAATAAGAAGCGGAAGGTATCAGTAGGGTCTATTTCTCCCGGAAGCGAGTCTAATGAGTCTAGCACGCAGCAAGAGACATCAAGTATCAGTCCGGCACCAAATATGGGGTCTAAACCGGGACTAGGGACAGAAAAGATTTCGGGAAACTTATTGAATGCCGGTAACTTGAATAACCTCAATTTGAGCCACTTAGTGAATAACTTGAGTGGGCTCGGAGGAGGAGGAGGAGGAGGGTTGAGTTCGCTAGGAAATTTGGCGAGCTTGACGAACTTGGCGACACTAGCACAATTGCCTATTGATTTAAGTAACTTGGGCAGTCTCATTGATTCTCAAATCCACTCGGCTGTAGCAAATAATACAACCAACAACTTACCATACAATAATGACCCGCTGAAGGATAAGAAGCAAAATGGATCTACGCGTGGTAATGAAGTTAATGTTAAACAGGAAGAAGACCCGCACGAACAACCAGATCTGATACCGCAACAACCTGAACCACAATCTCTGCATAGTCACCATGGCGAACATGAAGACCCCTCACAGCCACACGGAAATGGAGCTATACCGAACATATCACCTAATATCAATACTCTGGCGTCACATTTGACTGATAATCCTTTGAATAATCCTATGGCAGGGTTGGGATCGTCAAGCCTAAACATGCTAGATTTGAGATTGATGTTTCATTACACTTCCCAGGTGGCAAGCACAATAACAGGTGCAGGTATATCGGATACCAATATATGGAATTACGATATCCCGATGTTGGCCTTTGACCATCCATTTTTAATGCATTCCATTCTAGCCTTTAGTGCAACACATCTATCCAGAACTGAAAAGGGACTAGATCAGTGTGTGACATGCCATAGAGGCGATGCATTGAGGTTATTACGAGAAGCAGTGCTAGACATTAACTGTGACAACACGGATGCATTGGTAGCGAGTGCCTTAATTTTAATCATGGACTCATTGGCCAATGCGTCGTTTCCGCTGTCTACGTCCCCAAAATCTCTACCAGCATCTGCATGGATTTTCCACGTCAAGGGTGCCGCTACAATCTTGACGGCGGTATGGCCTTTGACTGAAACATCTCGATTCTACAAGTTCATATCGGTTGACTTGGGCGACCTTGGTGACATAATCAGCCAACGCGTCAACGTCGATCCAAGCAAAACCCCAGGAGATCAGAAATTCTTCACCGATTTAGAATGTCATGATTCTGAAATCGCCGACTTGTTCCCCGTCGAAATCGACTCGCCATATCTCGTTACACTCGCATATCTCAACAAACTCCACAAAGAACGCTACAAGTCAGATTTCATCCTCAGGATCTTCGCATTTCCTGCTCTCCTAGACAAGTCCTTCCTATCCCTCTTAATGACTGGCGACATCAAGGCAATGAGAATCATGCGCTCGTACTACAAGCTTCTTCGCTCTTTCACTACAGAAATGAAAGACAAAGTCTGGTTCCTCGAGGGTGTTTCCCAAGTTTTGCCTGTCGATGTCGAGGAGTACGCCGGAGGTGCTGGTGGTATGCATATGATGCTCGACTTCTTGGGTGGTGGTCCATCCATCATAGATAACGAAATTGACGATGAAATTACAAAGTTTGATCCCAGTGGATCCCTTACAAATCGCTTAATTGATACTAATAACTTACCAAGTGATATCACAAGCAACCTAGATGTCATGCAAGGTGGCAACGGCTTCATGAATATCAAATGACCCTAACTAGATGTATATATGTCCTACTACTGTATAACTAACTAATTAATATATTGGTGAAAACACGATTTCAATGATAAAATTCAGGAATCGCGAATCCGTCGAATTTCGGGGTTACCCGCATTACGTAATAAATCGTTGAAACAGAATATCAACATGAAATCAGTTGACTTGAAATAAACAACGTTTAAAGTAGATAAATAATCGACTTATAATAGAATCTATATTGGAATAGATATCACTTACCGCAAATTTAGATATATATTGTTTGAAAGTTTTTTAGGACAGAAAAAAGTAGTTACTACGTATAAGACGCCCAGAGATATTCTCAAAGATTGATTTTAGTATATTGCCCCATTAAAAAGAATTAATTTTTTTTAAATTCCTAAGGAACATTATATACATACAAAATAAGTCAGAAATGCAAACCATAAAGTGTGTTGTCGTCGGTGATGGTGCCGTTGGTAAGACCTGTTTATTAATTTCATACACAACTAGTAAGTTTCCAGCCGATTACGTGCCAACAGTGTTTGATAACTATGCGGTGACCGTGATGATTGGGGACGAGCCATTCACGTTAGGGTTGTTTGATACTGCAGGACAAGAAGATTACGATAGATTGAGACCATTATCTTATCCATCCACAGATGTGTTTTTAGTCTGTTTCTCTGTTATATCCCCTGCGTCATTTGAAAATGTGAAAGAAAAATGGTTCCCAGAAGTGCATCATCATTGCCCAGGGGTGCCATGTTTGATTGTTGGAACACAAACAGATTTGAGAAACGACGATGTTATCTTGCAAAGGTTACAGAGACAAAAGTTGACGCCAATTTCGAACGATATGGGTGAAAAATTGGCCAAGGAGTTAAGAGCTGTCAAATACGTCGAATGTTCTGCTTTAACGCAAAGAGGATTAAAGACGGTTTTCGACGAAGCCATAGTTGCGGCCTTGGAACCTCCTGTTATCAAGAAGTCCAAGAAATGTACCATCTTGTAAGTGACACGGACTAGACTGGACTTTTTGTTGATTGTCCCGGTTTCTTTGAATTCAGTACCACTTCCTATTCTGATGTTGTTTATTCATTTTATTGTCTGTGTTTCTAAGTTGCCTGCCTTGTGTTAAGCCCGTCTTTTTGTGGGTATTATTTTTTTGCTGTTGTTTTCATCTTTTCGTTCTAACGTAATCATTTGATACCTCCATATCATATTCCATTATCATTTCACCATAATCTTTCATAGTACAATCTTGCTTATCTTGCACAACGCTACGTATTTTTGCCGCTTCCATTTCATTGCTTTATGTATTATTGCAATAATTACACGGATAACAGAAGGAGTCTAAGTATTCATTAGGTGCCTTGAATTTCATTTCTACTTACAAAATGTCTTGTCGTCATTAATTTTATTACATAGAGAGAAAGAAGAAGCATGAATATATACTTTTTTTTTGAAACATGAATAGGTTAACATGTATTTAAATTTGGTCAAAATTAAATATGCTTAAGTATAAAATATTTAGTTTAATATAAACGAATTTCATTGAAAGCTGTCCCCTGCATTTTACTAAGAGGGTTAGATTAATGGGTAAAAACATTTATTCTGCTACCTATTGCTATAACTTACGCATATAAGTACACACTTATTTAAGTAAATCTAAGCAGAGACTAAGAAATGTTGTGGTGCTTCTTAAACGCCTCAATTCTGTTTTGCTTCCATTGTTGAAGCTTGGCTACATACTCTTGTTTCGAGCTTGGTGATGGTTCGTATCTTTGCTTTTCTTCGGCTGGTAATAACTTCCATTCATATGCCAAGTCCTTATTGATTTGCTTGAAGTCACCGCCATCGGTAGGATAGTTCTCTTTAACAAAAGACGCGTACGAAGTTGGCGGACTCTTTGGTCTTGGAACAAATATCTTTAACATTTCATCGTTAAACTTGGCCGCCTTTTCTTGATACAGTTCTTTTTCATCTTGTGCCAAAGTCTTCCAGATATTTGATACTTCACCGAGCCCGTTTTTACCAACAGTTTTTTCCTTAATGAAGTAATTATACCCCGATAACCTTCTAAATGGCTTAATGGCCTTCGCAATCAACTTGTCTTCCTTCTTCTTAGTTTCGGCCAATGCCTTTTTGGCCTTGGCCTTTTCAAGAGCTAACTTAGCCTTGTCTTTCAATTGTTGCGCCTTTTGTTTTTCCTTATTCTTCTTATTAGCAATATCGTACTTCTTCTTAAGAGTGGCATACGTTGACTTCTCCTTAACAAGCCTAGCTTTCAAACCGGCCAACTTTTTCTTATCAGCAGCTATTTGCTTTTTTTCTAAAGCAAGCAATTTCTTCTTCTCTGTAACTTCTTTCTGCTTAGGCGTGAGTTCTCTTTTGCTAGTTGCACCCTGGAAACGGTTAGGAGTAAACCCAAAATTTCTTGTAGCTGTCAACAAGCGCACTGGCGCTAAATTGACATTTAAAAACACTCTATTCATTGAAATCATCATTTTCAATCGAGGCGTCTCCTAATTGAGTTTATATATTATCAATTCAAGAAGAAATAATGCTATATATGTTGAATTGTTTATGCTTGTTTATTTTATGGTACTTTGCGTGTGAGTAGATATACGATCACGTGATTATATATATGGCACCTACCACCACCCTATTGTGGGTAATTAGCTTTCTTCTGTTGTCACCAACATATATAGATATATGAGTAACTACAGACGTAGTAAGATATTGGGTCTTACTGCATGTCTGGTTTTTAGCCCACAAAATACCCTTCAGGGCACTCAAAGTGGAAATTTAGATCTGATTCATTTTCCAGAAGCAGCAGAAATCAGCCAAAAAGCGTCCGATTGAAAAGTTTTCTTCACAATTGTATAACTATATATACATACTACCAGATATTGCTGTTTAAGCGTAATAGAGCAACGTGGTAGGTAACAAATCCTATCATTTTGTCAAATCCACCAAATTTGCTGAAGAGGACGTGTGTCTACCCATAAAATTATTCGAATCAACGAAATAAGTCCCAACTTAACAACATTATAGTAGAAGAAAAGACCTTACTTTTAATAAATCCGTTAGATATAGATATAATAAACGAATAGTGGGAATGTATTCAGCTGCTCGTTCGGAAACGTTATTTCTTGGAGGTGAAAAGGTTAGTGGTGATGATATTAGAAATCAAAATGTATTAGCCGCTCAATCAGTTGCCAATGTGGTAAAATCTTCATTGGGACCGGTTGGTTTAGATAAAATGTTAGTCGATGATATTGGTGATGTCACTGTTACCAATGATGGTGCCACTATTTTATCATTATTGGATGTTCAGCATCCAGCATCTAAAATTTTAGTTGAGTTGGCTCAGCAGCAAGATAGAGAGGTGGGTGATGGTACTACATCGGTTGTTATTATAGCCAGTGAATTATTGAAGAGAGCTAATGAATTGGTGAAAAACAAGATACATCCAACTACTATCATTACTGGTTATAGATTAGCTTTGAGGGAGGCGATTCGTTACATCACCGAGGTTTTATCGCAACCAGTTGATACATTGGGTAAAGAGTCAATGGTTAACATAGCTAAGACTTCAATGTCATCGAAGATCATTGGTTCCGACTCGGAATTTTTCGGTCAAATGGTTGTTGATGCTATGTTAGCAGTTAAGACCACCAACTTAAAGGGTGAAGTAAAATACCCGGTGAAGGCGGTTAATATTTTAAAAGCACATGGTAAATCGTCCACAGAATCTGTTTTGGTCAACGGATACGCGTTGAACTGTACCATTGCATCGCAAGCCATGGTAAAGTCTGTTAAGAATGCAAAGATTGCTTGTTTGGACATCAATTTACAAAAGACAAGAATGGCTATGGGTGTGCAGATTAATATTGACGATCCAGATCAATTAGAAGAAATCAGAAAGAGGGAATATGGTATTGTTATTGAGAGAATCCAAAAGATTATTAACGCAGGTGCCAACGTGGTCTTGACCACTAAGGGTATTGATGACTTATGTTTAAAGGAATTTGTCGAAGCTGGTGTTATGGGTGTTAGACGTTGTAAGAAGGAAGACTTAAGAAGAATTGCGAGAGCCACTGGTGCAACATTAGTTAGTGACTTATCTAATTTAGAAGGTGAGGAAACCTTTGAAAGTTCAAACTTAGGTCAAGCCGAAGAAGTAACTCAAACAAGAATCAGTGATGATGAATGTATATTAGTTAAAGGTACTAAGCAGCATTCATCTTCTTCAATCATATTGAGAGGTGCTAACGATTACTCGTTAGATGAGATGGAAAGATCATTACACGATTCATTATCTGTTGTGAAAAGGGCCTTAGAAAGCGGTAATGTTGTTCCAGGTGGTGGTGCTGTTGAAACAGCACTTAACATTTATTTGGAAAACTTTGCCACTACCGTTGGATCAAGAGAACAATTGGCCATCGCTGAATTTGCTAACGCAATGTTAGTTATTCCAAAGACCTTAGCTGTCAATGCTGCTAAGGACGCGTCAGAGTTAGTTTCAAAGTTAAGAACTTTCCATGCTGCATCTCAATCTGCTTTACCAACTGACACCAAGAGAAAGAAGTACAAGAATTATGGTTTAGACTTAATTGAAGGTAAGATTGTTAATGAACTAACTCACGGTGTCTTAGAACCTACCATGTCCAAGATCAAGTCGTTAAAATCCGCGTTAGAAGCTTGTATTGCCATCTTAAGAATTGATACCATGATTACAGTTACCCCTGAACCTCCTAAGGAAGATCCTCACGGTCATTGAATGTATATAAAATATGATTGAATAGAGTATATGTAAGTTAATTAAACGCTACAGTCTAAGACCAAGTAATGATTTTAATAAATGATTAATAAATATATTGTCACTCTATAGAACACGTAGAAATATATAATTTGAACCAGTAAACCCATAAAAACCTATTTGAAGAATTAAAATAAAAACCATACTCCGATATATTAAACAAGGATTCTTCCATTATTAATTACATTAATACCAGATTGATTGTAATTACTGTACATGAATTTTGCCTTATCGTGTTCGGTAGGAATATTAAGGGTATTTACCGATTTACCTGACAAAGGAATTCTGTCCTGTTTAGACAGTGATGTGCATTCGTCCTGCTCATCAAACGAAGACAAGTTATAGCTAGACGAATTGTTGCTGTGCAAAGACAACGAGGATTGAGACGAGTTCAAAGACATCGAAGATTTAATCGATGAAATCGAATTTGACGAGTTAGACCTTGAACCAGTACATTTGTAAGTGTTCGACAATCTGTAGTAGTTAATTTTAGCATTACATTCGTCTTGGTTCTTCTTGCGAATACTATTCTTGATGGATGTCAAAAATGGCTGTAATACCAAAATCAACTCGTCTTCTTTGACATTAATATCCCACTTCAATAAACCTATCAACTCTCTCTCAGCCATATTAACTTCCTCAATCGTCAATAACCCATCGGTGTATTTGGTCCAGTGCTTGTTCATGGGGGAAGAATCGTTCAACGACTTTGCACTCAAGATCAACGCACCCAAGAAAATACGGTGTCTGGTTGTTTCCATACCGACTGCATTAGCTGGCAAAATGTTTCTAAGCTTGTTAAGGTATATCAAACTAGCCATTAAAGTAGGTGTTTGTACATTCGAATATTTTATCAATTTCTTGATAAATACCGATAACGGCACATGTGTCTTGCAAACAGGACTAATTAGCAAGTTGCTGTCATTCATCGACACCTTTTGTGGTTTTGGTGTCTTGACTTGAATGACTGAGCTAGTGGTAGAAGCCAAAAATGAGATCATCTCTTCACTAACTGGCTGTCTAGAAAAAATTCTCAATGCTTCTCTGTCTGACATCTTTTATGTATTATGCTACCAAAATTTACCTTCAGAGAAAAACCTTCAAATCTGATAAGTCTCTAACTTCTTCTCTATAATTAAAAGGATTCTTCACGGTATATATACTATCACTGCTGCCGACGCCCGTATAGTACCCTTCTTAGCAATATTTCTAAAACGGTATATTTTTGGAACAAAGAGCGCGTTGAATTTCGCATCCACCAAATCGTGAATTTTTCACATACGTTACCAAAAAGGCACGGCCTACTTCACGATTCTTTGCTACTATGCTACACGATTTTAACACGCCTATGCTCGTGAATTTATTTTCAATAACATACCTGTCCACGTAATGTGGCTTCACGATATGTGGGACGGTAATTGTTGTTGTGCGTAACCCTGGATTCCATTGACATTCCAACGCTTGAGTAGTCTATATGAATAGCGATAAAGTATTTGAGATTTTCACGTGAAGAAGAAGGTCCCTAATCGAGCATAATGCTTAGTAGGCTAGTGCAACAGAATAATAGGGAATTTAGCAAGGTGTCGTCTATTGCCGATTATGGTAATTTTTATTTTTCAAGGCCATTAACAATGCTACGCACTTAGCAATAGCTTATACAGACTATAGAATACTATATGAAATTAGACTAATCTGTGCAACGGGGTACCGTATCAATGTAAATCCTATTCTGTAGGCCGTGTAAACTTTGTTTAAGTAATAACATTGTCTGGGTAGTAGAAGAATGCTAGGGCCACAATAAAATACGTGCTGAGCAACATAGCACCTTCTAGCCAGTTCAGTTCACCATCCAAAATGACCAAATTGGTAATAAATACCGAAACGAATAAAATGGCTGTTTCGAAGGTACTGAAGTACAACGACATGGGGACGTCTATGATCCATCCGACCAAGACCATGAACGGGGTGACGAAAATAGCGATTTGTAACGAAGAACCAACAGCGACACCAATTGCTAAGTCCATTTTGTCCTTCATGGCAACGATAATCGCTGTGACATGCTCTGCAGCATTACCAACGATTGGGATGACAATTAAACCAATGAAGGTTTTCGATAAGCCTGACGATTCGACAATATCATCAATAGAACCCACTAAATAGTCAGCGCACACGGAGACCAAAACAGTAGCAACAATCAATACCATGACTGAGCTCAATACTGATAACTTTTGTTCTTCTGGTTTGACATCATTTTCATCAGGAGGTAAGCTGGTGGTGATGATACCATCGTCAGCTTCCTGCGCTTGCTCTTCGAATAACGACTTGTGGGTCTTCAATTGGAATAATAAGTATAAGATGTAGACAACCAACAAGATAATAGATACGCCTCTAGATAATGAAAGAATCAACGTGTCGGACGATCCTGGTTCTGGGAAACCATGTTTGCTCTTAGGAGGTGGTAATGTAGCATGGAACGCAGCAGGAATCAATAATCCTGCCGTCGCCAATGCCATCAACGACGACATGGTCTGCGCAACGGTCTGATTGAATGTTTGTTGCACTCTAGTTATCCCACCTGCAATAAAACAACACCCCAAGACTAATAATAAATTCGACAAAATAGAACCTAACATACTTGCCTGCACAATTCTGATCTGCTTTTCCTTTAAGGCAATAATAGACACAATCAATTCCACGGCATTACCGAACGTAGCATTCAATAACCCTCCAATCGTCTGTCCAACATTCTCAGATAATTCCTCCGTGGCAAATGCTAACAACGAAGCCAAAGGAACGATAGCAAGAAAATTCAACCAGAAAACAGCATTAGCTGACCATTTCAAATATTCAGCTAATATCCCTAATGGAACAAACACTAAAAGGTAATTGACCGGAGACGACTTGAGAGTCATCATGAAGACACGAGACACAGAGTCTTTGGTTTGCGCTAAAGTTCTAGGTCTGCTTTCCCCGACTAAAGGAGTTCGATCATCCATTGATGGCATTATCAATTATATCTTGTTAATTGTAGTCGACTAAAATATTAAATATCTAGTCTTTCAGTTATTATACTAGTCTAATACTTCCGTTTGTATTAGTTGCTAAGTTTTTGACAGGTCACGTGCAAAGAAAGTAGATACAGCCATTCATCATTAGGATGATTACAGTAATGGCTTCTAAACGGGATATATATAATCTATTTCAATAATCTAGAGGGCTAGTAGACTAATTCTTTCCACAAGTAGGGTGTGAAAACAATTATGGCAGTGAAAATGGTATCAAATGCCTCAACGAAAGCGAGGGGGAATCCAATGAGGCCTCTGTCTATAAAGTTGCAGTAAATTGCATAGAAGGCCACACTGAAGAAATGGTTGAATAATAACATGGGGAATGGTAGGATTCCTGATAACAAACCAATTGGGCCGGAAACACAGTCACCCCCGAGGAGGAAATACTTAAAGCAGCCCTTTTGTAAAATCAATAAAGCATTTTTGTCAGCAGCAAACAAGGTATACAAGGCTATAGATAAGGTATTAAGCACGGCATCGAGATTCTTACGCTTCCTATGGAAAGTTGTTAGTTGTTGGCCTAGGACTTCGTGGTTATCGAAGTCTTCTATGTACCTTGGATGCAATAATTTGGCGAGCAACACACTGTCGTTTAAGCCGACAGTCATCCCTCCCCCGGTTAAGGGGTGTCTCATGTTGAGGGAATCACCTAGCATAATTAAGCCCTTAGTTTCTTTTCCTTGCTTTACTGCAGGTAAATATTGATTAGGCATCGCTCTGAATTTTCTAGTCTCTAAGGCCTTTTCAAACGAAGGTTGAGTTTCTTTCGGTAATGCAGGCAATACTTCGTCATGAAGGTAATTATATAACTCGTCGCTTGTCTGAGAAGGGGGCTTAGTGGACCTGTAAGCACATAATATTCTTGTTTCATGTGGTGATATTTGGTATATCAAAATTGGCGCATGTGATCCTAATATGACATGTCCCCGGTTGACCATAGGTAATTTAGCATCAATGAGCTTCAACCCCACAAAGTATGATCCTACTAAAGGTACGTTTTCAGCAGAAAGTTCTTTTCTGAATTTCGAATATATCCCATCGCAACTTATAGTTAACTTGGCTGTATATGTCTTCTTTACTTGATTTTGCTTAACCTCAACCCCTGTAACTATGCTAGGATTCTCTTCATCTCGAAGTATCTTAGTGGCTGTTCCTTCAACCCATGTCACATTAGGTTCATTTTTAACGATAGATCTTAAATTCATTAAAAATTCTCCATTGTGAAACGCTACACCTCGAACACGCTCGTCTTCTTCCCAATCTTTCGAACTCAAGGTATAATCGCTCCCCATCTTGTCGTTACCATCAAATATACAATCTGGTACTGACCTAACAGAGTTCGTTTTCATCGCATCCTGCTTATCTGGGTAGTCTAATCTCACTACTTGATCGCCATATTTGACGTAATACCCTTCAACGTGAATAGCTTCGATATTATTAATAGCCTTAATCATTCCAAGTTCCTTTAATGCTTTTATTCCGCCAGGCTGCATTAACTCTCCTACGATTCTATCAGGTGTAGACCAATCTCTTTCGATAATCAAAACTCGTCTGCCGTGTCTCGCAAGTGCTGTGGCTATAGTAGGCCCAACAACACCGGCTCCAACCACAATAACGTCATAAATATCGCTTTCACTTGTCATTAATTACACCAAATATCCTAATATGCCTCCAACACGTTTATTTGAATGAAATAATGAAGGTATTTATGTATTCAAAATTGATAATTATGGCACCACTCACATGCTGATCTTCGTCGTATAAACTTATATACCGGAGAAGCGAAAATTCTCTTTTTGCATCTATTGCAGTTGAAAACTTACGACTATTAAAATTCTTTGATGCTATTACTACTGATATATCATTGTCTATTAATTATAAACGGTATTAGCAATTAATCACTTTCTTCCTCACTTTCTTCTTCAGCTTCTCGTAACCAATCAACCCACTTGCCTGTTAACGTTCTAACTTGTACTAAATCATCATTGGCAGTAGACGATTCTGAATCCCACCATTTATAGATGTTTTCTTCTTCCACTATATCTTGATTGTATAATATATTAAGTGCCATGAATAAAATCTTTTCATTGTATGATTTATCTACATTGGAACATATGTCTTGTATGATTTGCAATAAGTCAACCTGTTCGAATTCTTCGAACACCTGTCTCTTAAACAACAAGCCCCATTTGTTGAAGATCTTTTCGGTGGCTTCCTTCACGTCCAAGGTATCAGTAGTGATAAAATGGACAATTTTGTGAATTAAGGCTTTGGAAGTGGCTAATCTGACGTCATGGTAAGTTACATTCATGGACATTCTCAAGGTATTCAATTCCAATAATGCGGTATCCAAATCGTGATTATTCTCCATAGATCTGTCAACCGTTGCAATGGCTTCTTTTTCAAAATCTTCTTCTTCCTCGGAAAATGCACCACCTTCGTAGTCGGTTGAGACCATTGATGCTGAAGATAATCTTCTATTTCTAGATGATGTACGACGATGAAATTTCTTAGATTTGGCATTAGAAACGGATGCAATAGAATCATCAGAAACATTCAACGATTGCATCTGATAAATTATACCAGAGTAGTTATGAGATACGCCATATTCTGAATCAGATTCCTCATCCAATTCGTTGTCCGATACATATAAGAACCCAACCCCATTGTCCCCAACCACATCTATGTCATTTACAGTTTGATCAGCATTATATTCACCAACTCTGGTCTTTCCATCTTCTTCTTCACTATCAAATGAAGGACTCAGTTCAAAAGAGTCATCATCTCTATCAATTGGCTTTTCCACGATTCTTGTGTTATTTGAAAGATGAATGCCATCACCGATAACTACATTATAACCAATGACTGTTCCAGGACTTAAAGTAACATCGCTACCAATTTCAGCACTTCCAGCAATGATACTGTGATCAACAACTGAATTATCTTTAATTATAGCATTATCCCAAATGTAAGAGTTGTTGATAATTACATTATTACCAATTTGACAGTTTCTTCCAATAACGGACTTCTTAATTGATGTACCTTCTCCCACAGATGAATTGGTACCGATGGATGTGCAGCTGCCTATCTTACACGATTGAGCCAAAATAACCTTATCTTCTTTATAGATATGATTGAATTCATAACTATAAGAATTACTTTCCAACAAGTTTGAATCAGGAACTAATGGATAACACCATCTAGCTAAAACATCCTGTGAAACAGCATCATAGGTTGCCCAACTTTCTACTCTTGCTGCATATTCAGATCCATCAGTTATATATGCATAGATAGTTTTCTTCAATAAATCAGACGTTAAGACACCTTTAATAAAATCACTTCTCAAATATTGGTAATCAAAATTCTCTTGAAAGATTTGTGGAACATGTGGCGAACAAATATCAACACAACAATCAATTAAATCATTTCTAATTACCATTTCATCTTCGATATCCTCTAATAATTCAGGATCAATATTTATGCTGCTTCTCTTACCATCAACTGGTGGAATTCCTTGGTAAAATACACATCTTCCAGTATTCTTATCCAAAATAAATGTAGCAGGGTCAACTTGTGATCTTGTACGATGTAATGGACTAGCAGGCGTTAATACCATTGTTACAATATGGTCTTTATCCATTTGCTTTCTTTGCTTATGGGCATTCATGGCCTTTTCAAAATCGATATTAGTCACCACATCACCAGAAACCAACAAGAAATCACCAGAAATTAACCCTCTGTTATCCAAATCTCTCATAGCATCTCCCACTGACCTAGATTCCAAAGACATTATTGTACTTATCTTGAAAGGTGAATTTTTCGATGACCATTTGGACTTTTCAATGTATTCTTGGATTTGGTCAGCATGTGAAGAGCACATTAGATACACTTCATTAACCCCGGCATTAGCTAAGAATTCTAATGTGTATTCAATTAATGGGACGTTAGCTAAAGGCAATAAGCATCTTGGTAGAATAGACGTCAATGGCATGAATCTGGTTTCAAACGAATCTGTTAAGACAATCGCTTGGAAACGGTCATCCTGAACGATTTCCTTTTGCTTCTTATTCTTTGGAGGCATTACAATGATCAATACTAGCACTAGAATCAAACAAACGGTATGAAGACTACACTCTTCTATTACCACTATGAATCAGACTCACAGAAAATTTAATTAACCCGATGAATTGGCAGATGATGTTGCACGTGATACAATTGCAAAATACAATACCAAGAAACATACGAATGAATCCACCTATGGATTGTACTTTTAGAGAAGCATACTTGAATAGTAATTGAATATTTCATAGGAAGTGTGGGAAGAGAAATATGAAAAAATTGAGCAAATAAAGTTTTTGGAAAGAAAACAATTACTGCAATATCAACGGTACCATTTCAAATGAGTAGATTTAGATAAATATATAAAAAATAGAGTTATCAGTGTCTATAACCTATCTGTTAAAGTGGGAGCTAAATGGGTAGTAAGAAGGTAGTGATTTCTAATTGGATATTTTTGCAATGTTATAAATTTTAGCATTACTTGACTGACAAACAACAACCGAAGCTTTACTCTAGTCTATTATTTGCTCACCTGGGGTTTGATGACGTAAATGATGTGGGAAGACTTTCATTCAAAATACAAGAGGCTAAACCCAATACAAGGGCCCCGGTACTACCGACAAAAACCTTTTTAATCGTAGCAGCCTTTTTTGTAGCATCCATTAATTTATTGCTTTCAGCATATGTCCATGTCCCATAAATGGACCCCAACCATGTGCCTATAAGTATTTTGTACTTGTTATCTTTTACAACGGTAACAGCTTTTTCATATGTTGACATTGCTTTCCACTTTCTTAAGTCCTCTAGAATCCTGGCCCCACCACCGTATGAATGCATTCTTCTATCAAACACCACTGATCCCTGATCAGCCCAGAACGCACAGCATCCAATCGTTGGCAAAATCAATATACAAGTTTTAATGCTTGTGCTGAATGATTTGAATTTGGCTGGATGTCTTACTTTCAAAAAATTAAAAAGGCCGACAGAGAGAATCGATCCATAGAATATTCCTTTGGCTCCCTCTGTTGCTAGATACTTGGCATGAGCTTCCCTCTCTTCTCTATTAATGATCTTCATATCGAACGAATTGGCTTTTTTTTTGCATAAGATAGTACTATTAACTATTTCCGCATTTTCTATTTCTACTATTCCTCTATATCAATATTGGCTATAAACAATTAGATATGGATCACTCAAATCATATGGATGATATGGCATCATCGCTGACAATGGACCACTCAATGCCTGGAATGGATCACGGAGACATGGATATGTGTTCCATGAATGTACGTTCATACTAGCGATTTCAAAAGAACCACTTACTAACTATCTAGATGATTTTTACGTGGGACTGGAAAAATACTTGTATTATATACAAATGGTGGCATGTGAGGTCATTGACCGACTTTATATTATCGTTTTTAGCAATTGTTCTCTTAGGAATGGGTTATGAATTAGCGAAGTGTTGGTTTGCCAAGTGGGAGACACGCCATATCAATATCATATTGGCTGCAACTTCCAACTCTAATTCCCTGGCTATAACACAATACAAATTGAAGAGATCATTATTCTATGGCTTTCAAGTGGGTTATTCTTTCATGTTAATGTTGGTGTTTATGACCTACAATGGATGGTATATGTTAGCCGTAGTGATCGGCGCTGCGATCGGAAACCATATATGGGGATCACTAGTGGAACCTACCGAATCATCTTTGGCCTGTCATTAAGTCATGATCCATTAAACCATATGTCTACTATTTATGTATCCTACATAATAAATTTCATTGTTATATTTTTGAATATGTATGTAATTCGCCATTGGTGGAACGAATCAATGAAAAATGCAAATCTATAATACTAAGCAAATGATCTTCAAAATCAATCCAACTGTTTAATCACACTCAAAACAAATACTTATCGAAGCAATTAATAAATTAGTTGAAATCATTTATTAGTAGTATGACAGAAATTAAGATAAAATGTTTGTAAAATAGCATAAAGGACTATTTATTTCAAATTACACTTAACAGGTGCTCCAGTGGCGCAGAGGTTAGCGCTTCGTGCTTATAGCCGTATTACGACGATTTGGTTATACCATAAGTCACGGTCGTGTGAGGAACGCGACGGTCGTGGGTTCAAACCCCTCCTGGAGCATTTGTCTTTTTTTTGAATTTCGTTATGCCGCAGAGATGCCCAAGTGATTTCTAAGTGTGGTTTTTTGCAATTGATAAGGCTCAATACTAATAGGAGTAGCTTTGCTTACCAACCCGATGCATATAAGACTACACACTTGCGCGATATATATTGGGGTCTCTTATATCGGATGCTACCGTTGATCATACTGATCTAATCTGTTTTGGAGTGTAGTTTTAGTCATTTCGCACGACTCGTAATTTTTCAATCAGCTCATCTCAATATCAGAGTGAAGACATTAATGTAAACGGTTGTCATAGGTTTTTGAAGTAAATAAAGAAATGGCTGAGAAAGTTAGATACTATTTGGAACAATCAGTTCCAGAATTAGAAGATTTAAAGAGGAAAGGGATCTTTGATAAAAATGAAATCACCATGATCATGAGAAGAAGAACTGATTTTGAACATAGGATTCAGGGAAGAGGTTCAAAGCCAAGGGATTTCTTGAAATATTCCGAGTTTGAAAGCAACGTGGAGAAGTTGAGAAAGAAGAGATATAATAGGTTAAACAAAGTGGGACTTATTGACACCAAACCTAGTTTGTCGGATTGGGCAGGATCAAGAAGAATTTTATTTATATATGATAGGGCTACTAAAAGGTATCCAGGTGACATGAAAATATGGTCGCAGTACTTGAAATTTGCAAAGGAAAATGGTGCTATTAAATTGATCTACAAGGTATATTCACGTTTGTTGCAATTACAACCAAGAAACATTGATGCGTGGTTATCTGCAGCCAAGTATGAATTTGAAACCAATGCCAATGCCAAAGGTGCTAGAGTCTTGTTCCAGAGGGGGTTAAGATTAAATCCTGATTCGTTTGACTTGTGGATTTCATATGCCCAATTTGAATTAACGTACATTGCAAGGTTATTGGCACGAAGGAAGGTACTTGGGTTAATCACCGAAAAGCAACAAAAAGACGAGATGGACAACGAGAAGACAAAGTTAGACAAGAATATTTCTGCATCCGATGCTACTGATGATCTTGACAGCGACACTATTAATTTGCCGGTCGGTGATGATGAAATGAAGGAAGAATTAACTCATTTACCTGAAGCTGACATGAATATGTTAGGTAATCCGGAAACTAATCCAGCATTAAAGGGAGACGTAGCGTTAACAGTTTTTGACTTATGCATCCCTGAAATATTAAAGGCCGTTCCAAAAGATGCTGCATCCTCTAAAAAGAGCGATAAAGCATTTGAAATTATAAATCAATTTTTGCAACTTTTTGATAAATTTAGTGACTTGAATAGAGATTACTTATATTCGCATGTTCTAAATTACGTGCAGACTAATTATCCGAATGATTTGAGAACATTGATTATTGATATTACTTTACCAGTCAGAAATATCGACATTAATGACGAAAGTTTATCCGAATTATTACAATTATCAGTTAATAAATTCATTGCATACAAATTGAAGCTTAATGATTCAAAACAAAAGGATACGCTTATTAATACCTACACCCAATTCTTGACGGATAGATTCCTCCATTCTGCTACAGATAAACCTTCAGAAAGAGTTGATGCATTATTGCGTGCAATTATTAAAAAGTGCCGTACTATTTAGAACACTATATATTAATCTTGTTTAGCAAAGCCAGCTTCTGTATCTAAACTTCTATACATATTTTTAGAAATTTTAGTAGTCAACAAACGATAACTGAATGCTAATACAATTGCACTTGTAAGGGTACAGGCAAGACCCATGTAAGTTAAAAACAACGAGTAGGACATGGCAATAAACTTAAGCGGGAATCTGTAAAAACCGTCTGAAAATGGCAAGCCATTGTTAGCAAATTTTTCGGCTTGTGAACCATAGTTCTTTAACCCATCTAACCATCTGACAGCAAAGTTAAGTGTTAAATAGTTTCCAATCACCACTCTTGTAGTATTAGTGCTTGCTGACCAAGCAACAGCACTTATGACTGTGTTTTGTTCAGGAATGTTGTTCGATGGTTTGGTCACCATAAGGTTCATGGAACTATCGACATCCAAGTGTGAATCATGAATTTCACCTCTGAAGTTAAATGTCAAAGGAACATAGGCACCACCCTTTTCGAGATAATATGGTTCACTGCTCAATGGAATACGACAACTAAATGGTGCATCTTCATGGATGTACAATTGAAACAAGTGGTATAATTCATCAGTAAATCCAATCGTACAGTTCACATCCTCATTAACTCCGTATTTAAGGGAAAATGGCTTACCAGTTTCCTGACAGTTTGGAAATGGCACATATATAATTTTTTCTTTATCATCGAAGTTATGTTCACCGTTTTCAATGTTTCTTGAAATACAGTCTATGAATACTTCTTGACCTCGTTCATATGGTTTTATTTCTAACGGGATTTCCCCCTTTCTGTCCAATGGAAAAAATTGTCCGACAACATTTTGTGCTAATGCTAATCCACTGAGTATATGTAATAACTTCATTCTTATTTATGAAAAGAGTCAATCCAATAATTAGTGGAATGAACTCAGCTATTTTAGGTTGCGTATATGGGTTTTGATGATCAGTGGAAAATTCCGCGTCTACGCAATATGCACGTCCGTTTCTAGAAAAAACTCTATTCAATATAATACAACAACTATAATACAATCCTATCTATTTCACCCTTGAGAACACCAACCCATCTGTACAAAAAACTCGTAGATCTTAGAAGCCTTGTTGACATCTATTTTTAACGATTGCCTAGCATCTTTTTTCTTAAGAATACCATTGTTTTTGACCGCTTCCTTCATCAACTGATTCTTAATAGCAAGATAAGGTTTTGGTAGGATCCTCAAGGTAGCACACAATTGCTTTTCTTCGTTCGAAAGCAATTCGAAGTCTGCAGCATGTGAAATATCCAAAGGGGCCCTTGTGTTGCCAAGCTTCGGCTTGAATTCTGGCTGGGGTGAGTTTGCCAACGAGTGGTTTTTGCGCCCATTGGCAGGAATTGGAGTATGTCCGCCCATCGCCCCCGAATTTCTTCCATTCAATCCAGCACCATTGCCCATCCTTTGGTAATGTGCCATTCTGATCAACTTGTCCTTTTCGAATTTACCTCCATCCTCAATAGTAGTGATTCCGTTACGTCTCCAGTGTTGTAACTGCAGTATTCTAATGCGACATTTGAGTTCAGTGAGGATATTTCTACTGAAGTCATTAAAGTCGTCGGGAGTGAGAATCCTGATGAATGCATTGATTTTTTTCAAGAGATCCTTTTCTTCTTTCGACTTCCGTTTATCTATACTAATGTTTTTACGGTATTCCAATAAATTGTTCAAGAGAAGAACACGCTTCCTCTCGGCTCTCGTGGTTAACCGCGAATTGTAGATATCCAAAATGGTTAACTTCACCTCGATATCTCCAAGCGAATCTTCGGGATCGAATACCATGTCCTTGACAGGCACCTCAGCATCGTTTTCAGCCTCAACGTCAAACTCAAGTCTACCGGGCATGAACCCTTGGATTTCATGACATAACGGCACCGATGCCACTGATTTCGATTTGGGAGGAGGCAAGGGCATATTTTTACGAAACTGCAACCTCTCCTTCCGTTGTTCCAAGAACTTGCCGGGGGTGATATCACTAAAATCTTTGTCCATCTCGGGCAACGGATATTCCTTCGAGTTCAAATAGATATCAAAGTAATGGTTCTTGACCTCGTCCCTCGACCTGTTGCCAATATGATCGGCAATATCCTGCCAATTTCCCAACCCAAACGTCTCACATCCCTGTACCAAAAGCATCTCCTCGTCCGCTCCCCAGTCCTTATCGAATATTGGATACGTATTCTGTTCGATCACCTGATAATCGTGCCATGGTTTGTGGTCGCCTGTAGCAGATCCTGATGCAAAACATGGAACACATAAGTCGTAGTCCGCACATATAGCACATTGGATCCGTATCCGGTTGGTGCAATCCGACGAACACACGTCACAATGATATAATCTTGTTTTCGTCTCCATTTTTGTCCCTATATTCTTTCCTGTCCTGTATTGTCGTCTTTCTGTCGTCTTTCTGTCGTCTTTCTGTCGTCTTTCTGTACTCTTTCTGTACTCTATTTCTGCGCCTACCGTCTGTTTGTCAACCAATCAATCCTCAATAAGTCTTTTCGTCAATACTATTATTCTAGAATAATACCTTACTGCTTAATACTAACCGCCTGTCCAAATTGACCGATATTTTCTGTTATCAGAGTCTGATCAAACGTGTGCTATCAACAATGCCGCCAATATTATAATGCAAATAAGAAGTCAATATATCCGCTTTTTCCCTGAAAAGCTCCTAGATGTATTAACGCTAATTTATACGTTGTATAGACCCTTTCGTCTACTAAATTTACCTATGATGCCGTATGCAACACTATGATAAATGCAACCTTAACCGTACGCTCACTACTATAATAGCCATAGTTAACTGTCATATTATCCGCGAGTCATATATTGGGGTTTTGTGTAATATATTATTAACTCCGAAAACTTCTCGTTTCTAGGGTTTGTGCCCTATATTTATCGTGACTAAGAATCAAACACCAGTCACATAGTCTCGTGAGTAATTGAAACCGTTTTCCTGTGTGTAGGTCAGATGACACAAACTCCCGCAAAATCCAAAATTTTTCACATTTTCCACCTTTTCCACTCACTGCAGCAGAGTAAAAGAGAAAAATCCTATACATTTTCTTCGGTTATTATACTTTTTTGATCTATAATTACAAATACTAGTCAGCTAAGATGGTATGTACATATAAGAACACATTGGAACTGGGGATATATTACAAGGATATTGATGACACGCATATAACACTGGAGGAGACGTGATAAGCGGACATAAAGAGAAATAAAATTTTGCATGAGTGGACGACAGCAACCTAATAATATGAAAAGGTCATAGAATGAAACACATAGTAAAAGATTCATGATGAATGAATGAACGTGAAGGATAATAATGATATGAGATAATCGATAGAGTAGATACATATCGAAGGGTTGAAAAAGTCAGTCGACGTAAGAAAGGCGCACTTAAATTTTGAATCCATTACATGTTTCTCTCTCTGGATATCAATGCGTGTCAAAGACACAGTCGTCATATATCACAACAAGTGAAAACATATACTAACAGAAGTTATAGGGTCGTGTTAGAACTAAAACTGTTAAGAGAGCCTCTAAGGTCGTGATTGAACGTTTCTACCCTAAATTAACTTTAGATTTCGAAACCAACAAGAGATTAACCTCTGAAATTGCCGTTATTCAATCCAAGAGATTAAGAAATAAGATTGCCGGTTACACCACCCACTTGATGAAGCGTATTCAAAAGGGTCCAGTTAGAGGTATTTCTTTCAAGTTACAAGAAGAAGAAAGAGAAAGAAAGGATCAATACGTTCCAGAAGTTTCTGCTTTAGACTTGTCCCACACCAACGGTCAATTAGAAGTTGACTCTGAAACTGCTGATTTAGTCAAGACCTTAGGTTTCAAAATCCCAATCCAAACCGTTGCTATCTCTGCTCAAAGAGGCCCAAGACGTTTCGCTAAGAGAAACTAAATGGATAGATAATGTATTTAGTGTATTATCTTTTTATGTGCAATTAATAAAAAAGAACTCGTTTTAAATATTACACAGTGCTGTACAATATATAACTATGTTTATTAGGGACAATGTAGTAGTTAAGTAATATCGCTTAGAAACTCGTTGGTGAGAACATGGATCCTTTTTACCTTGCCGTCGAAGTCGCCACGAGCAGTTTCCAATGATGATGCGTAGTCGTTGATGGTGTCATTGAGATAGTGGAACCTCTGCAACAAAACGAGTCTATTCACCACTAATCTTTCAATTAGTTTCCTCTGGGTGTCAGCGTTCTCCAATCCCTTTGCAACCCATTCTTGGAAGCTCATACCTAACGAAAGCTCGTTCTGAAGCGCATAAGTTTTAAGCGCTTCATCGAATGTTTCGTCTTCAACACCACAGCTTAGTGGAGAACGATTGGTCTCGAATTTAGTTGTGGCCAAAATACCCATCTCATTGTCAGTGTTAAACTCCAGCTCTGGTTGCATCTCATGCTTCAACGGTGACAAATGGAGCTTTTCTTGTTTTGTTCTGATTGGTGAAAGTGGCTTTTCTAAAGTTAACGTGGAGTCAAATGAGTCGTTCTTGTAGTCTGAACTTCCATTAGGGTTATCCATGAGCTTTTTTAACATATCCTTACGCTTGACAGATTTTGCAGGAGATAATTCGTTCTCACCTACGTCATGTCCAGACACCCCGCCTAATTCATGTTTGATCTGCTTATGCGCTGGCGTCGACGTTGCAAACGAATGATTGGATTGTTTTATCTCGTCTAAATCATGGCTTACTTGCTTATTCGTTGGAATTTCCATTTTGTTACTAATGATATTTAAAAAGAAAACTACTATAGCGGCTATTTGGGTGCAATTAAATTTCGCAGCTTTTCTAAATATCAGTCTATAAATGAAACTAAAAATCTTATTTACTTAGAATTGCTGTTCTTAAACAATTTACAATAACGTATCAGTGGTTTTCGGATACTGTTCATATGTTGGCCTATTCGTCGATTATTTCATCCTCTTTATCCTCTTCGTCTGTTTCATTATCGCTTTCATTATCATCATCATCATCATTATTCTCATTATCACTAACGAATACACTCGCATCGAAATAAAGAGAAGGATTTAACCCAGATATGTTAGCAGATTTTGCTTTGCCATCCAATAAAAGCTCACTCATGATTTTTCCTGTGCCCGGAGCATTATTGATACCCCAACATGAATGGCCTGATGCTAAATATAGTCTCTCGACATTTGTTTCCCCGATTAATGGGCCGCTTGATGAAGGGACATCTAAAACTGGCAAATAACATGCCTGTCTCTTTAAAATATGACCCCTGCTTAAATTTGGGGAAATTTTACTCACTTGTTTGAATAACTCATCACACTTAGATTTGACCACCTCGACATCATCAGTTGTCTCAGGAACATCAACTGCAGAATCCCCTTCTCCACAAACATATACTTCGTCTTGTCTAGCATATATTTCAGGTGATATGTAGGACCGTGGGCCCGTTTTAAGTTCTGTAAATATGGCAAATGGTGAAACAGGTTGGTCTTCAAAAGGCGATACGGTGATAGAATGTGCTCTCAATCCAGAAATTGGGCAGTCAGGTAATATTTTCGATGTCCATGGACCGACAGATAGTACAATTTGGTCTCCTTGTAAGGACACTATCTTATCTTCACTTGACTTAAGGCTTGTTGGCTTATATTTAATCCCAGTTGCTACACCAGTCTCCATTGAATATGTGATTTCGCTTACCTTACCAAGAATCAATTCAAGGCTTCCTTTACTCTCTTCTTGCGCTTTCTTCAACATAAACGATGTGAATTTATATGGATGAACTTGCGCGGTTGTATCAGTGTCCCCCAACATGGAACAGCTATCGATGATTTTGTCATTTATCCAATTCAAGTCTTTTGGTAATTTGGATCTTGACCTCGAGCTTGACGAACTAAAGGAATTCTTCGTATTTTTAGCATTCTTTTTCCTTGGAATAGACAGTTCGCTATCTTCTTCATCTATTTCATTTGTACCATTTTCTGGTATTTTGGTTATATCTCCTTCCAACGACACTGTTGTCAATCTTCTATAACCCCATTCTTCACTTCCATTATATAAATCACTCAATTCCTGATGTAATTCAAAAGATAATGGTACTATCTGTTGCGGAAATGCCCACAAAGCTAATAATCCTCCAGCTTTACCACTAGCTCCTCCTGCAACTCTCTTGCTTTCAATTATAGTGATATGGTATTTACTGGGATCAAACTTTTTATGCTTAACAATAAAATAAGCCGTACATACACCAATGATACCAGCACCTACAATGATGATATGTTTTTTCCCTTCATGTTCTCCTGAAGGAACAGAATTAAATTGCAAGGATTCTGACATGCTATAATTATTCCTTGATTCTCCTAGTATTCCGCTTCAACGATCTGTAATAAATATACTTTATATTTTAAAGCAATTATCAGAACAATCAGCTCATTTTTTGAAATCCGATTTCTTGGTCTTAGTATTTTGTGTAATTAATAAGCAGCATTTGCAATCAACTATACTTACATTGTTATAAATACAAAATATATATTGGAAATCCTAACTATGACAATCTAACATTCAGACATGAAACCTGAATCTAATATGTAGGTAAACGAAGCTATTCTGACTTTGTATGCGTAATTAAACCTTTATCTCTCTTGAAAACGGTTTCGGTCAACACCTTCACTAATTTGGTTAATTGGAAGGTGAATAAGGTCAACACCATTACTATTATCGTTAATATCAATTTTTCATTCCGAGTCCATAAGTCGTAGTCAAAAAAGTGAATTTCATCCTTCTTTTTATTTTCCATGTATCTGTTTACGGTATTTCTGTCCGGAGACCAGTATGGTTCAATCGTTTGCTGAAACCTGTCATTTCTTTCAATCTCCAACTCACGCGATGGATCATTAACCAAATCATGAAAAATCTGGTATTTGTCGGGTTGGGACTCGACCACTGTATTCGGTATTGGGTGCACATTTTGGGTCATGTCCGATGTGAGAATGATAGTATAATGCGGCGATGGTAATTTTCTTATAATCTTTCTAATGAGCTCATCGTGTTCCCGTATAACAGAATATCTCAACTCCAAGTCGCTTCTTGGTGGGAGCTCACTGAGATCAATCTTTATAACTCTGGTTCTTGTGTCTATATAACTCTCTACTTCCTGATCATCGTCATGGACCACATTCATTGTTTCTGCATGGCAGGTACTGATTATGTACTGCTCAATAAAGTCCAAATCCAAAGCGCCTCTGACCCAGGGTATTCCTACTACGCTCGACGCCATAGCAATGTATCTTCTCAAAAACGGCCAGTTATCCGCCTCTTTTACAGTCATATCATCCAAAACTAACCCAGGTTGATTTACAACTAGATATTCATCGGAGCTGCATTCTGTAACTAATCGTTTGATCAAATTAGTAACCAGTTCTGGCGTCTGTGAGCCATTACCATTGAGTTCCTCTTTCAACCCTTTTGCCAACCGATGAGATGCCACTAACACTGGAACAGCACTAAATGAGGCAACTAATTGACTAATAGCTATTATCACTACTAATTGTCTTATACTGAAAAACATTTCTATAGATACGACACGAATAGGTTAGTCTTCATTACACGTTTTAGATTTGTCTTGATCTATAGTTACATAATCACGTGCATTCTCTCTATAGTGTTTCAATAGTGTTGCAATCGTCTGCAAAATGATATAAGTGTTCTAAGACCAGAAGGTTATTCTCTGTATAAATAGTTAGGTGTATGGTTAGTTTTCATAGTTGAATGTTTTGCAACAAATAGGTAGAAAAATGCTAATAGTTATAGGGCTATATTTCTTAATTTTAGCAATAAATGCTACATATATAGCAAAAATAGAATATGTATATGTTCAACGATTATCTAAAACTAATGAAATAACCTATAATGGGCAATATAAATTCAACGAAACATTTGCTACAGAAATATTAGACCAACACAACGCCAAAAGAAAATTGCATGGAGCTCAATTGCTACATTGGAATTCGACGGTCTTTGAGTATGCCGCAAAATATGCCGAAGAGTATGATTGTTCAGGAATACTAACTCATAGTGGAGGCAAGTATGGAGAAAATCTAGCTATCGGCTATACAGTTGACGGGTCTATTAATGCTTGGTATAATGAAGGTAAGACGTATATATATGGGCTGGAAAAGACCTACAATCATTTCACCGCATTAGTATGGAATTCAACCAGTCAAGTAGGATGTGCGTACAAATATTGTAGTCCAACATGGGGAACGTATATTGTTTGTTCTTACTACCCTGCTGGTAATGTGATAGGGCAATCTTCGAAAAACGTGTTCCCACTTATTTAATTACTTATAGATATAACCTATATATTGCATAATATCTTGCTGTCAATATCAGTATAATTTTCGAAGAAAGAGACAAATAGATCGCATAATCTAACAACATCGTATGTTCCACTCGTTTCTCTAATCGAATGCATTGATAATTGAGGATTACCCAAATCTAAGGTTCTGATACCCAACTTAGCGGCAAGAATAGGACCAATAGTCGATCCACAAGGAGAATCATTTCTGACTACAAATAGTTGCAAAGGAACTTGCGCTAGGGTTGCACACTTCTTTAGCAAGACAATACCAGGCGAATTAGTTGCATATCTTTGGTTGGCATTAATTTTAATAACAGGACCCAAGTTAATTTGAGGTCTGTTTTGACCCTCGTAGAATTCACCATAATTTGGGTGCACACCATGGGCCATATCAGATGATAATAAGAAGGATTTTGACATCGTTTCATGGAAGTAGTCAACTGATACACCTTTTTCAATCAGGTTATTAAAGTCAATCTTGGTCAATCTTTGAATTATATCGGGTAAGAAGGTAGAATCTGCACCCTGGGCAGACATCGAACCGATTTCCTCATGGTCAAAGAGAGAGATTAATTGAATACCCTTTTGGTCTGACAAATTTTCTCCCGATCTGACCAATCCGTTCATAGCACAGTAACACGAAGTCAAGTTGTCTAATCTTGGGGAAAAAATAAACTCCTCATTTAATCCTCCAAGAGTAGATTTTTGGTGGTCAAACAACACTAATTCAAAATCTTCGATTTGAACGGGTTCAACATCGCATTCTTTTGCAATTAACTCGATCAAAGACTTGTTGTGTCTTTGGATTACCGACTGAACCGATTCAAACTGTTCTGGAGATAACTGTAAATTTGGATCATCTGCACAGCTCTTCGACTCCTTAGTACTATCAGTTTCGTTTTTGTCCAATGCCACTTGTCCCGCAATTGGTACCAATTTGGTTTCCTTGTTAAATTCGAATTTGGTATTTACTTCTCGGTGCAAATGGATGGCTAGCGTAGGAATTCTTAAAAGAGGCTTGTCGATCTTGATCAATTTTGGAACATACTGATCGGTTTTAGTGTCGTTAACATAAACTCTTCCCGCAATCGACAAATCTCTGTCAAACCACGAGTGGGCAATGAGTCCACCGTATTGCTCAACCCCAACCTGAATGAATCCTTCACTATTCTTTTTGGAAATTGGCTTGATTCTAAGACATGGTGAATCGGTATGTGCTCCGACGATAGAAATCCCATTTCCATTGGCAAATTTGTCTCCAATAGTAAACCCAATCAACGAAGATCCATTCCTGGTAACAAAATATTTCCCTCCTTTGCTCAATTGAGCTTCTTTCCAGTTGGATCTTTCCTGGATCTCCTTGAATCCAGCATTACGCAAACCGACTTTTACTGTATCTACCGCATGATATGGCGTTGGTGAATCATTGACAAAGTTAACAAACTCTTGCGCTTGTTTTAATGCCCTAGTATCTGCCATTTTGCAACTAAAAACTCTTTAATTTGGTGTATAGATCAAGTTGTATCAAACGGCCTTTTTTTTTGTGTTATGTTCAATTGGGGAAGGCCGAAAACTACTAGAGATTCTTTAAAAAACCATAAAAATGTTAAAATCATACCTGTATATCTACTAAATAGGTTTGATTATTACAATTTGCTACAAGGGTTTAAGAGGTACAATTTTGCATCCATTTTTGCTAATTAGATCGTCATAATGCTCATTATGGCCATATATAGCATATAGTCATCATACTATAGCACCTTGGCAGATTTTGACATCAAAAGATGCACGTGAGAAGATGCAATTACTGCAACAAATTTTCAATCCAAGCTATCCTACAGCTGATGATTATTAATGAATATTTGACGTACTTACCACAGTTGATATAGTAAACGCCGTTGCAACCATCTTGTATTAGACGCAGTAAGAGGGATTTAAAAATTTTAATTATACTTAAACAGACCTTGGAGAAGCAGAATAATCTTATATTCAAATAGTAGGACATAATAGTCAAGAAGAGATATTTCAGCAATAATGTCTGAGATGCAACCTGTTAACAGCCTCGATAACGTTAGCAGCAATTCTGCAACTAAATATCAGTGGGCGAGTGAAGATTTGGAGATATCGAAAACTCCAACTGTAGGAGATAATCATAACCAGGTGACAGATGACTTGAACAGAAGTTTATCTACAAGACAAATCAATATGATAGCTATTGCAGGAGTTATTGGAACAGGTCTTTACTTGGGTACAGGAAAGGCGTTAGCGAACGGTGGACCATTATCGTTGTTGATCTGTTATTCGCTTATAGGGGGAGTGGTGTACTTAACCATGTTGTCATTGGGAGAGATGGCGACATATATGCCGATCTCTGGTTCGTTTGCAACATACGCGAAGAGATTCGGAAGCGACAGTTTTGGGTTTGCGGTATTAATAAACTATTGGTTTAACGATGCGGTTTCGGTTGCCAGTGACTTAACGGCATTGCAATTGGTCATGGAATACTGGACTGATTTCCATTTCTGGATCATATCGTTAATATTTTGGTTCTTTGTATTATTTTTGAACGTCTTTCACGTTAGATTTTATGGTGAGAGTGAATATTGGTTAGCATTATTGAAGGTATTATCGATTTTGATATTTTTTATCATGAGCATTGTGGCCAACGCAGGCCATAATACGATGCACGAGTATATTGGGTTCCAATACTGGTCTCGTGGAGACGCTCCATTTGTTGACGGATTTCGGGGGTTTGCTAAAACTTTCGTCACGGCAGCATTTGCATATGGGGGCACTGAATCGATTACTCTTACGGCTGGAGAACAGAAGAATCCAGTTAAGTCGATGCCAAAAGTGATCAAAACAGTATTTTGGCGTATTTTAATTTTCTACGTATTTTCCGTTTTTTTTATTGGCATGAACGTTCCTTACGATTACCCTGATTTGTCAAATAGTGATATTACAACATCGCCATTCACATTAGTTTTTCAATTGGTGGGAGCAAAGGCTGGGGGTTCATTTATGAATGCAGTTATTTTGACCTCTGTCATCTCAGCATGTAATCATGCTTTATTCGCTGGATCTCGTTTAGCTTATACATTGGGTACTGAAGGATATATCCCTAAGGTTTTCACTCGTGTGAATCGTTTTAAGATACCGTACGTCGGGGTTCTTGCTACTTGGCTTGCAGGAGGCTTGTGCTTCGGTTCTTCATTTATTGGGGCTGGTACATTATGGTCATGGTTACAGTCCATAGTTGGGGTAAGTAATCAGATTGCATGGTGGTCTATTGCTATTACAAGTCTTAGGTTCCGTAGAGGTTTAGAGAAACAAGGTAAAACTCATCAATTAACCTATACAAATTGGACATATCCGTATGGTCCATGGTTTGTTCTTATCTTTGTTACATTTATTATTCTTGTTCAAGGTTGGTCAACGTTTTCTCCTTGGAATGTATCAGATTTTTTCTCGACCTATCTTGAAGTAGGTGTCTTCCCATTAACATTTGTACTTTGGTGGCTATACAAAAAAGGAAAGGACAGATTTGTCAAGTACGAAGAAATGGATTTTGAGACTGACAGATATTTGGAGACAGAAGAAGAATTAGCACAAAATTTATACGAAGACGGATTAAAAGGATGGGAAAAATTTAAGTATAATTTTGTTGATAATTTCTTATGATTAGCATTTGCATGTATAGTAGTATTTTTATAGACGGTTATGAATGATTTGGCATTGATTGATACTGTAGTAAACTTGACATTAGTAATTTATGAGGCAAGGATTAATTTGCAACATTTTTCCAAAAAAAACAAATGCGCAAACCCGGAATCGAACCGGGGGCCCAACGATGGCAACGTTGGATTTTACCACTAAACCATTTGCGCGTTTTACATTTTTTGTAAGAGATCACATCTACATATACTTAGTGTGTATATGCATATACAAATGTTATACATCAGTGTTGCAAAACTTGGTGTATAAATAGAGTAGATTATTCCTGAAGTCTCAAAAGAGAGAGCAAGGAAATTAGGAACTAATTATAGGTAGTTAAAGTTAGTTAGTTAGCTAAGAGTAATAAAGTAAGTTAAGTAAAGTTCTATAAGGTCAATAGAACATATCCAGTATAAGATAAGAATTACCATATTGGTCCCCAGTTTCCTTACATTTTTTTCTGAAGCAGGAACTATAGATATGTACCTACCATATGTAGCAAGCATGATTAGTCAAACGAATAATAATTTTTACAAGGTGCCTGCAACTCTTCAATAAACACCATTTAATTCGATTACAATACAGAAATCAACATATTATACATTATATACAATTAAATAACTATTTGAACTTCAAAGTCTTCTTCTAGCTCAGTATCGCCTACAACATCATCCAAGTTTAACTCTTCATCATCAAATATTACTTTTGCAGTTTTCATATTAACTTCTGATTCTTGTATGCCTTTTGATTTTAAAAAGTACAGCAACAATTTACGAATCTGTGTTACTGGCGATACTTGAACTTCAATTCTTTTATTATCCTTACCCTTAAGTCCTATGACAAAATAGCTCTCATTATCTTCTTCATCTAAATCAATAACAACTGGTCTGGAAGATATGCTTTTACTCTCAGCAAAGTCACTTGCATACATACTGGTATCATCGTGTTCTTGTTCGTCGATTTGCTCTATTTCATCCGCCAAGTCTGTAATTTTCTTAAGTGATGAAGCACTTGTTTCAAACTCAGGGTAAGTGCTGGTAAATGTCTCTAAATTTGATTTAGGAATAAGCAAACAGTATAAGTAGGTGGAGGCCCTAGAGTTCTTTTTCGAACCATTTGAAGCAATTGGCTGTACTCTCAACGTGCTTGGTTTAAAAAAAGGTTTGATTTCCATTCTCCCATCTATCCATATGAGGGAAACGTCAGCACTTGTATATTCAATACCCTTCTGCACCCTTAAGAAATACGAAATTATCGAATCTAAGGTTTTAGAAAACTTATTAGTTCCCTTCGTTCGAAAAGTAGAATCAATATCTGTTCCATCTACCAACTTAGATGTCACTTTTAATATATAATTTCTTTTACTTTCATTTTCATCAGTAAATTGATATCTTTGATTTCCAGATAATGACCCACTGGGCGTATGTGACCGGCGATATGACGACTGCTGCAAAATCTCTAGATCATCATCTTCATCTTCTTCAATATCAAAGCTATTCGTTTCTGACAGCCTTTCCAGTTTCATGCGTTTGGCCAATAATGCCTCTTTATCAAATACAGGTGGTGGTGTCACCGACCCCATTCTGTTATGTAATGCCTTTTCTTTTTGGTTCGGGGTCCTTACCTCCGATACCAGGATCTCCCCTACATCTAGTGATACATCCCTGTCAACTGAATCAGTAATATTTTGAATATTAAAGGCCGTATTTATCGTATTACCTTCATCTGTGGCATCTCGATGTGCATGTTTCAATTTCCTTGATTTCTTCTTTTTCTTAATATTTGGTTCGCCGAGTGCAAAGAAATCATCTAGTATATCGGTCTTTCGTTTCTTAACCCCTTCTTCTGGGCTTAATTCTCGTTTTGTTTCTTTCTTCACTTCCTGTTTTACTTGCGATGATCTTCGAGAAGCATCATTTTGTTCCTCTTTAATATCATTTTCATCTGGACTGGCTATCTCAATATATATTGGCGACGAATTCTCGTCTATTATCTCATTTGAAGTGTAATATTCACTTGTACAATCAGCAGTATCCGACTGCATTGTTGATAAAGAGTAGTATTTAACTTATCTGATAATAATATAGTACTTATATTAGTGTTTACAGTTTATCTCGTATTTACAGATTATGATTTTGTTTATCAAAACAAACACTATTTATTAGACATCTCTTCTTCGATCAACCCCGATTGTACAGCATATATTCTAGATGATGAATCGAGATGAATCAGGTGCCGAATTCCAAGCGATTGCGGCCAATGCATCTTTAGAGGGTACCTCAGGCAAAAAAATTCACTCCAAAACAAATATGGAGAAGGCTACGCAGGTAAGGGCTGCAACTGGTAATGGTAATTCTACTAAACAACTGATGAGAGATATTTCTTTCAAGCCAAGATTTCGATACAACTATGGATTCGATGAGAAGTTTTATGATTATGCATTAAAATACAAGGATGCATGGCAAGATAAGTTATTCTATGTGGATGAAGATGCGATGATTGATGAATTTAGAACCGGTGACTTAAAGATTAAACATTTTCCAACAATTGATAGGAATAGCTTGAAAATGAGTGATATGAAATTGAAAAAGCTTAATGAAGCCGAAATAAATTCACAATTTGGTCTCAATAAAGATTCGTTACGATTGAGTATCGCGAGAAATAAGAATAAGAAAGAAACAGAGTTGCAATTCGGTGAAAGTATTGGCTTGAACGAAACGTTGAAAAGAAACGGGTTGGCTTTGAATACTGGTGGACATGTAACTTCGATGAGTTGGTTGCCTCAATTGTTTAATGAAAATGGTGCAAGATACCAATATTTGGCTGTTTCTATAATTAATAATGCTAATGGCTTGAGAGATACCATAAACAACCCTCAATTAAGTGTCTTTCATAATTCACCGGGTAAGGATTCTAATAGTGTTAAATCAGGAATACAAATATGGCAATACGATCTAACGGAGAACAAATTTGAATTGTATAAATTTTTTATAACGACTTCGATAGGCGTTTGTTCTCGTTTGACATGGACTCCAATATATATTGGAGGAAGTACAGATATACTAGGTATATTATGCGGTACGTTTACTGATGGTAAATTACATCTACTTAAAATTAAGGAGAACAGCAAGGATACCCCAGAATTATCGAAGCTAATGACATCTTCGCTTCATTACGAATTAAAAGATCCGAGGGGAAATAAAGATGAGGACACTGTGGGAATAACTTGTTTTGACTTTTTAAACCACGAGAAGATAATTGTTGGGCTGTCCGTGGGATCAATAGCTGAATTCATTTTACCCTATTATATATCAGAGATAGATGAGAAGACAGAAGAGAGTGACATAAACCAACCGTCATTTGTTCAAACAATTTCAGAAACACCATTGACTTCTATTTCAATTGCTAACCCAGATGAATCGAGCTACTTTATTCTTATAAATACGTCAGGTAGTCAGAGCTTTGCCCTCGAATATAGTAACTTTCAACAAGGGAGAGTCGAATCTTATCCGACTAATACTTTATTAAAACCAATTTATAATCACAATTTGAAAGTTTTTCTTCTATCGGATGCTTGGGATAGTATAGGTTATAATTTTGTTAGACATCCACAGGAAAAGCCAAGTTCGGTACTAAAACTTGATGGAGTCGTTTCCTCATTCCATTCATCTGAAGTAACTGGTCATCCTCTTAACATAAGTGGGACAACTTTTGGTGAAATTCATATCGTTAATATATCGAGAAAGATTCTCAATGGTGCAAAGGCAACGAATAAGCTATTGATATCGCTAAGGTTGTGGAAATTACAATTAAATTCCGATAACAAAACATTAGAGTTGTCGGGTGACTACGAAATTGTACAGACTGACAAATCAACAAAAATCAGTGTAACTCCACCTGATGTAATAATATCATCTTTGGCATGGAATGAGAATTTGAATGGCAGCTCCATTTATACGGCCGCTACGGTTTCTGGATTACTAATTTTGGAAAGATTAGATCCTAAATATAATAATAATTAAATACTACTTAGAAATATATTAATTAATACTGTGGGATTTTCGAGTCAATTTCTTCACTCCATTTACTTATACCACCCTTAATATCCTTTACTTTATTAAAACCAAAATTTTCTATAAGCTTCTTCGTAGCCATTTGAGAATCATTGCCATAACGACACATCACAAAGGTGTTTGTATTTTTATCGAAATTGGAAGGAAGATACGAATCTATATTATCAGCTTTGATGAATGTGGGATCCCATGCGATGTTGATAGAGTTAGGCAATTTTGTAATTTCATATTGCTCTTTGGGTCTTACATCTATAAGTATTGAATTATCGCCTTGCGTGTTATTAATGTAGTTATAATATTCCCGTACACTTATCCTTAATTCTGGAGCTAGTACATTTGGATCAACTCTTCCACAAAATTCAGTATAGTCTATGTCATTATCGATAATTGTACTTCTCAACACCGTTGGGTTATTACCACATACTGCACAACCAGCTTGCTTATTTCTCATCTTGAACACTCGTATCTGTTGTTGAGGGTATCCTGAGTACATAGACAAGAAAGGTTTGAAAGTTTCATCTGTATAGAAGCCCGTAATTACTTTTATTGCTTCTAAGGCCATTGTAACCCCAATTAAGCCAATAGCTGGACCGACGACTCCACCATCAGAACATGACGTAACAGATCCAGGGGTTGGCGGTTTGGGGTAGAAACACCTATAACACGGTCCAATTCCATGAAAGTTTAGTATTGATAATTGTCCATCGGTCTTCAAGCCAGATCCACTTACAATAGTCTTTCCGCATATGACAGATACATCATTTATCAAATACCTAGTCGCCGGGGTGTCTGTGCAATCTAGAATAAGATCATATTTTTCAATAATATCAAAGGCATTATCATTAGAGAGCCTAAAAGGATATGTATTAACCTTAACATGTGGGTTTAGTCTGTTTATGTACCTTTTGGCAGATTCACATTTATGGATTCCGATACTTTCAGTAGTATGTAAGACTTGTCGATGTAAATTACTAATATCGACCAAGTCGTCATCAATTATACCAATCTCTCCAACTCCTGAGGCTGAAAGATAAAGCAAAGCAGGACAACCTAAACCTCCAGCACCAATAAATAATACTTTACTATTTTTAAGTTTTACTTGTGATACGAGAGATCCAAACTGTGGCACTATCATTTGTCTACCGTATCGTTTATATTCATCAGAAGAAAAGTGCTCATCTATCTTCGGATATTTTGCATCATATTCATACTGATCGGAAACAGGTGCCACGGCCGATTTGCTTTCCTTAAGTTTTACATTTTCCACTTCGAGTAGCCTTATCTTTTCCAACAAGTCTTCCCTAGATAAGTCATTCATGCTTACTTTATACCATGTACAATGATTACTTCTGGAGATGACTATCGATTAAGCTAATTTTTTCTCTTGTGCGAAAGGTTACATCAAACAATACAAAGAAAGGCATAAGGAATTTTATCAATTATAAATACAATATGTATAAAATATGTAAGAATATTGATACAAAGTAAGATCTACACTGATTATTGAAGGATTAATTATCAAGTCAATCTCAAAAAAAAGTATTGACAGCATTTAGACAATCTTTTGTTTAACAAAGAAACTCTTCAAGTGACGTAATTGGTAGACACAAGTTCCAATCAAGACTAACAATTGAATGATAGACCATCTAACAACTCTTGAGTTGGTAGTTTCGGATTGGTCTCTGAATATAGCTTCTCTTTCCCTCATGTGTTCTTGTTCCCAGTGAATTTCTTCCAACTTCTTGTTTAAATTTTGGACCTTTAAAGTTAAGGCATCGACCTTATGGGTTGACTTGGAGTCAATGTAGTCATGAGAAGAACCAGTGGCAACGTCAAAGAAAATACGGTGTGCCTTATTACTAGAACCATCCGCGTACTTTGGAGTTAAGCAGAATTTATGCTCACCAGAATCCAAAGATGTGAAAGTAAATTTACCGTTTGGACTGGACTTTTGGTCTACAACCTTATGGTCATTATCAAAGGTTTCCTACGTCTTGTTAGTAATCCATGCAATATTTACCTAGTTTTTCACCTAGCTCGGCACTTCCCCAACGTTTATGCCCGTCATTTAGCATAACATGAAAATTTCATCAAATAAATCAGGTACTTACTTCAACAGTAATCTGCAACTGCAAATTGTTGTTTTTAACATAGTCGCCGTTGTTGGTCAATTCGGTGGCATCTATTTTACCAACGACTAATGTATCCTGAGATAATTCTTCATAGAAGCATCTAGTTTCACCAGTCTTCAAATAGAAATGTAAACCATTAGTAAATTGAATTAACACCAATAACGCAGTTACAAACTTAGCAATAAAAGACTTCATTATTGACTAATCAACACCTAATTCTAATAAGTTTCTACTATGAAGTTTTATCCATTGAAATTTGATTCGAAAATTAACGCGTGTTCACATCAACGCACAAAAATCGTACCCAAATTTCCATAATAGGTACTAAGGGATCCCTTAATAAGGATATAAATATTATCAATTAAACAAAGGAAAATAGCTATGGGATACGTATTACAGGTAGATTTTAAAATGAATGGACCATTCGGCGATGAAATGGCGGAACAATTCAGTGGTTTAGCAAAGAGTATCAATGAAGAGGAAGGGTTCATGTGGAAAGTTTGGACAGAAAGTCCCGAAAGAAACGAAGCTGGTGGAATTTATGTTTTCGAAACTAGAGAAACGGCAGAAAAATACTTAGATATGCATTCAAAGAGATTAGCTGAGTTTGGAGCTACTGGTGTCAATGCGAAAATTTTTGCCATAAATTCTAAACTTACTGAGATCACTAATGGTCCAGTAAAATGAAAAATGTGAAATTTGAGGAACCGATTTAATGTGAGTTGCGGTTTGTGGCTCAATGATGCAATTATAGGTATATTTTATGTATTTAGTACTTAGTTTAGTTCTTGTTATGCTTACGTTTCAATTTATTCACCAAATTATTAAGATCGTTTGAGTTGTGTTCATTTGATGCACGCTTTTTCTGTTTCTTAGTACCTTGCTCAGTTGGTTCATTAAGGTTTCTCTTCGAACGTTCCTGTAAGATCTTTTTCATTGTATTAGTCTTTTTGAATTCACTGCTTGTAGGATCGATGGCGTAGTCGTGGCTTTCGAAGATTTCCTTGAAACGAGGATCATTCAAATCGGCCTTGAAGTCGTCTTGGACCATTTCGTTGTCAATGTTCTTCTTATTCTTCTTGCTCTTTCTGTTCTTCTGCTTCTCCAGCTTGATGACGTCCTTCATGTTGAAGTGGTGGGCGTTATCGCCATTTTCTTCGTCCATCATGACCAATTCCAATTGAGCCTTGGTTTTGCCATCATCGTCACGAGAAACCTTATTCTTTGATTTCTTACTCTTGGTTGTCTTAGCACTTTTCTCGGTTTCCTTCTGATCATCATTTTCTTCTTCTTGAGTCTGCTTGAACTTCTCCATTCTACGCTTACGACGTTCCTTTTCTTTACGCTTGTATGCAGCAATTGTAGATTCTTCTTGATCCTCCTCTTCTTCAGGTATCTTACCTTCAGCTTCGTTTAATGCCGGGTTGAAAGTAATTTCCATGTCTACATCTTCTTCTTGGTTATCAGCATCCGGTTTGTTAAATCTGTTGCCTAACAAGCTTTGGTACTTATTCTTTAAGTCGTTATTGGTAGCTTCATTCTCACTTTCATCACTATCGGAGGCAAGATATGCTTTGAAATCCATTTCGTCAATTTCCTTCTGTGAAAATTGTCTTGTCGAGACGTTCAATCTTTCCTTTGGAGTCTCGTCCCATGTCAACTTGACCTTGGAATGTTGCAATGCATCCGTCACGAAAGTAGAATTTGGTTTATAATTGGATGGAATCTTTTTACATACATCGTTTGACTCGCTTTCATCAAATTCCATTCCCTCAGGAATGTATCTTAAATCAAATATGTTGGCAGTAGACTCGTATTCGGTACCATCACAGTTGTCGTAGATCTTCTTTGCAGTCGAGATAGAATCACATCTAACGACAGCATAATAGTACCTTAACCTCTGTAACTGGTATCTACGTAATGCTTTACTATCGTAATCTTCTTCTCCATCATCTTCTTGATATAATTTACGTGCTGCCTTTTCCAAGTCGTCTTTGTTATTGACGTCAATTTCAGAATCAGAATCATCAGAATCAGATTCCACTTTACTACGTTTACTCTTGAATAAGTCTCTTGGAGGACCTTCCACTTCTTCTTTTTGCATTTGCTCCTTACCAAATTCTGATGGATATATACTGATGGATTTAATTGATCCACCAGTTGGAACAAAGGACAAGAAAGTTGCCATTAAGTCCACTGCTCTTAAATTATCCCAGTCCATATTGACAACTGCAAACGAGTCAGATGGTTCACCTTCTTCTGGTTTGCCCTCTTCAAGTTCGATTTCAGACTCAACTTCTGATTCGACGTCAGACTCAGATTCCAGGTCGGAGGATGAGTCTTCCGAAGACGATTCCAACCCCTCACCTCTAGCACGATCAACAAACGTGCTTTCAGAATCATCTTCCTCTCCATCTTCTTCATCCTCATCTTCGCTTTCTACCTTGGCGAGCTTCTCTTCTACCTCTTCGTCTTCACTAGCCTCGTCGTCACTAGATTCCTCATCTTCGTGCTTGTAGTATTTATCAAAATCTTTTCCAGAATCTTGATCCTTTAATTTTCTTCCATATCTATCAATTTTCACCTTCTTTCCCGTAGCACCCTCATTCAATTTGCTCATCTCCTTCTTACTAAAACGATCATCAACCTTCACTTTGACATTTTTCAAGTTAGGTAAATTGAACCTTGGGTCATTGTGAACCGACGAAAATCTCGAGTCTTTTATTACCGGACGGTCTGATTGCGAGTGACCTTCTTTCTTGCTTCCTTTGGCCATTATTTCTTTCTGCTTGCACTTTAATCTTACTTTTCTCTATGCCATCTACTATCTAAATAGACCATAATTACAAAAAAATTCGATGCGGCTCATAGCGACCATCGGGTACACGCACGACTCAACTTTTTCTACCGGTAGATTGACCAAACATAAGACACCTAGTGGTTTTAGGTGCTGATTTCACTATCATTGTAACAATGATCATGAAATTGTATTTGTTGCATGGAGCATAATCCACCGAATAGCTTCTCGTAAAGCCGTGTTCGGTTGTGATTTTATTCCACCGTAATCAAATTGCAAAATTTGTACACTAACTACAAAGTATCCATGAGAAGGATATTATATTTTATTTTCACCATCCTCTAACTATTTCTGTTCACGATCCATATACACATATGTCTACACATCATTTTGTTCAGACACAGTACTAACGAAGCAAGTTACCGAATAAACCACAAATATATACACTTCATGTGACCATCATCACGCGTTTTTGATCGGTCACTATATATGGTCAACAAAATACCAGAAGGATGAAACAACGTTCTTTCTGGATAATAGTAGTAATTTAGTGAATTGCACTTAAACAAATACAATTCAATCATAATAAAGATGTCGTGGCAAGCATACACCGATAACTTAGTTTCCAGCGGTAAAATTGATAAAGCAGCGTTATATTCGAGGGCAGGAGACTCATTGTGGGCCCAATCATCGAATTTTCAATTGGATCCTAAAGAAATCACTGGCATTGCCAAGGGTTACGATGATCCATCAGACTTACAAGCCCATGGCTTACACGTTCAAGGTCAAAAGTATATGCTTTTAAGAGCTGATGACAGATCTATTTATGGTAGACTTGATGCCGAGGGAGTTGTTGCAGTCAGAACCAAACAAGCTATCTTGATAGCCCATTACCCAGCCGGAGTTATTGCAGGTGAGGCAACAACTGTTGTTGAAAAATTGGCTGACTATTTAATTAGTGTCAATTATTAAGACTGTCCGAATTCGGGCACTTGAATACCAATTTACGTTATGTGGCCAGGGCTCTTTTCACGCTATCATCACCATACCCTCTGAAACGGCCGTATGAGACGATGTATTATGTAGTGGGAAGTTTATAGTAACTAATATTATACAAGTATCGTAACTGTAGGGTTTGCTACGCAAACTGCGACTATGTCATGACTTTCGGCCTGACATTGGATATATATTACATTTTTACCACTCAATTCGCTCAATACATACATTATCTATAGGCAGATTACGTCGCATAAGACTTAAACACTTGCTACGACTTACACTCATGGGAAAAGATCTGCAGAGCAAGCAGTTCAAACGGGGTTTCAACTATTTTTGCGAGTCATTGAGAACACATAGTCAATAAATCACCCATCTGCCCCTTGATTCACTTCAATTTGCCTCGGGCAATGCGTCACCACCACTTCTTCCAGTGCTATACCTTATAGGATATTCGCCGTGGGTCTTCGGTATAGGCAAGGGTATTCTGGAAATCACCAAAATGACACAAAACCGCAAAATAATTTTTGTTTTCTCGCACGACTTATTTCTAAAGACTCTGTCGTTATTGGTTAATGAAAAATTCAATGAATGTTTGTATAAGAACCATCTTTTGATAGGATTTTTAATTAGATACACCAAGTAAAGATGTTTGCAAGAACAGCCAGAAGTACGCGTCACATAAATAACGTATGGAGAAGAAGCTATTCGACTGCAGAACCTAAAGGTGATAAACCTAAAGATATTGAAGTTAATGTAACCAAAATTTTCGGTATTGCTGCTTTAGCTGGGGGATTATATGTTTACAAGAATTCATCCGAAAGAAAAGAACCACTCATCAAGACACCATTATACAACCAAGTTGATGAACGTGAAAACTTAAGAAATGAAAATTATCTTAAACGTTACAAATCATCATTCATGAAGTCATATATTAAAGACAGAGGTGGAATAGGTCAAAGACAATACAGACGTATTAGCGAAGGAGCAGTTCCAACCAATCTTATTCCAACACACTCGCCATTTGGCAACCAGTTTGGTGCTGGTATTAAGACTGATAATTTAGGTCCTCGTAAGGAGCGTATTAGAGTGTATGCTCCACTTAAGTCCGACCAATAATCAATTGAAAGCATTTTAAAACCAATCATTCACTAACATGTGGTGTGCTATTAGACGTCGTTGTCGGAATAGCAGCATTTGTTTATTAGGAGTATGTGGACACAATGTCACCACACTTATATTAGATTTACAACATTGAAATTCTACATTTCTATTCTTCTATTTCATACATTTAATAAATCAGAAAGTTATTATTACATATGTAGGGAAATGCCATTGTAGCTGGGATTCACTAAGGAGCCCTTGATGCAGTTATCAGCCCTGAGTGTTTAGCAGAGTTACCGTTTAATCTAAGTTATCGATCTGCATTGACAATCCAATTTGAGGTAGAGCAATTTTATGCGTTAGCAACAGTTTTAACTTCTAAATTATTGGTATTGCAAGGCTCACAAGGTCGTTCCTTTCACCCTTTCTATCAACTACTGGTATCTTTGTTATACTTTAGGAATACCATATCAGGGTATGGGTAGAAACTATTGTATCTTCGAAATTATCAAGTAATTCATATCTGTCTCCTTCTATATATACTCATATCGGGAGCTTTTCCTGTTTATATCTGAATGGATCATACTAGACCTAATTATTGACTTGCGGCAATAACTTCGTCATGTAATATTTCGGTAATACAGTAGTAAAAGTGCTACTTTTTGTTCACATAAACTACTTCATAACTTCACAGTACATAAGTAGTAGCTGCTTATGCCGACTACCAACCTCAATGTTAAACATATTGGGAATGGTGTTCATATCTTGATTTTATTCAATTGTAGCATTTGTGTATTACACGACCAGAGGTAAATCTGCAGCAATTTCAAGATTTTTGCTGGGGGAACGTCAATGATAAGAGTGTTATAACTAATTATCTGGACCAGTCTTCAGGTTTCTGGGCGAATATTATGCGGATGTATATTGAATACGTTCAGAATTGGCAAAAAAAAATATTGAAAAACTTGGAGATAATTAGATGATTCTAAAAAGTCGTAATATTTGTTAATTATGCATATCTCTTCTTTTAACATTTCTTCATTCTCGAATCAGGTATCACTGCTTACTGGAAGAACTTATTCCATATGATGGCTTATAAATTTCTGGGCTTTGAGTTGCAAAATTACATAGACCCTTAGCGAATATTCTTGGTGGGGGAGGTAGCTGTAAGCAACATTGTAATACCAACATTTGCCTGGACAGTTGTCACATTAGGCAAACGTAAGAGGATAGTGAGTATCATGTTGGTAATGCAGTATTCTTCATAAAAATTTGCACCCAAAACTTTTGACATTTATCAAATTTGCGAGCTGGAAAATTTACTGATACAGGTGTCTAGTACCAAATATTGATGGCAACGATTATTAGGTGAAATGATGAGCTATAAGCATCTCAACTCATTACAAACTCTTGTCATGAATCCATATAAGGTAACACCTAGATGATGAACTATCCTTATCTAGTTGCTTCGACGAGGAGGATGAATTTAGACGACCAAATAAGGTTATCGTTAATCTCTCTTTAAGTTAGCTTCTAGTGTCAGATGGAAAGGAAACTGCCCATTCTATTAAATGCATAACCTATAACATATGTCTCGCCTAGGTGAGATATTCCTCCTTAAAGAGGAATATTTTACGTGAACAAATTGTATTGATAGAAAATCAATCCATCTGCTGTTTAGAGACATATAAGAATGCACTAATTTGACATAAAAACAGAGAGAATATATCAGTCTAACCATATTACGAAATAATAGATAAGAGGGAAATCCTTTTATAATAGCGAATATATGATAAAGATAATACTTCTTTCTGATTTAATTGACAGGATCAGCTCGAACTTTCACCACCCATTGGCTCCTTCCGTCCATCAGGATGTAATAGAAACCATTTACCTTCTTCAAATACCGTAGCTGGTTGTCCACTTTGGTGAGCATACTTAGCCAGTTGTGCGAGAAAGTCTTGTTTAGTTTTCTCGAACTTTTCTTCCTTCTTTTTTTCTCTCTCCAACTGTGCTTCAAGTACTTTAATATGCACAGCGTCTGTTGCGTTAGAAAGCTTGTCCTTCATGCCACTGAATATGCCCATTTCTTTATTATAATACAGAACCAATGCTCGTTATTTAAGAAAGTATTTAGGGGGGTTTTGAGATCTTTTATAGCATTTTTACGAGATCCAGCATCTGTTGTGGTTTGAACACGAATGTCGTAATCTATTCATTGGTTCTTTGAATTCTCAATCTTGCGTGCCTTATCTCCTTTTGGTCACAAGTGGTATTATCTATCGGTACGATCCCGACGTACCTTATGATCCTGCAGTTATTAAAAGTACAATGTCGATATTTCGAAGATTTACTTACTCTGGTTTTGATCTCTGAGCATGGATGACAGGCATATGTACGATATTTACGAATGATTTTAATGTGCAGTAAATAACTCGAAGGATCGGCATGAGGTCTAGCGCTTCAGTCAATATGCACACAAAAAAAGACTGAAAGTATACTCAGCATTAGCTTTAGGTTCTTCACATTTCCAGACATGGTAAGTTAATGATATTAAATTACTTAATAATTATATTGTTACTCGCAATTTAATTATTTGGTTCTTAGTTCTTAACAAATATAAGAACCAATTAGACTCTAGTTTAGTAAACGATATTTAATTTTTAATTAAGACATTTAGAGTTTTTTGAAATAAGGTGTGGTTGGTCTATCTGTCGTCAAGATTTGGTTTATTTGCCGCGAAGTAATTTCTAACTATGGATATATTCACAACATCGACTCTACATTTGATGGATCGGTTTCGCTGTGGTATTTCCATTACTGGCCGTATTTCTGTCAGCCGTAGATCGTAATACACAATCCCATATTCTGAGTGGAAGTCAATTGACAAGGATTCGGCAGCTTGCTAAAACAACCTGGCTTGGGACGTCATAGTTCAGTTGATAAGTAAGCTTCAATTTATAATGCAGTTCTCTCAAAAAAGTGTTGGGCTCTTGATTAGGGTCTTCAATACTCTGCTGAAATCAATCAATAGCAATTCAGTATAAGTATGTATACATTTAATACTAGAAATTAACGATAGCATAGCTAAGAGCTAAACAGAAATGCTGATAAGGGCAGATATATCCGGCTGACTGTACATTAAAAATAAATCGTGCGGGAACCTGATCCGACAGTCGACAGTATATTAATGTTAATCATTCCAATCAAAATACTATATATCTATACATTAAAAAAACCGCAAAATGTCAATCGAGTGGAACGTTATAATCTACGATAGACCTGGTACTGACAGAACTGCAGTTAGACCAACCCATGTTGCAAACATTCCAGAATCTGTCAACAAAGGAATTGTCACCTCTGTCGGGGCAATTTACCAAGATGTTCAAAAGACTAAATTCGCCGGTAGTGCATTCCACATTATAGCCGATTCAAAAGAAGAGATTATTGGATTCTTAAAGAAGGACATTTACTACGAGAAGGGTATTTGGGATATTGACTCCGTTATTGCTCATCCAATTGGTGTGGCTTGTAGATTACCTAAAAGAATGAATGGAGTTACTGTTGACTTCGCCAATTTGTAATCATATAGTCTAAATACAATATACGACTTTTCGAAATATAAACAGTAAGATTAAAATCGTTTCGGCTAATCGGTCAAATTTAGCATCCGATGCCGAATACAAATATAGACACTTTAAAATTTGCAGAATTCAGAAATGACTACCTGGACATATCAAAGTTCACAAAAGAAATTACAAGGAATAGAATAATAATTTTATTATATAGAATTATTTATACTAATCTACAACTGTAAATTGTAATACGTGCGACATGGCCTAGAATAAGTAGGCATCACTAATTCACATCCGCCAAAGAAAAGTGTTCACGACTAGGATATTCCCAATGTAAACATAGCCTTTACATTATTTCAACCCGGGTTGTTTTAGAAGTAACGACACACCTAGAAGGACAGTAACGGTTGCGGATAGAAAAGTAGCCTTTCGGATGAAAAAGATTCCTTTCCGTTCGCATATATTACAGCCATAAATATTCTTGGGCGTTTGGATGTAGGAGCATCTCAAGATAACGTGCTATAATAGTTTAAGCGGCTGATAAAGATAATCCAAAATACGGGAAACGATATCATTTTACAGGCCGAACCGGAAAGCAACATATACCCACGTATTATAGAATTTAACTTAAGGTTATAAATAAGACGAACTTTCACCGTCCAAAACACCCAAGTGTCTTGTTATACATTCGTACTATTTACAGAAGTGATACGTTATCGATTGCCACGTTTTTAAATAATTCAGATATATCTAGCTGCAAATTGAGAGCTCTTAGTTCGTAGATATATCACAATTTTTCAAAAGACCAGTCGATGAATTCAAGTAAGCAATACGATGATGTCTCCCAGAAATCATCAACAATAGATGATCTGGTGGACGATAACAAAATTCCTGAGTACCATGGCTTCGATCAAGAGGTCTCATCTGAGGTGCAAAATTTGGCCCGCACCATAAGTAGACCGTCAATGGATAAAGCATCGTCTTTGGCAAGAACATTGAGCAACATGTCACAGGTACCAGGAGTAAACCCGATGGCTAAAGATGAAGGTGAATTAGATCCTAGATTAGACCCTGATTCGGATAGCTTCGATTCAAAATTCTGGGTCAAAAATCTCCGGAAAATGCATAAATCCGATCCTGCGTATTACAAGCCCGCATCATTAGGGATTGCGTACAAGGACCTTAGGGCCTATGGTACGGCTACAGATGCTGACTACCAAGCCAATGTAGGTAACATCGTTTACAAGACATTTACTCAGACTATTAAGGGATTTATTGATAAAAATAACGAAGACGCTAATTTCGATATTTTAAAGCCAATGGATGGGCTAATCAGACCTGGAGAAGTGACAGTTGTTTTAGGTAGACCGGGTGCTGGGTGTTCAACATTTTTAAAGACAATCTCATCCAACACTTATGGTTTTACTGTTGATGAGGACTCTGTTATTTCATATGACGGTTTAACACCAAAGGATATTATCAAACATTTTAGAGGAGATGTGGTGTATTGTGCAGAGACAGAATCACATTTCCCGCAGCTAACCGTCGGCCAAACGTTAGATTTTGCTGCAAAATTGAGAACTCCACAAAATAGACCAGAAGGTGTTTCAAGAGATGAGTATGCTGCCCATATGACTAAAGTAATCATGGCTACATATGGTTTATCCCATACAAAGAATACAAAAGTTGGTAACGACTTCATTAGGGGTGTTTCAGGTGGGGAGCGTAAGAGAGTTTCAATAGCTGAAGTCGCATTATCATTTGCGTCATTGCAATGTTGGGATAATTCGACCAGAGGTTTAGATTCTGCTACTGCTTTAGAATTCATTAGAGCATTGAAGACGTCAGCAAATGTCATGAATGCCACTCCAATGATCGCCATTTATCAATGTTCTCAAGACGCTTATGATTTATTTGATAAGGTGGTTTTATTATACGAAGGCTATCAAATTTTCTTCGGTGATTGTAAGCAAGCAAAATTATTTTTCCTTGAAATGGGATACGATTGCCCTCAAAGACAAACAACAGCAGATTTCTTGACGTCGTTGACAAATCCATCGGAACGTGTTGTTAGACCAGGTTACGAGAATAAAGTACCGAGGACCCCAGAGGAGTTTTATGCATACTGGCAAAATTCTCCAGAAAGGAAAGCATTGGTGGGAGAGATTGACGAATATTTGAACAAGACAGATAATGAAGAGCGTCTTCGCCAATTCAAAGATGCCCATAATACAAAACAGTCCAATCACCTTCGTCCTGCTTCACCTCATACCGTCCCATACGCTATGCAAGTTAAGTACATAATGGGTAGAAACATTTTGAGGACCAAGGGTGATCCGTCCATCACCTTGTTTAGTATTTTTGGCAATACAGCAATGAGTCTTATTATATCATCTATTTTCTATAATTTGGATAGTACTACCTCATCCTTCTATTACAGAAGTGTTGCCATGTTCTTCGCTGTGTTGTTTAATGCCTTCTCCTCGTTATTAGAAATTTTCGCCTTATATGAAGCTAGACCAATCGTTGAGAAACACAAGACTTATGCTTTATATCATCCTTCTGCAGACGCATTTGCTTCAATCATAACAGAGTTACCACCGAAGTTACTTGTTTCTATTGCATTCAATTTGGTGCTTTATTTCATGGTTAATTTTCGTCGTAATGCCGGTAATTTTTTCTTCTACTTGTTAGTTAATTTCACTGCTACATTATCGATGTCCCATTTGTTCAGAAATATTGGATCCGCTACTAAATCGTTATCTCAAGCTATGACACCAGCGTCTGTGCTTTTACTTGCGTTGACAATCTTTACTGGCTTTGTTATTCCTACACCAGAAATGCTTGGCTGGTGTCGTTGGATTAATTATCTTGACCCTATCGGATATGCATTCGAAGCCTTGATTGCAAACGAGTTTCATGGACGTGAATTTGAGTGTGCACAGTTTGTTCCTTCTGGTCCAGGTTATCCAACGTCCGGCGATTCTATAATTTGTTCTGTTGTTGGTGCAGTAGCTGGTAGGGATTATGTTACTGGAGATGCTTACATTAACGAGCAATATGTCTATTATTGGAGTAATAGATGGAGAAACTGGGGGATTGTTGTAGCCTTTGTGGTTTTCTTCTTAGTTGTGCATATTATGATATGTGAATATAACAAAGGTGCCATGCAGAAAGGGGAAATATTGTTATTCCAAAGAAAAGCCCTAAAGAAAAATATAAGAAGAAAAAAAGATATTGAAAGTGGTAACATCGAAAAGGTGAGCCCCGATTTTAACAACGATAATGTTACCGATAATGAAATGGAGAGCAAATTACCTTCAGCCGGAGACATATTTCATTGGCGTAAATTGACTTATCAAGTTAAAATAAAATCAGAAGATAGAGTAATTTTGAATAGTGTTGATGGCTGGGTTAAGCCCGGACAGGTTACTGCTTTGATGGGTGCTTCTGGCGCTGGTAAAACCACTTTGTTAAATGCTTTGTCTGATAGATTAACGTCTGGTGTCATTACTTCTGGTGTTCGTATGGTTAATGGTCATGAATTAGACGCATCTTTTCAAAGATCGATTGGGTATGTCCAACAACAGGATTTACATCTTCAAACTTCTACTGTGCGTGAAGCATTGAAGTTTTCCGCATATTTAAGACAGCCTAAATCCATACCAAAGGCCGAAAAAGATGCATACGTTGATTACATTATTCGCTTGCTAGAAATGGAAAAGTATTCTGATGCAGTCGTTGGTGTGTCTGGTGAAGGGTTGAATGTTGAACAAAGAAAGAGATTGACCATAGGTGTCGAGTTGGTTGCGAAACCGAAATTATTGGTTTTCCTCGATGAGCCTACTTCTGGTTTAGATTCTCAAACAGCTTGGTCTATTTGTAAGTTGATTCGGAAATTAGCGGACCATGGACAATCTATTTTATGCACTATTCATCAACCTTCTGCTATTTTGTTAAAAGAATTTGACAGACTATTGTTTTTGCAAAAGGGTGGTGAGACTGTGTATTACGGTGACCTCGGTGATAACTGCCAAACATTGATTGATTATTTTGAAAAGTACGGAGCACCAAAATGCCCACCAGAAGCTAATCCAGCAGAATGGATGTTAGAAGTTATCGGTGCTGCTCCCGGGAGTCATGCTAGTCAAGACTATTATGATGTATGGATAAATTCTTCTGAATATGTAGCGATTAATCGTGAATTGGATATTATGGAACAAGAATTAGTGAAAAAGCCGAAAGATGATTCACCTGAGAATATGAAGACATATGCAGCTCCATTTTGGTATCAGTATAAATACGTAACGCAAAGAGTATTCCAGCAGTATTGGAGAACTCCCTCGTATACTTATTCAAAGGTCTTAATGTCTATATTTTCATCTTTGTTCAATGGGTTCGCTTTCTTTAAAGCTGATAAATCTTTGCAGGGGTTACAAAATCAAATGTTTTCTGTTTTCATGTTTTTTGTTCTTTTCAATACCTTGGTTCAGCAATACTTACCTCATTTTGTTGCTCAGAGAGATCTATATGAAGTTAGAGAAAGACCATCGAGAACTTTGTCGTGGTTTGCCTTCATTACTGCTCAAATTACTGCTGAGATTCCATGGCAGATTGGTTCAGGGACTCTTGCTTTCTTCTGTTGGTACTATCCAATTGGGCTTTACAGGAATGCAGAACCTACTGATGCAGTGGCCGAAAGAGGTGCCTTAATGTGGATTATTATTGTCTTGTTCTTCATATACTGTTCTACCATGGCGCAGCTATGTATATCGTTCAATGAATTGGCGGATAATGCTGCAAATTTGTCGTCTTTACTATTCACAATGTGTTTAACGTTCTGTGGTATCTTAGCATCATCTGATTCAATGCCGAGATTTTGGATTTTCATGTACAGATGTAATCCTTTCTCGTATTTGGTATCAGCAATTTTGTCCGTCGCTCTAGCAAATTCTGACGTTACATGTGATGATAATGAGTTATTAAAATTTACACCTGAAAATGGACAGACTTGCGGTGAATACATGCAAACCTATATGAGCTTTGCAGGTGGTTATTTGGTTAGTAATGATACGACGGGAACTTGCGAGTTTTGTACAGTTGCCTCCACAAATGTTTATTTACAACAAGTGGGTGCTGATTATAGTAAGAAAAGTCGTGATATTGGTATCTTTGTTTGTTTTATCGCCATAAACATGATCGGTACTGTATTTTTTTACTGGCTTGCTAGGGTACCAAAGACAAGTAGACAAAAGAATAAATAACTTCCTTTGAGCTAGCCATATGTACAATTTCTAAGTTTAATATAATGTTGTTTAATTAATGAATATTTATATTACGTAGCATATATATGTTTAATCATAGCATGGTCATAAATCGTCGGTCAAAGACGAATTCGAATTTGAAAGATATCAATTTTAATTAAAGGAAGTCATGGAACTATTTACAGAGTTCTTCAAGATAAAATGCAAAAAATTATTGAATGCTAAGACCTGTTCGGTTTGTATGAATTAAGGGGCTTGAAATCTACCACTTGCCATTGGAAGAATTGTTTGGGTCTGGAAACCTCTTAAAGCTGGTATTATAAAATTTTGATCCATAAACATGATTCATGAATATTGAACTTCCTTTATTAGACGTTATCTGGGTAGCAGCTTTGCTAGCCGAAAACTTGGTAGCTATAAAATCCGACGCAATAAGAAATGCTGGTGCTAGCATGAATAACACTCCATTATTGGTAAATTGTTTCATGATGTAGAAAGTTTAGTATCTTCCGGAGATAATGCTATTAATTCAATAAATTTATTAGATACGTGACTACAGTTGCTGAAAATCACCTCTAGTCTAGATATAACCGAATGACTATTATAATGGCTCTAAGGCAGTAGTGCCTAGTAAATTAATAAATTTATGTTAGTTGAAGAACTTAAGCAAAACAAGGGAATATGAAAAAATCCCTTAAATCTTTATCGAAAATTTTTTTTCGCAGCAACGGAACGAAATTTTACTCCACTTCAAAAATAAGATTACTCATTAGAAAATAGAAACAATTGTAATATAGTATTAAAAAGAAATAATAGCCAGTATTTTTAAGGTATTTATATAATGGTAAGACGAACTAATTGTCATAAATAAGTTTAACTATATAAATCATCGTCTTCTTCAACATTACCAAAAGCAGCAGCATTTTCATTTCCGTTAGAGTTGGATTGTGCACCTTCATTACCTTCACCTTCACTGAATCTAAAGTTGGTGAATTGTCCTCTTGAAGCTTGCATTTGTTGCGAATAAGCTTCATAACGACGTAATTCAGCATCAGAGACAGAACGCTTAGCTGTCTTCATAGCTTCTTCGAAATGAGCTCTAGTGATGTAAGGAACAGGATCTTCTTCTTCTTCCTCTTCTTCTTCACCTGCAGGCTTAGATTCTTCGGACATTTCAACATCATCACCTTGTTTGGCATCTGCCTTAGACTTCTGTAATCTGATATGTGCTTCAATGGAGTCCTTAATAGCAAACTTAGCAGATCTTTGAACAATGTATGACAAATCTGCACCGGAGAATCCATTGGTAATTTTGGCAATTTCTAACAAGTCTAAACCTGGTTCTAACGGAGTGTTTCTTAATTGGGCTTGTAAAATAGATAATCTAGCTACTTCATCTGGTAATGGGACGTAGATTAATTGATCTAATCTACCAGGTCTCAATAAAGCAGGATCAATTTGATCAGGTCTATTGGTTGCGCCAATGACAAAAACATTCTTTTTGGCATTCATACCATCCATTTCTGTCAATAATTGATTAACAACACGGTCAGATGCACCACCGGCATCGCCGTGAGATCCACCTCTAGCTTTCGCGATAGAATCTAATTCATCGAGGAAAACAACAGTTGGAGCTGCAGCTCTAGCCTTATCGAAAATATCACGAATATTAGATTCTGATTCACCATACCACATACTTAATAATTCTGGACCTTTAACAGAAATGAAATTTGCAGAAACTTCGGTAGCAACGGCCTTGGCTAACAAGGTCTTACCAGTACCCGGAGGACCATAGAACAATACACCCTTAGAAGGTGATAACCCAAACTTTTGATATTGGTCTGGATGTAAAACAGGATATTCAACAGTCTCCTTTAATTCATTCTTGATGGTATCTAATCCACCAATGTCGTCCCAAGTAACATTGACATTTTCCACAACGGTCTCACGTAATGCCGATGGGTTGGAGTTGCCTAAAGCAAACTTGAAGTTCTCCATTGTAACACCTAACGAATCCAAAACTTCTGCATCGATAGTTTCTTCCTCCAAATCGATAAGGTCCATCTTTTCTCTAATTTGCTGCATGGCTGCTTCGGAACATAAGGAAGCGATATCGGCACCCACAAAACCGTGGGTTTCAGAAGCAATGGCTTCTAAGTCGACATCGTCATTCAATTTCATGTTCTTGGTGTGAATTCTCAAGATTTCCAAACGGCCTGCTGCATCGGGAACACCTATATCCACTTCTCTATCAAATCTACCGAATCTTCTCAAAGCTGGATCGATGGAGTTTGGTCTGTTAGTGGCAGCAATAACAACCGTGTTGGATCTTGCTTTCATACCGTCCATAAGAGTTAATAATTGAGAAACAACTCTTCTTTCAACTTCACCGTTTGTCTTGTCTCTCTTAGGAGCAATAGAATCGATTTCATCAATGAAAATAATGGATGGCGAATTTTTCTCTGCTTCTTCGAAAGCTTTTCTCAAGTTAGATTCAGATTCACCTGCCATCTTGGACATAATTTCTGGACCATTAATCAAGAAGAAAAATGCACCTGTCTCATTAGCAACAGCCCTTGCCATGACAGTCTTACCAGTACCTGGAGGACCATACATCAAGATACCCTTAGGAGGCTTGATACCAATCGACTTGAATAATTGTGGGTGGCGTAATGGCAATTCGACCAATTCTCTAATTTGGGCCATTTGCTTCTTGCATCCACCAATATCATCGTAACCAACTTCATTCATGTTGTTTTCTTCGTCTTCACGGTTAATTGGTTCGCCTTCACAATGAATAATTGTGTCTTGGGCGACAATAGCGATTTCTTCTGGGTCAACCTCAACAACCTTGAATTCAACCTGTCTCATACCACCTCTCACAGTGAACAAATCCCCCTTTCTGACAGGCCTGTATGCTTCAACGAAGTATGGCTTTAAGTACACGTCAAAAAGTGATCCGGTTATACCTTCAACAGTGTCCGCAATAGGCAAAACACTGATTCTGTTGGCATATTTGATGTCTGGGCATGGGTGAATACTCACAATGTCCCCGAGTCTAACTCTCAAGTTATTACGGACACATCTATTAATTCTAGCAACACCTTCATCCATATCGTCATCTGCCAATACAATTAACACGGTATCTTTTCTCTTCTTTCCCTTCACCAACACAGTGTCACCTCTGAATAATTGCAACAATTCCATGGTATTAGACGACATAGTAATAACAGAGTTATCATCATTTTCAGCGTCATCCACAATCAATGCATTATCCTTCTTCTTTCTTCTCAAGATAGCGGTTGCTGTTCTATCTTCAGCGGTTTGTGCTCCAGAAGCGTCTAGTAAGTTCTTTTTATCGTCCGGCATCTTTATTTTGTCAATTGGTTTACCCTATTCAACTAGATAGTATTAAATATTAATTAAAAGAAATATTGAAAAACAATTGTGATGAAAAGATCTAAATTCTTCTTTGATTTATAAATCACCCTGTAATAAAATGCTGTAAGTTCGCCACCCTATTTCGCATGAGGAGTTTTGTGTAACTTTTCACTTCTTGGTGATATTATCCGAATCTTATCGGACTTGCCATTAGGGATAGTTGCTTCTAGAATATAGGAAAGTTTTAAGAGTCTCTACAGTGAATAAAATGTCAGCTTCTAACGCATCGTGTATCTTTTGCAAAATTATTAAGGGAGAAATCCCATCATTCAAGTTAATTGAGACCAAATTTACGTACTCGTTCTTGGATATTCAACCAACTGCGGAAGCACATTGCTTGATTATTCCTAAGTACCACGGAGCCAAATTGCATAATATTCCAGATGAGTACTTAGCAGATGTTTTGCCAGTTACTAAGAAATTAGCCAAGTTGCTCAAATTGGATGAAAACAATACTCCAGATGGCGAGGGCTACAATGTGTTACAGAACAACGGACGGATAGCACACCAAGTGGTAGACCACGTCCACTTCCATCTTATTCCTAAGAAGGATGAAGCCACTGGGTTGGGAGTTGGATGGCCTGCAAAGGAAACCGATTTCCCTAAGTTGGAAGAGTTGCACAAAAAGTTACAAGCACAATTGAACGATGAAAAATTATGAATTAAATGTTTATAGCTACATATGTCTATAGTAAACCACCAAATAAACCACCAACGTATCCAACCACGTAACTCGTGAAAAAGGTGACGGTTTGCGCACCGAATGGAAAGTAGCTTAGCGTGTAGTATAGCACAGCAAAGATTTCGATCACACAGCAAAATATTGTGAGTAAAGTGCTCTTCAAGACCACGGCAGCGTACATCGTAGATAACACCGACCCAAAAAAAATTGTTGTGAACACTATCCTGTCCTTCGATAGTAAATGCTTAGTGTAGTGGTAAGGGCCTTGTAATATTCCAAATGATATCACAAACAAAAACGATCCCATTGACCATAAGAGGCCAAACTTCCTCGGTTTCAATGCTAACACGGGAAATAAAAAGAAACTGATAATGAAACATAACGCTGATCCTCCTAAGCAACAAGCAAACCCTAGCATCTTCTCAAATCGAGATAATTTAAACCATGATGGTTCTTCTATTGCCTGTTGTGATCCAGAATTATATGAAGGCAACGACACGTACAAATCATTAGCACTTGTCCTTATGTAGTCTGACCAGTTAGAAAATGGAGGTAATGAAGTTCTTGCATTACTATTGTTATTATTATTAGTCCAGCTGCTGAACTGTTGTCTAAATGCACTTTCTGGTTCGGACATGATCTCTTGCTGTTTACAGCAGGTGGTACTATTACTATTCGTTTTGTTATCGATATGGAGTTGACCATACACGTGATCAGTTCAAAGTATCATATTTATAATCTATAAAATCACCATAGCATATGTTAGTTGTATTAATTGAATAAGGGTTTAAAATTACTACCGTATACTATCACTAAAGAATTGGTTGGCCTGATTAGAACTGTTGCCAGCAACATCCAGGAAAAAATCATCAGGATTAAATAACTCATCTTGACTTTCAAGTTTAATGTCTGACGATGGCTGAGATTGGTGAGTCATGTTTGACATATCTATATTACCCTGGGGTTTACCGTTATTTATTCTTGCTTCGATCTCCTCGATTTGCTGTTCCAATTCACGCTGGCTCTTATCTTGTTGTTCTAGCACATATTTCAAGTGGATTATATAGTCGACAGACTTGTTAAGAATGGTACTCTTGTTCGGCTTTGTTTCTTTGACTTTTATCGAAGCAAGCAAATCATTAATTTCACGAGAGTTCAATTGTGAGTTTCTCTGTAGGTTCTGGACGGCGCATAACTGCGGATTCAATAATGATGGTGGCACCAAGAAGCCCAAATCTTTTATACGTTCCTTAATTAAATCTCGTCTTCTTCTTTCAACAGCATTATGAAACTCTCTTCTTCTCTTTAACTTTTCTTCCTTGCTGAGTTGTTTAGTGGAAACTGGTGGTTGGTTGTGCATAGTACCTGGTAGCGAGGTACCCAAATTGTTGTCCAATGGCGGCGGTGATACAATCTTATTTTTGGATATATTACTTGGAATACTGTTACTTATGGCACCAGGATTATCACGCCTTGTATTTTGGTATTTAGGTGGTGAGTTGAGATACGACCCCGAGTTAAACGAAGGAGATTTTAATGTATCAATTGGATTGTCATTGTTATTGCTCGGCGACATGTACTGAGAATTGAATTGTGGTGATAAGTATGAGCCAGCATTTATATCAACCCCTCCGTTGTAGTCCTCGATCGTATTCGGGTTTTGAAACGGAATACTTACACTATCATTTCTCGACGCAGAAGGGCTAAATGCGTTGTTGAATGAGCTTGACAAGCTATCTTCAGCAATGGAATTCAAAGTATTATAATTAGCGTTTCTATTAGAAGGCGAGAAATATTGTGGGTTAACAAACGAGTTGTCCGGGTTCATCCCATTATTATTTAACGAAATATTCTGTACTTGGGCACTTGGGGATATAATCTCTTCTAAATTACCAGTAGTTGATTGTGTAGGGTTGATATACTGTGGTTGTTTATTGGAAAAATGAAGCGACTCCAAGTCTTCCAAAAATGGGTCATTTTGTGACGAAGATATATAAGTTCCCATCTCGTTGGTGTAGTTATTATTTGCATTATTAAGATCGTTCTCCGTCATCCCAGGGTATCCGTTAGGTTGCCCATAATTGTTTCCGTAATAACCCATTCCATAGTTATTTCTATTATTAGGATCGCTACCATAGTTAGCACTTGTATTCCCTGTTCCAGTACCTGTTGTATTAGAACCAAAGTCTGATGGACTGTCCTTTAAAAACTCTTCCATTGTCTATTCTGTATAAAATATCGGTTGGAACGTAGTCAATCAATATTTCAAATCTTTCTATAATGTTCAATACACAATAAATTGATCAATAGTATCAATTATTGTTGAATGTGATTCAAGTAATGGGATTAACTCTTCAATTATGGAGAAAGATTATAATATGTTTATTTTTGGGAGGTCTTGAGTGGACAAAGTTACCCGGATCATCGCTTAAATGTTAAGTATTTTAACCAGCTTATAGACTTATACTACTTATAGCAACTTAGAATACAATAGAAAGGTATTGCAATATGTAATTATTACACTTGATTATTTAATGATAGCCCCTATTCATTTGTTCTACCAATTGTATCGCATTTTATCGTTGACGTCCCTTCAGTTTTTGATGTCTGGACCTAATGGCTGCGAATGTAATATAGTGTATTCGGGTATCAATAGCGGCTTTTTTTACTGAACATTACTCGAGTATACGCTGAAATATATGTAGCACAGCCTGTACTTAATTCTTAGTGTGTTGAAGTTCTAACAAAACGATATTACGATATTCTGAATGTATAAAATACATCTTAATGTACTCAGCCATGAGCTATGCGAAAAAGCTTCGTTTAAATAGCTTGATATCCGTTGCACATAATACAATATATATTAGTTACAGATACATGAATTAACAATTTTTAGTCTATAGTATTTCCTCTAGAATAAATTATATAAATACAAGTCTGTGATAAATTATTTTGCCTTTCTCTTATTGATGATTTTCTTCTTGATATGTTTCTTCATTTTAGTTTTTCTTTTCTCTTGTTTCAAAGTCTTTGCAGCTTCTTTTCTTGCTTTTTTCTCATCCTTGTCCTCGTGCTTCTTACCCTTTGGAATGGCTTCTTCCCGTTCCACCCATTCTTTCTTCTTGGGCAGTTCATCGTCTTCTTCTTCTTCGTCGTCATAATCAGAATCATATTCTTCACTTGAATTTTCGTCAGAATCGTCCTCTTCTTCCTCGTCATAATCCCTTACGTCATCCTCATCAACATTATTAAATTCAGAATCCACATTCTTGGTATCTACTAAATCCTTTAATGTGTTCACTTTACCTTCAGAAAACTTCTGAAAATCTCTTTCATCAAGATTATTTAACGACCTTACCAAGTAAACAGATCTGAAAACTTCATCTTCCACATTATCTTCATTATCATCAGTCTTTAATAGAATTGTTTCTAAGTACTTACTTAACTGCTCATCGGAATTGTTCTCGATGTTTAATGATTGATTATCGTCGGTGATGTACTTAAAAAGAAATCTCTCAGGATAAACATTAATCTTTTTTCTAGTAAAAAAATCATTAACATTCTTGATATCCATTCTTAAGAAATCTAATGCCATAGGATGTTCTGGTTCAACAGACTGCGATACATCTATGATATATAACTTCTCATTATGTACAATTGAGTTATATTCACTTAAATCTGCATGCACTAATCTGCATTCCTGATACATTCTCCTCATATAATACAACATCTGATGATAATAATACACAATATCATCAACATCTTTGAATGGGTGATCTCTCAATTTTGGAGATGGCTGACCATTGCCTTTCGTTAAGTATTCCATCACCAAAACATGAGACCTCAATTCTATTGGTTCGGGGCATGGAATACCATTCAAATACAAACGTTTTAAATTACGAAACTCTTTTTCTGCCCACACTTTAACCATTTTTCTAGGATTACTTTGGCTTTTCGTATTTCTAAATCTAAACTCTCCATCCACATATCTTTCTCTATCTTTAAAGACTAAAATCGAAGTCTTATAAATTTTTACTGCAAATTCCCTAGTTGTAACTTCTGGATCCTCATGGTCACCATGATAAACGTTAGCCTCCTTACCTGTACTTATACATCCATTTATTCTTGATAAAATTCCTTTATTGATAATTTTCGAGAGGAACCTCATGGTTCTAGGGTCCAATACCTGTTCAACTGTAGCTCTATTTGCTCTATCCTTCGTTACTTTCGTCCCTTTCTTTATATCGTCAGTTTTAATTTTATCTGAGTATTTAGCAATAATTTCTCCTTTATCTGTTATAGTCTTCGATTTACCACTATCATTTTTTTCATCGCCAGAAATTTCAAAATCACTGTCCGAAGAGTCAGTATCTGAAGAATACACTTCAATATCCTTCACTTTCTCTGTTATGCCATCTATTGACATGATCTATATTACTGTATTAAACCGTTTATCAGAAGCCTGGATTTTAATCCATTCATCTATTATATTCTATATCAGGTAAATTTTTTTTTTGCGTGAGATGATCTCCTAAACTGAAATCTATCTTCTATAAAAGATACAATAGATTGACTGATACTAAATATTTATTGAAATCGGAACGGAAGTTTTGGGAATTGTAGAATGACACTTTCCTCACAACTTAATCAAATTTTACCGCAAGTAAGTAAGAAAACTTTTGAAGCATAAAGAAATTAGAGAAGACAACTAACAAGGTATCATTTAGAAATTTTTTGGATTTATTCCTCTTTACATTGGAGTTGAATTGATCTTAGCAGTCGCCATAATAAATAAAGCAGGAGGTGTTTATGGTATTTTGTCAATTATTACAGGGCATCCTTTGAATTTCTGGCAATGGCTCTATAACATTCTAGCCATATTGGTTTTACCATCCTACATATCTGGACTTATTCATTTGAAAAATAGAAAGAACAACTCGAGAAAAATATCATTGGCATGTTTAGTTTACGTTGCAGATTCTGTGGTTGGATTATTATATACCTTTTATTTCTTGTATTTCTGGTTTAGTAGAGAAGACAATAATCCTACCGCTGATCCACTTAGCCAGAGAGACGACTACATTGGAGATGCAGCTATTACACCTTCGTCAAGTCAAAATTCTGCAATCCTAGCATCAGAATCGGCCTCTCCCGGAAGAGAATTGTTTTTAACAATAAGCAGTACTATTATCATAAGCGTCATTAGATTTTACTTTACATTGGTAGTACTTTCATTTACCAAGGGTTTATTAAAACAAGATCTGCTTAACATGAAGTATGATGATGGAAATTCCAACGATGATGAAGAACAGATCTTATCTGATGGAGAAGGTATTGTTTCCAAATATAAGAAATACATGTATGATTTAGAAATGAAATCAAAAGAAACGTTACGTAACTTCTTTAGCTAATTGTCACGTATGTATATACTGATATATCTTAATTAATAATAATAATAATAATAATAATAATCTTTAGTCATTAGCAAGAGTATTTAAGTAGTCGCATAAATTCTGAATCGCAAGATAAAGACAAAACCCTTTCAAATATCTATCCCTTCATGAATGAACTTATTAATCGGAGATGGGTCAGGGTTTGAGTAAGGATAATGAAGACGAGGCGAACTTAAACGTCACTCAGAAGCAATTCACGAAGGACAAAATTTTAGAGTGTTTTAATATTCAAAACCATTTGCAATTTCGTCCAGTTGAATTGAGAGCAATAACATCAAAACTAGGTATAAAGAATATCAAAGAAAAGTCTGATGTTACATTAAAGGACTTAGCATATTTACTTGGAATTATAAAAGATGAAGATATTGAAGCTATCGACGACAACATTAAACATGTACTTAATATATTGAGTAACTCTTTTACAGTCATTGGAAATTTCCCATTTCTTCAAAATGAGACAGCACCCAAACTAAGCATTGAAAATTTGATGAAGTCTGCCTTATTCCATACTGGTCGTTACAAGAAATTGCTAACCGCAGATTACGACTATCTTAAGCTAGTCTTTATATCGTTGAGTGATATTAACAAAGCTTATCTCGAAGAAAAGACTAGCTCTAGTACAAGTATTAGTGACAATAAAGAAGATACATTGTATAATCTAGATGTTATGAATTTCTCCTCAGAAGATGATGATAGTACCTTATCACGAAAAGTCAAGTGGAACACGTTCAGTGTGATACAATCATTTGACGACATTGATTTGGATTCTATCTATGTTAGTGCATACGATTTGTTGCAACTACTTACCTTTTTTTTAATTGTTTCATCTATTCCTGAAATGCGTCACACGCAAATGCAAGATCATTTGTCAAAAAATATTGCAAGATGGTCTGAATTTGAAGCCTACAGTCTAAGCATAGTAAGATATATAAATTTGAATATTAATGTGAAAAATATTAGAAACACTAAGATTTCATATGAGGAGTTCAAAAAAGGGATATCCAATGGTTTGCCAATATTCTTCTCTAATACCTGGATGAAAATCTTCAAAAATGGCGTCTTATCATCAATTAATACTGCAGATATAACGAATTCAAGTGATGCCCCAGAATCTCACACAAGTGATAATGAAGTATCCAAAGTTCACAAGAAAATACCCAAGTTCGTAGAATCAAAGCTTATTAATGATGCTTCCATCTCGTTGATTTCAATGTGCTTGAGAAATTTGAAGTCTAACGTAAGCATAACAACCCAAAATTTAATCAAATTGTATGCTGGGTCTGAGTCTGGGTTTTCTATTAGGTCATTGGAGCTGAAGATTTTTAAATGGCAAGCACCTACGCTATTATTAGTTTCAGGAAAAAGAGTGAAAAATAAAACTATGAAGCATAATAACAGGTACATTCAGTTTAATGAAATGTATCCCCTGTATTTTAGGTCTCTGGAAAACCCAAAAAAAAACTGGCAAGATGATAATGATAAGATGACTTACGCTGTAATTATTAATGTGCCTTGGAAAAATTCGAATAAAAACAATTTTGGTGACGAAGACACCGTGATTTTAAACCTTCTGCCAAGGTTCGACTTTTATAAAAGTGTACATAATCCAGTTCTAAATGGTAAGCTGATATATTTCAATAATTTGGGTATGGGTTTAGGGTTTGGAAATAGCCAACCAATCAATAAAAATACAGTAAAAAAGTTTTTGCCAGGGGATATTTCCTTGACGATCGAATCTAACTTGGAGTTTGCGATATTTAGGCATATATCGTCTCCTAATTCGAATGCTGCCTCATTTTTCCAAAAGTCGAAACAAGATGACATATCCGTTCAAGATTTCGAAGATAGATTCATGATCAGTGACTTGGAAGTTTGGGGAATAGGCTCTACCAAGGAGTTGCAGGAACAAAGAGAACAATGGGCGTGGGAAGAGAAGCAAGCTGAAGCTAGGCAAAGCATAAATATACGAGGTTTAGGAGAAGAACGGGCATTTTTGGAAATGGTAGGCCTTGTTGGTAATCATAACGCTAATGGTGGTTCTTTGTAATTAATGATGAAATGAATTCGATATACTAACGAATATATATGAGCATTTATATGTTTAGGACATACACATAATATGATATAATTGAAGTTAACTTGTACTTTTCTTTATTATCTGATAAGTAATAAATCTAATACGGGCAAGGAGGCCAATTGAAATTTGAGTTAAAGCAATTTGAACTTTCATAAGACTAACTTCATTTATTAATTAGTAATTATTATACTTTCAACTTTTTGCCGTTAGCTTCTACAGGTTCGGCCTTACGTTTCTTCGATTCCGGACCCTCGTGGTCATTTATTATCAATTCTTCTTCATCATCAATAATAATCGCATCATCATTGGTCAAGATATCCTCGTATCGATCTTCCTCGCTGTCCTTTGGTGCTCCTACCTTTTGCTTCTTTGGCCGCAACTTTATAAAAGGTAAATGGCTTGAATCTACATAGTTAGTATTAATGTACAATTCTAAATTTTCAAGATTGTCGTCTTCATCCTGAATTAAAAGTAGTTCTCCGTTCTTGAATCCATTAATTTCACTCAATTTTTTGTCTAAGTTGTCATCAAAGTCAAAATCATATATTAATTTCGACTGGCCTAGAATTATAGAAACATCATCTTCGTACCCATAAGTTTGGATTAGCTTAGCCACCAAATCCTTTAAAGTCCATGCTTTTAGTTCGTTGTCATTTATGTTAAGTAACCCTCTTGAAAGTGAACAACTAGGGCATTGATCTCCTGGACCAACTAACGATGCGGAGGTAATATATTTATTAGGTCTGATACTGACAAATACGGTAGATGAATCTCTCAGTATATTTCTGAAATCATTGTTTTCAACTTTAGATCCGTAATAGCTTAATGCCCCCAAGCTCGAGAAACCTGATATTATAGCATTGGTTGTAGCTATAGCTGGTATAATATTGCCAGCTATTTGCTTAATATCGAACTTGCTCTTCATTTCAATATTAAATATGCTACATCTTATGTTCGCAGCAGCCACCACGAAATCAAGGGTGTCTTCATCATCCTTGTCAAATGATACAAAAGATTCCGATTCATTTAAACGTTTCTGTAGATTCTCACTAGCCTTATAAAAAACAAATAGGTTTTCTAGTAATGACCATATCAGAGTATCTCTGCTAATTATAGCCTCATTATTTTTGTCAGACAACAAGTTGTTTAAATCGTTCACATACAACTCATCAAATTGCAATGGAACCGGTTTCATTCTTGTTTTCCATAATGAATCAATACGCAACAATCTTTCAATGTCAACCTTGAATATTTTTATGATAGTTTTATGAATAAATTGCTTGCGGTCTTCCAAGTTCAGTGCTTTTATCAATTGGCGCAAATCACTTAATTCATTGCTTTCCTTCAACATATTTTCAATTTCCTGTTTATCATCCGTTTCTTCTTGTAATTTCTTGCGTTGTTGCTCTTTGGATTGCTCAGTTACTGTAGACAAAGATTCATCAAATAGCTGGTGAAATAAAAATTCCTTTGCCCAAGTAATACAATGAACAGGTTGTGAAGGTGTTGATCTAATAGTACAAACTGGATATGTCTTTGGAGTAGCTTTGGCTTGGCATTCGAAACATTCACTATAATAAGGAAATATTGGTTGAACTTGGCCATCATATCCAGTAGTTCCACTTTCCATTAACGGCTTTTTCAAAAAAAGACACATTTTATTAACATATCTTCTAGCTTCCAAATTGTCCAATGCATTGAAAATATAACTAAATTGATCCCACCATGCTATCGGAAACTGGCTCGTATCCATGATGTTACCATGATGCGGAACTAATTTGGTATTATGATAATTAAAAGCTTCGACAGCTTTCACCACTGTTAGCGACTTCGACTTATCTATATCTGTTGGTCGAAATAAAAATTGCCTATTCAAATTGGACAAAGTAATAGTATCAAGATCGACTATATGTATTTCACCGTACTGTGATAATACCAAGTTCTTCAATAATTCACATCCTATTCCACCAGCTCCAACCATTAAAACATTAGCCTGAAATGTTAGTCTCAATTATACCTGATTGAAGTAATTTGAAAATACATACTTTTCTAATATTATTACAACGATCTTCCCCCAAGATCTTCCTTAAATAAGTATCTTTCGCCATTGATGGTATATCGTTTATAAGCAACTTCTAATCATCATCTTTCAATTTTTCAATTCAAATCGCGTGTATAATACTGTTCACAAATAAATTAAATATGGCTCACATAGTAATGCAATTAACATATATATATATTCATATATTATAATGGAGGAATTAAAAGTGCTAAATACAACCTATTGAACTTTATAAAATAACTATCGAGAGTGTCAGTTAAGTTTCGTGTAAACAATATACTAACAGAAACACAAGTGTTGCATTTAGACACTGGTAAACAATGACCAAACGCCTTTTAAATAGCCGACAATTTCATCGCCACCCAACTTAGATTCACCATATAATCTGTCCACAAAGTTGATCGGAACTTCACCAACGTTATATCCTAAGGCTTTGGCTCTGACCATCATTTCCATTTGAAAAACATAACCTTTTGACTTGGTCTCATCAATGACCTTGGCTAACACATGTTTCTTGTACAATCTAAATGAACCTGTTAAGTCAGATACACCAGGTCTCAAGACAGTAGCAGCCAAGAAATTGGCACCTCTAGAAACCAATTTTCTCTTCAAATCCCAGCCATAAACACCACCATCGCCTGCGTATCTAGTACCAGTAACAATATCATAATCTTGTTCTTTTTGCTTGGCAATAAACTTTGGAATTGCCTCTGGGTGATGTGAGAAATCAGCATCCATTATAATAACATAGTTACCAGTGACAAATTGTAAACCGTGAACATACGCAGTTCCTAATCCTAGTTTCCCAGCTCTTGCTCTTAATTGGATATGTTCCTCACCGAATATATTAACTAATTCTTTAGCAATAATTTGAGTTCCGTCTGGAGAATTATCATCCACAATGATCACTTCCCAATCTAATTCATGTGCTTGGAAAGTTTTAGCCAATAAATAAACCAAAATTGGTAAATTTCTTTTTTCATTATATGTTGGTAAAATAACAGAGTATTTATCGGTACTCATTTTGGCTTCTATGATATAATATTATAATCTACTGAATAATTAACCGTATCCTAAATCCTGGTGTTTACTGAAATTTACGTGTTCGAATTTGTCCTATTTTTACTGCATATAGTCCTCCTATCATTTGTTATATGAATAGTAAATGATTTTATTATAGACTATACCCCAGATGATAGAAAGATCAAATGCCTAGCTGGATTCTATTTACTTCAATTAGAATTGCTATAATGAGTTGAAGCTGAAAATTGTGAAATTTAAAAAAATTAGATAGAAAAAAATTATAAGCACCTTCAAATGATGTATTAATAAAAGCTTTTTGAAACACCCTAACCACCATTAAAAATATAAAAGAGTCCTAACTATCCAGTAGGAAATCCACATAAACCATTAAATGAATAAACTGAAAAAGTAAAAAAACGAAAAGCAAAAAAGGAAATAACCAATATGACTATTATAATACAATATAAAAAAAATGACTAGCTCCTAAGGGAGACATGGAGCAGTTTATTGCTGATTATTAGTTAAATTTAATGAGCTGATCTGGTTGGCGAGTACGTTCAACGATGGATTTAAATTTTCTAAATTGCTATTCTTGGTATTAGTAGCTTCAGCAGAAACAGGAGCAGAATGAGGTGGATTCGGAATATTCTTTGAATAAGGCTGATAGCCGGCTTGCTGGGGACCAAAATTAGGATACATGCCAGGAGAATTTAAAACCGATTGAGAATATTTTGGTTGCGATACCTGCTTTTGGTTTTGCTGTTGATGTTGTTGATGCTGATGCTGCTGTAACATCGCTAACTGTTGAGCTAGAAGTTGGGGCGGTGTGTTATTAGTCCCACGCAAATTAGCATTCGTATTTTGGTTTGACAAATGAAGTGGAATTTGTGATTTATTGCTGTAATAGTTGTTACCAGAAACATTTGAATTATGACGATGTTGGTTATGATTTTGTTGTACCGGGGTTTGAGATGGCGAGTAATGATTTGGGTGGAGGGGTTGAGGTTGTTGTATTCCCATGAATCCATTATTTAAATTCAATGGTTGACCACTAGCAGTAGCAGCAGCAATAGCTGCTGCCGTTGAATTAACGGAATGAATATGGTTATTGTTATTATTATTGTTATTATGATTTGATTGACCAGAATGCTTTGCATTACCACATTTCAAGCAGCATAAATTCTTAGCAAAATTATGATATTGGCAAGATTCATTTGAGCATTTCCAATCACCAGCTCTAAATGGTACATTATTTCCATAATGAGACCGCGAGTTATTGTTATGGTTATGACCATGACCACTATGATGAGAATGTGAATTCGCATGCTGATGATTATTTGAACCATTAAGTCCATTACCCCCAACCTTATGAGAACCGGGTCCAAAATTATGCTCCTGGTAATTCGAATTATATGTTTGATTTTGATTCAACGCAGCTGCCGCAGCAGCAGCATTAACAACAGCAGCATTAAGTGCAATCTTATCCGAATTGCTATTGTTTGGCATAGAATTGTTTGAATTATTATTACGACGAGTATTAGTTGTATTTCCTGAAAACATTGATTCTTGAATCGTAACAGCGCTAGCAGCAGGGAATGAACATCTAAAACAGGCAGTTCTCCTTTGGAAATTTGAGAAGCCGCAAGATGGGCAAGTCCAATCACCAGGTCTGGGCCTATTTTTAGAAGGTGGGAAAGGTGTTAGCAAGTCCCTAGCTTTATCTAACACGCTTGTAGAAGATGATTGCACTTCAACAGCCATATCATTCAATACTCGACCGTTCATTGATAAAGATTCCGTCGCTTCTTCATGAGTTGCAAACACAGCAAATCCGGAAATACCCTTTATCTTACCTCCATAGTTGTTACCTCCGTTATTTCCGCTGTTGTTCGTATTATTATTCTTCCCGTTCTTCTCGTTTGCATCTACATTCTTCAAGGTCCAAAATGCAATTGGTCTTCCGCCGTATTGTGTAAACCATGACTCCAATTCAGATTGTGTAGTGTCCCCGGGTAAATTACTAAGATACAAAATCTTTGATCTCTCTACCAAGAAAATCTTGACATCTTGGGCAGAATCGTATGGTTTAGTCAAAACTGAAGGGTGTTCCTCTACCGGCAATGACTTCTTGATCAACTGGACTAATATCTTGGTGTATACGTTTACCGTAGATTTTGTCCTTGTCTCCTGACCCGAACTTAAGTTCAAGTTAGAATTTGAATTCAAATTAGAAGATGAGTTTAAATTTGGATTGGTCAATGGTTCAGAAAAAAAACTAACACTCGATGCAGAAGATACTGAAGAAATGGCTGTTGGTGGCGGTGTAGAAGAGGACGATACTGGTGTCTCTATTCCCTCAGAACTATCAACTTCCACTTCTAAAGCCGTAATAATATTAGATAAAGACGACGCAGTATACGATAACGCTTCCGGGTGTGATGTTTGCCACTTGGCGTACTCATTTTGTATATCAAATATCCTTGGGTGCTGCAAATATGGAGGTAACACCACTGACTTATCTCTTGCTTCCCTTGGTAATTGGACTCGGATCTTGCTCACGTCAAACGTTATCAATGAAAATTCCTTGTTCTTCAGAATTACATTTTCTTGCATAAAGTTATCGAACTTTCCGATAGCATCCTTAAATGATCCGGCATTTCTAACATGTTCCCACGTAATTTTATGAAGTTGGGAACAATATTGAGTAATTGGAGTGTTGATTGGTCTCACTAATACTGATTCCTGGTAGGTATTTTCCAGCGTTGTCGCATCAACAACCGACCAAGCAAACTCAATCAACTCTGTTGAATCCTTAGTAACATATGTAGTCGATTCATCACATGTCGTGGCAATGTGTACAACTACGTATATATCACTCATAATGTATAAGCTCACGATTATCAGCAAAGAATCACCCAATAGGCTATTTGGGAAAAGAAAAATAATAGGCTACCAGGTACTAACTTTTCGACGTTGAAAAGTACGCTCGTCACGTGAATTTCTACACTTTTTTATACCCGTTGAATCCAGTAGAAGCACCACGACAAAGTATTAGAACAGTAAAAGACAAGATTGATGTCGATGTCATGGTGAAGTCCAAAATCGGATGATAAAGTGCTCTTATGGTGGGCATTTCTGGCAATTTGAGTTATTCAATCCTCCCTGTAATTCTTGCATATTTATGATGCTCGATGGATTACTTCAAATTTTATATCACATTGGTAGCAATGTCATTTATGTATATGGTGATATATGTATATATATATATGTGCGTATGTGTGTATAGTGTAAGGACTATAACAGTATTTTGTAGTAAAAATTGAATTCTGCGTTAGACAATATTTGCGATCAATGTAAGTGCGATTCGTTTTTGAGGACAATGTAGAGAAGATAAACACTAACGAATACATCAAATTTTCAAGTATACAAAGTCAATGAATATAGATCCACCGATAGATGATCCCACTGCTTTAAGAGGGTCACAAAGGGTGTTTAAAACTCAGTTGGTTATATGTTTATGGGTTGGTATTTCATCATTCATTCTATTCTGTATTTTGAGATACAGATGGCCTCATATATATGCTGTACGAACCTTGCGAAAGAGAACTGAAGCGATAAAGCCATTACCCAACAAGATTTTTGGATGGGTTGTTAATGTTTATCAAATTACAGATGAAGAGGTGTTGCAATTTTCAGGTTTGGACGCATTTGTATTCCTAGCCTTCTTTAAAATGGGGATTCGAATCTTTTCGTTACTTGCTGTATTGGCAATATTTGTGTTGAGTCCTATCAGATACTACTATACGGGTAATTACGATAAGGATAATATTGTGTGGTCTGTTGCAAGATCGTTTATTACATTCAATTATGATAATCCTACCCCGCCTGATCTTAATGATGATTTCCCAAACTACCTTTGGGTTTATCCGATATTCACGTATATTTTTTCGATCATTGTATACGTTACTATATATGAGTACACTGATAAGGTGTTGAAGACCAGACAGAAATATTTGGCCTCTCAAAATTCGATAGTGGATAGAACGATCAGACTAGATGGAATCCCTAAAAAATTGCTACGGAATAATAACCCTTCGATTTTGAAGAACTTCGTTGAGGATTTGGGAATTGGAAAAGTTATGGATGTGAAACTAATCTATGATTGGACTGACCTAGAGGTTCTTTTTGAAAAAAGGAAAGTTTTACTTGATAAACTAGAAAACTTATATGCCTCAGTCTACGGATTATCAATCGACATATATACCCAGAAAAAAACACCATCCGTATTTCCCAAAAATGCAATTGATTCAGTTATTGATTCACCAAAGGGAAGAAGTATCAAAGAACAAATCGACAACCTTTCAAGTACTATCATTAACCTTGATAAAGAAATCAAAGTAATTCAAGGCAAATTTGATCCTATAACTTCTACCATTGAATTACAAAACTCTAACTTTAAGCAAATATCAAGTGCTTTTATAACAATGGATTCAGTTGCTTCTGCGCAAATGGCTGCGCAAACAGTCTTGGACCCAAGAGTTCATAAATTAATAGTTAAATTAGCTCCGGCTCCAAAAGATATTAAGTGGAAAAATTTTAGACTAACTCGTTATGAGAAATTATTAAAATCATATGTGATTACCTTTATAGTAATGTTGAGTTGTGTGATCTTACTTTTTCCTGTTTCGTCTTTAGCGGCATTGATTAATGTTAAAACAATTACCAAACTTTGGCCTGCATTAGGGAAATTTATTGGAAAGTCAAAATGGTTAACAACATTTGTGACTGGTATTTTACCACCTCTATTATTCTCGTTATTGAATATTATGCTTCCTTATTTTTATAGATTCTTATCACAAAATCAAGGTTATTCATCGAATAGTGATATTGAATTGTCCACTTTACTGAAGAATTTTTTCTATTTATTTGTTAATTTGTTTTTGGTTTTTACGTTTGCAGGAACATTCTCTAACTACTGGTCATTTCTAAGCGATACGACAAAAATAGCCTATCAATTGGCTAGCTCTTTGAAAAGTTTGTCATTGTTCTATGTTGATTTGATCTTATTGCAGGGTTTAGCTATGTTTCCAGTTAGATTATTACAAATTGGGGATGTCGTAATTTTAAATGTTATTGGCAAAATATTCTTGTTGAAAAATATCATTCTCAAGACACCACGGGATTATAGATTTTACTATTATACACCACCGATGTTTGACTTCGGGTTACAGTTGCCTCAACATATTTTGATATTCATTATAATTTTGATCTATTCTGTTGTTTCTACTAAGATTGTGACTAGCGGCTTAATCTACTTTATTCTCGGGTATTTGGTTTACAAGTATCAATTGATTTATACCTGTGTTCATCCTCCACACTCTACTGGTAAAGTTTGGACGATGATATTCAGGAGGTTGATGCTAGGTTTAGTATTATTCCAATTGTTCATGTGCGGCACTTTAGCATTGGAAGGGGCTATATTATTAGCATTGTTGAGTTCTCCATTGGTTTTCATTACATTGGTGATTACATGGAATTTCGAGATGCACTATCTACCACTTAATAAGTTTATTGCATTAAGAGCAATCCAAAATCCTTATGATTTTGATAAAGAGTTTGACGACGATAGACTGGAAATTTCAAATTCGAATAACCAAAATCCAACTGAGGAGGTTGGTGAAGTGGACGAAACGTCACTTTTGATTCAAGGGAGACATTCAATTAATAATTTTCATGAATTACGAAGAAGAAGATCAACAATTGATGAAGAGAGAGAGCAGTACACAGATTATACATATCCGCATCTAATTGATCCATTACATGGGCCATGGGTAGGTTTTGAAGGTGATTATATTTCAATGGTAGAGTACAATAAAAATTTTAATGATATCGGCAATCTAGAAAATGGCGATATTAGTATAATTTCGACCACTGAAAGGGAAATTGTCTTGAAAAAAAAATTAAGAGTTTCTGAATGGGAATGATATTTTTTTAGACTGTAATAGATTCACTTATTTTATGTCGATGGTGTAGTTTGTATTTTGTCATGTTTGTTAGCTTTGTTAGCTTTGATTCTAGGTTAATAGGGCCCTCATAGTATGACTTTAAAAATATGTATATTATTAAATTGAACCATAAAGATAGTCATTAGAAGAACTAAATATATAAGAATTAAATAAGAGGAGTTAAAGACTTCGTTTCCCTAGTTCTAATCATTAGCCGATTTACGCCAAAAATTATATTGCACTGTCGCAAAAATTGCAACCATATTAACTCCAAAACTTATTATATCTTGTATTTATTATTTGGTTGCTTCTGTTTTCTGATAACAGATATGCTAGCTAGTTTTTCCTTCTTTAAATTCTTATCAGTAATGTAATCTGGCCGTTCTGACGAATAATCACAATCAATCCCTAGTTTTGCACAACTAGTGCAAATCGGTCTAGCTTCATCACACTTAAGATGTTTTATTCGACAAATCCAACATCCATTTTTTGACCTTGGAAGTAGCCTCCTTCTGGTATACTTCTTAGGTTTGTCTAGAGCAGAGTTTGTATTTAATAAACTATGTGTACTCTTGCTAGGAGTCAGTCTCTCCAGTGTTAATACCAGGAATTCATTGAACAATGGGTAAGTTTTTCTCCTTCCTTCTTCTTGTCGTTGAGAATTACTAGAAGATGGAAAACTTTCAGAGTTATGATGTACTGTTTTTGGGTTAGGTGTTTGAGGATCAACGCGTAAATTAGAATTACCGCTAAAATCAACTCCTTTATACCTAGTGTATATGGGAGAAACACCTGCCCAACCAGGTGACTCGACAGATGGAGAAGAGCTTGTGGTCGATGTTGCAAAATTTGCTGGCATCATTAGATTCTTCTTACTATCTAATGATGTGTTAAGCTCGTTCAATGACTTTTTGTTGATCTTAGAGCTTGTATTCTTGGTTACTGGAGGAAATGCGGACAAACTAGTCAGATGTTTTAAAGATGAACCCATAATAGGTCTAAAATACTCTTCAGGTACAGAATTTGGGGTGAAACTTGAAGTATCTGAAAATGAGGACGTAAATGTGTCGTTGATGGTGGCATTATATGGAGAGTGGCTAAGTCCAGTGTGAGCTTGGGGAGTTGGTGCTGAATAGTTTTGAGATCCAGAATAATCAAACGGATTACTAATTGAATCTGGTATTGATTCTAATGAAGGGTTTGCTAGGTCAAAATCGAATTTATTATATGTAAAGTCGGAAGATTGCGGTTTGGAATAGTGAGAGTCGACGAGACCTAACGATGAAATATCGTCGAAGTTAAAGATTGAATGCTGGTTTGTAGACGGTTGTATATTTTTTTTGATACTGTCGGCTGAAGCGATACCCTGTAGGTTGCTATAAATGGTGCTGTATCCAGAATTAGTAGGTTGGTCTTGTGGGTATTGTTGTAAATGTATATGTTGTTGCTGCTGTTGTTGCTGCTGTTGTTGCTGTTGTTGTTGCTGCTGTTGTTGCTGCTGTTGTTGCTGCTGTTGTAGCTGTTGTAATTGTTGTTGTTGTATTATTAAGAGTCTTTGTTGTTGTTGAAGCTGCTGTTGGTGTTTGTTGTACTGCTTTAAGTATTGCAGGTTGTGAACAACTGGAGGAGCGTAGTCTAATGGATCCAAGCCAGAGTCTCCCATGTATATTTGGTCGTATTTCGCATGATTGTTATTACCGGTTATTGGAATCGGTGGTGACGTTATAGGTTCGTTAATACCAGAAGCATCCCCTGTTTCAAGTCCCGAATTGGGAGAATTAACCAACGAGTTTACCATCCGGATAAGTTTCTCACAAGTACGTATAATTAAGTGCAAAGCACAGTTCAATTCGGTGTGCGTTATGTCCCTTTAATAGATTATGAAAAACCGGTTATTTGGTAACTACTTTATTTCAGTGTCTGCAAGTCTTATTCAAGTTGCAAAGGTAGATGTTTTCTATCCTATGTATTATACTGAGTTCAATGCTATCGTTTTTAAAAAGTTTTTCACAAATTTTTCAAATTCGGTCCAAGCCTATCACTATTTCTTCGCTTAGCTCCTCTGTCTAGTCAATGATTTCAATTGAAATTATATCCCTTTATTCAATTGCTTTGACTACTAGGCACTGGCATTCATAAACTCCGCTAGAATACTAAGTCTACTACTGAAAAAAAAAAGCTCTATAATTCGAAATTATATAGCCTTGAAATTTTTTTGATAAATGATATTTTCCTCAATCTTGTCTTCCATACTGCTACCAATTTTTGAACAATCTAATTTCAGACATGAGACAATTATTATTAAGCATATCCAAACGCATACCCATATCTTTAATTGTCGCACACAATAAATATACCATTGGTTATGCATTCAAATTAGCTTTACATCATAAGCATTTGCAATTCCCCGAGAGAACTACTCACAGCGTATAACCCTTTTCATCACTATCGTACATTTCTCCCAAAAGGGTGCCACCGGTATATGTGCATCATGCATTATTGTAATCATGTGCTGCCTATACTTTATAACTCCGCATTTTACAATCCGAATTTCGGAACTATCCGCGATTTTGCAACTCATGCACAAAAGAAACACCCGAGGTAACATCCTGATGAATGCTGCAAGTATATGTTACTTTGAGGTTGACGAAAGTTTATCTTTTGGTTCGCATTGGACCATATTCATAACGGGGATTTGAAAGACATTTTGCAAAGGCACTACATTACATGCGACATTTTGATGTTATGTGAGACAAATGGCATATCAACAATAAGTGCATTTGCAGCAGCTATGTAGTAAGACGCTCAGATTATTAAGCGGATAGCCGATATAGAGGTACGGAATGTGGTCCGGGGACCACTTTATCAGGCACCAGAATGCCAACCGAAGAACGGCGGGCATCAAGGTGTATATGGGGCTGGAAACTAATCGGTAATACACGACCTAACGGTCGCGAGCGAAAAATTTTCAGGCGACAGTGAGCATTTAACGAGCGAAGCATCATTGGAATTCTAGAGTTTTGTTTCTTCTTCTTCACATATTTTACCAACTTCCGGATTACCAGCAAGACTAAAATACCTCTGTTTAGTTAAGCAAAAATGGCTGGAAGGAGATTACAAAGACTAACCCGTTGTATATAATCCGGTATTAGGAGCTACGACTCAACGAGAATCTGTACTTTTGTACACTTTTTCATTGGATTGTAGGGCCAATTATAATGCCAGGTTCGCTTGATGGGTATATCAAACCACGTAGTTTATTGTAGATGATGGCCGTGTATGGAAGTCATTCATTGTAGGGAATCTGGTCGTCAGATAGTAAAGGTCGGGCGTTGAAAGCCGATAATCTCGAGAACGTTTAGTTATAGGCGGAGTTATTCGCCTAGTTTTTATTCATAGCAACCAGTTGCTACGCATTTTCTATTGTCGAGAGAGCGCTGTTCTTTTAACGGTTTGTTACACCTATGCGAAACGCATCAAGTGACTATTGATGGGCTATTCCTGCATATTGGTTCATTATTGATCTTGGGTTGCACGGATTTCATTAGCCTAATATAAATCAAAACATCCACCAATAAGTTGAATTTGCTTATTTTATATATACACAGTAAACATGGGTAAATGGAGATGTCTTGGAGAACGAGAACTGCTTGAGATTTCAGCTCCTACAAGTGCCGAACAGTTTGTTCGCAATTTTAAACATACTATTATTGTTATTTGTAAACATGGCTTTACGGCTGAAAACAACTACGAATTGACTACCCATGAGGGTGATATTTTAAAAGTATTGGAACGTCCTGGAAATGGTTGGATTTTGGTACAATTCTTAGATACGGTGAATAAATATGGCTTGATACCGGCCAAATATGTTGATATAGCTGTCAACGATCCTTTGGACCCTATTACATTGCAATGGTTACATCAAGTTGATGAACTATCTCCGACTAACAGCATATCCCATAACCAGTCTAAAGATATAGGTAATGATAGTATATCAATAGTAAGGCGAATTTCAAGCCATAACAAATCGTATCCGAAATCTGCCTCTATCTCCAATGTTCTCTTGCTAGACAACAGATATTGGTACAGATTAGACATAACATACACAGATAATAGCAAAGCATATGTACGTCGGTACTATGAAGATTTCTATAACTTACATGGGTCCTTATTGAACGTAGTCGGTAATATGACAGATATCAATGGAAATGCTACCCCATCAATGTTACCCAAATTGCCCGAACCCATTCCTTCTACAGCGTCATCGAAGTCAAATGATTTGATTCTAGTGTTATTAAAGCGTTGTAATGATCTAAACATATACATCAATAGAATCTTCAACGATAAGAGATTCCAAAAATCGAATGTCTTGTATGAGTGGTTAGACATTTCCTATCGTGATTTAGGTGGCCTAATATGCCCTCAAAGTTGTAATTTAACAAATGAAGAAATTACAAGGAGAATACTGCCGTATTCTCTTGACATTTTAGATAGCAAGCCTTCTAGAAACCGCGACGATAATGCTACCTTAAACAGGCAAGTTATACCTATATCGTCGTCTGCATTTTCTGAAGGACATGATAATTCCATCGGTCAATTGAGAAAAGACAATGCATACAAAACGATAGCAAGTCGACCACCTAAATTGACGGTGAATACGTCAAATCATAACTATAATGATTCAGTTGGCTCTCACTCGGAAACATCGATTTTTTCCGATATTGATTCAGTCAAAACTCCCGATACCCCATTCTCATTCTCTCATGAGGTGTTTACACAGAAAAATAACTACGTTAAATTGAAAATCATCAAGCAAAACGAAGACATTGTTGCTTTAAAGGTAAATAGGAATGATATTAAATCGATCGCAGACTTGAAGAAATTAATTGGTGCTAAACTTCCCTACAAAAGCTTGTATATCAAATTAAGGGAATTTAAACACATCGACTCGCATGATTACAAATTCATTCAAGTTTTAAACGAATCTGAAAAGATTGTTCTCAGGGTAACATGAATTTCAACGTATACATGAAACTACGACCAATGTACTATATTCTCCAATGTATTTATTATTTATTATTTATTTTAATACATCACATTATCTTTGCGATATCTAGCATATCATCATTTATTTATTATTTATCATGGCCATCATTAATTTGGCTTAGTATAAGTACCACTTTGAACAAGGCTAAACGGGCTTGCATTCACATTTATCCATCGCTGGTTTACACCATTCCGTAAAGATTGCTCCGTTTGGTTGGCCACAATAGAGCATCAACAAACCCAGCCCGAATTGTTTCAAAATGCACAACATGCTTGTAGAGGTTTAGGCATAAGTGAATGCACATATAGTGCATATTTAATGCAGACCGGCATATAGATTGATGTACGAAGTGGATATATCTTTAAGTAGAATTTTATTCAGGTACACTAACCTTTCCCCTCGTGGTGACGGAATAGTTGAATAGGGGAAGGTCGGAATACTAGAAACCGGAATATACTGCTACTACAATCTAAATATGCGACCATAGGCGATACCCATTTTTTTGTTTGATGAGAAAGTCCGAACAGAAATGACGAAATGGATATTCAATTATGAGAGATTACCCTATTCAAGTATAAGGTTTCGCGCAGCTTGAATTAAGGTTCACCTGTAATAACCACTGGTCCCACTCTTGAACACATGTTTGATCAGAAAATGCGTAGCTACTAGTAGCTTGCTAAAGCAGAATTTGCCTCTAGGCAAACCCGACAGATGCAATATTTCGCGTATGTATAGTCGCAAGTACACTGAAATTAACGATTTTTCAAGCTAACGAGAAGTCTTATTATCTCATGAAGTCTTACGTCTGGTTCCCATTCTTCGTAGTCAAGAATGTGGCATTGAAATCAATAGGCACAGAGCCCTAGAATATTCAGATACGAAATGTGGGACCTATGGTGGCTTGTGATAATCAGGACGAAAAAAGTTTAGAAAGCAAACGTGGTACGATCCAAAAATCGAGCAACTTTTTGATCATTCTGTTGTACGACATACACCTTGCACTAATGACATTAGTCGACTTTCGTTGGACTTTACATTAATCATGGACAATTTAAAGGAATCGAACGATAATATGCAAAATGCCGAACGATTTCAAAATCGTGCATTTTTGTCCATAATCATAAAAAGCTTTCCAAAGATAGCTCAAATATTGAGGTAAAGCGAGGACTTCTAAATGTTTAGCAAATTAATTTTTCTTTAATGGTCGCAATACATTCAAAGCCCATAGTATTACCTAAAATATAAGGAATATTCAAGAGTGACAAGGTTGGGATGTTATAATTTTGATATGAAATCTGGGTGTGAAAGCCCCGTGCCTATGTTCTATACTAAGAAGTATCAGATAATGGTATCGAGTATTCTGTAATTGGTTATCATAAGAAGTTCTAAAAATTCACGTGACACAAAAGTTTTGAACTACTTGTTTAAGTTTTGTCCCAAAGAAGAAATTTATAAACATTATCAATTTATAATTTATGGTCCCATATTTAGTATTAATAACTAAATATTCCGTCATAAATTCTTAGTCAATAATATTAGTTTGTATTGATAATGAGGTTTGAATTCAAGCTTAAGAGGATAGACCTCAATTCATTGAGGCTCGTTAATGATGAAATTGAATCCACAGAAGATGCCGGTAGTATGACAGACGAAAGTTCTATTTTTGACTCGACTCCTACAAGTAACTCCATTAGTGTCATAAGTGAAGATATTGAAGAGAAAAAATCTTATTCCAGGCCTATAAGTTGCTATACTACTCCACCTTTATCCAATACGAGCTCAACATTCGAAAAGTTACCCCGCCGAGACTTAATAAGAAAAAGTTCGTGGATAGAGAAACCTGTTTGTACTTCATTAAAAGGAAAGGAAGATATTTATAAACAGAGCAATAATAATCTTAATAATCCTAATGATTTTGATTATACCTCAATAAACAATGAAGACAAGAGGTATGAGTTTTGTCAAAATGTAGAAAATGGCAATGGGGTTACGGACGAAGAGTTTATAATTGTGGATAACAAAGAACTGACTACATTGGACACAGATACATTAGATGATAATTCATTTACGTCAACATCGACCAGTTTTCATACCGAAGACGTTTCAAACATATCTTGCTCAACAATACAGTTCAATAACAAAACACTCAGGACCGCTAGAATGAAGTCAGAGTTTGATCAGAACACTGTCAGAAACAGGTTATCATTCTTACAACCCATCAGTTCCAGTATGAAGATAAAAATCTACATTAATGAAAAGCATCAACTTGAAGACGTAATAGCTTTGAAAGTACAAAAGGAACATTTACAAGACATAAATGAGTTAATTGACATAATAATACGTAAAATTACCAGTATGCATTCAGATATAAATAGAGAGAATATCAAATTGTTCCTATTTTTCAAACAAGAGAGCATCAAGCCAATTCTTCTTTCAAAGACATCTAGTGAGACCAATAATGACTTTAATTTAAATTCATTTGACAACACTAGCTTGATAATGGATTATTTATCGGGAAGAGAAAAGCTTTACGTCAGAGCTTTAGTTTAAATATAGTAGCTGGTCTTCATATATTTTTTTCCTATATATTTTTATGTAATTTTATATCTGTCATTTCCTTCGGGTAAATATTTATTAGCCAGTACTTTAATAAGCGTAGTAATACATTCGAGTAAAACGTGGAACGATATGAATCCTAAAGTAGAGGTAAAGGAGATATGACAGGAATCTTCAATATGGATGATGATGTCGATTTATCAACGAAGCTAGAGAAAAATCTTAATTTAAATTACAGGCTTGTAGATGATAGCGGTATCACCGTCATAGACGAAGATGATATAAATGATACAGTTGGTGAATTACCACGGCCAATACCATTGAAAACCACCAGAAGAAATAGCATACCATCAAGCATTAAATCTTCCTCTTATGAAATTGACATCCAGGAGTCATATGTTTCGTCTTTAAATAATACGAATAATTTCAAAAATTATAAACCAAAGTTATCAGATTTCGAGCCAATAAAGGTGTTAGGCAGAGGTGCTTATGGTAAAGTTATATTGGTTAGAGAAATTTCTACAAATAGATTATTTGCACAGAAGCAACTCAAGAAAGCATCGTTAATAATAAATGAAACTAATGAAATACATCAGATAAATTACAACAGAACAATTAATGAAAAATCCATTTTAGAAATAGTTAATCATCCTAATATTGTTAACTTGTACTATGCATTTCAGGACAACGATAAAGTTTATTTAATATTGGAATATCTTAGTGGTGGAGAGTTGTTTCACCATTTAGCACAGGAAAAGTTTATGAGTGAAAAGAATGCTTCGTATTATATTGCACAAATAATTTTGGCCTTGAGATACTTACATAATAAGCTCGGAGTTATATATAGAGATTTGAAACCCGAGAATTGTATGCTCAACTCTTATGGCAATTTGGTGTTGACAGATTTTGGTTTGTCTAAAGTTTCGACAACGGATGAAAAAAAGCACTCAATGACTGGTACAGTCCAGTATATGGCACCAGAAATTTTAAAAAATGAACCATATACATACTCTGTTGATTGGTGGTCATTGGGGTGCGTCGCCTATGATCTATTAACAGGTTCACCTCCATTTAATGGTAACAACAATAAAAAAATTATGGAGAAGGTTATTTCCTCAAAGAAAACTTTAAAATTTCCTTTCTATCTTTCATTGGATGCTAAAGATTTGTTAAGAAAGTTATTACAGCCAAATCCAGATAAACGGTTCAATATTGATAATGACTTTGAACTGTTAAAAAGGCATCGTTTTTTCAGACATATTGATTGGTCACAATTGGAAAGGCCTGATTATCAATTAGAAACATTACCGCCTATATTACCTATTATCACTGACCCAATATTGGCCGAAAACTTTGATGAGGAATTTACTGAGATGTCATTTACTCCACCAAGCAATGGAAGTGATAGAATTCACTGTGCGGCTGGAGCCAATCAATCTGATATATTGCATATTAAAGACTTTACATTCACTAATGATAGCTACTTGAACTCAGTGTTCAACGTATAATATTGTTTAATGAAGATTAATAATAAAGCTTTTTATTTCACATTCAAGTATATTACTAGAAATATAAATAGACCTTAATAATACTTAATATATATATTTATATGGTATTCAGGAGTAATCAATACTAAAAAGTAGCAATAGAATGATGCCAACAATTAGAGTCAAATTAATCAGAATTTCAACAAGCAATGAGAATTTAACACTTTTCCTTAAGTCATTGTTATGAATAAAGTTCTGATTGAAAAGCTTCATTATCAAGATAATGAGTATCGCGAAATAAAAATGCAAAAATGAATCATTGAAAAATGTGTATGCATAGACCAAAAATGTGCTAATATTCCACATATAACTACAGCTGAATAAAAGAATGAAGAGTTTGGCACTAAATTCAGTAATTGTAATTCCAAACCTTTTAAATAGCGGATCTACCAAGATGTGTTCTGAGTCATAAGTATAACCGAAATAATTATCAACAAATAATTGGAAGTCATTAATATTATTTCTTTCGTTCATACAACTCGAACTTATTAAAGCATCAGCTGATGTTTGCGATTCGAGATCTATTGCTCCGTAATTTAATACAGGCAGGTTATAGTTCGAGAGTAAAGCCTCCGATGAATGCAAAGTTGCAGTATCGGTAACGGAGCTTCTGTCTAGTTGATAAGATGATAATTTACTTTTGATCGCCGGACAAAATTTTCTATTATTGGCCAAGGGACGGATATTGTTGTTCAATTCTTCACTCTTTCGAGGAATAGGTAGAAACGATAATAACCAAGGGAAAAAATTTATCATCGATATGAATTGTGATATCCAACTTGGACTGGTTCCAAAGTTCCCACTATCATTCCGAGAAGTAATACCGCATGCTTGCCTTTCGAAATTCAAATCAGAAATTTGCGTAAAACTATTTTCTTTGTTTCTGCTTTCTTCGTTTCTGCTCTCTTGTTCAAAACTTTTCTGATCGTAATGGTGTACATTGGAAGTTAATGTATTGTTGCAGCTGTTGGCGATTGATTTTAGTGGACCCTCGTCGTCTTCTAAGTCGTCAATTGACACCACGATAACATCATCTGTATCTAAGTGGTACGTATTCTTTGGAGATATCGAATAAAGTTTATCCACTAAATTGTAGCATGATTCCAAATTGGCAGATACTATATCAGATTTGAAAAATGGTAATTTCTGGAAATCTAAAGAATCTTCACCAAATGACGGAACCCTGGATGGTATCGAAATAGCCTCTGGTGGATTTATGAAGGTGGCAGTAGATTTCTTTGAATAAAGAGACGGCTCACCGTCATTCAAAGATCCTACTAAAATCATTGCTGCGTCCACTTTCACCTTATTATTGCTGCGTAACGCCCTGTCAATTGTAATATGTTCACGCCACATTCTATGAAAGCTTATGAATTCCTTATAAGCCTCTTCGTAATTCATGGGAGAGAATCTATACGTAAATAGACAGAATTTGACAGAGTTGAAAACCAACACTATTATGGCTATTTGTTGAAAACCTAAATGAGGTGCATCTTTGGAGTTGCCTGTCTCTCCATGAATCGTTTCATTTAGTCCTGCTAAACCTGCTCCTCTGCTACGATAGGCAACAAAATAAACCAAACTAAACTTGAACAATTCTTCCAACATCGGTAAATAGAACTTATGGAATGTTCCATTTGTATTCAACTTCTTTGAATTTTTTCGAATGAATAGTGAATCACTGATAAATGTAACGAAGCCGGTAATTCCTATGAGCAACAATGCTAGAAATGCAGATTCAAATAATTCCACAGAACTTGGGCTGTATAATTGGCTTACATCCCCAATTGTGTATTTGCCTAGCCATGAATGCAAATTAGCTATTAAAACGAAACAAGCCAACTGTAGTATGCATAGGACGATAATTGCATAGAAAAACCCAACCCTGTTCATAGCTCGTGTTGCAGATTTATGCCAATACAACTAAGATGACCGCTATGAGGCCTCTCTTTGTATAATATGTTTCGTACCCCTAAGACTCTTTGCATAGCAAAAGGTAAACATAGATCAAATGTTTTGATTTCAATCACGTGATAGTCGTTGAATTTTGGCGGCTAAACCCAGATCAAGTTTTAACTATAGTAACATACATTAAAAGTCAAAAACAAATATGACTTTCAGTGGAAGCATTTTCTCCGTTTCATTTATAGCGAGAATAGTGACAGCATTTCCTTTTACTACAAAAAATCACCAGAATATCACCAGTATTGTGTAGGAGTTAACCGTAGACGCAGTTTTGCAAGTATTTGAAGGTGACTGCAGATCCAGTGATTTAAATCAAACTGAATCAAACTATTAGCCTAAAGAGATGATTTTGACATTATATTGTATATGATATATGGTATTAATAATAAACTTTCTTGGGGAGGGGAACTGATGCGACTGGACTACAAACTATGGATCAACACGAACCACTCATAAATGAAGCTGATAGATTCATTGTTGAGCCCATAAAGGATACTATGACATATGTAGATATAACTTGAGGGTAGTTTGCGTGACAGTTATGTGAGATATTTGCTACATGATTGAGTGGAGATAGTTATGCCGATAATCTTAGACTACGCTTTAAGACCAATAAGGTAAAAAGCAATGACAATAAGTATCAATGATAAAGCGGCAATTGAGCGCCAGGAGTATAATGATAGTAAAATATAGATAAATATCGAATACCCGTATAAATAAAAAGAGAAACATTAGAATCAGTGTTCGTCTTATACTTTACGTTGGAATCAATAACCAGAATGTTGTCCTGTAACCGAATGGAATCATTGACGTACTTTCTAACTCCAATAATAGGACAAAATAAATACATGATAATGCTATATCCATTGTTGTCAAAACTGGATGATGTTTCTATATTGTTTCTATATTGCGTCAAATTCATTTAAAAAATATTATTGGAAATATTATTAGATTTTTGCAATTACTACTGATAATCTTACAAAAAACGTTTTAATACATTCAAAATGGTATCAGATAAAGAATTAAAGAATTATTTTTCTCAACATAGATATAATACAGTTGCACCATAGTATTCTATATCAGCTACTATAGAATAACATAGATACAACAACACAAATAGGACTACATATTACTAAATATCAATCAGTAGTGCAACAAATATGAATTATGTAAGCAGACGTTTTCATGAAACCCTGCTGTTAGTTATCGGTGCCTCATTAGAAGGAGACCAATTAAGAGTAAACTTAGTTATTGCATTCAAAAATGGTAGATTCAAAAAGAGTGATTCCATTAGAGTCTAATCCAAGTATATTTAATTCTTTATCGAACAAATTGGGCTTATCACCAGTACTCCAATTTCATGACGTTTATTCTTTAACAGATAGTGAGTTATTGGCATTTCTTCCCCAACCAGTATATGCGATAATTTTGTTATTCCCATTAACCAAAAATTATGAACAATATAGACAGAGGTCAGATAAAGATCAAGTGGAATATGATAATGAAAAATTTAATGATGTCAAGTGGTTCAAGCAAACCATAGGCAATGGGTGCGGACTTTACGCTTTGCTTCATATTTTGGCTAATTTACATGATGACTTTATTATTGATAACCTGCTTTTGAACAAATGTTTGTTGTCTCAATTGAGTAAGGATTTGAATGTAAAGGAAACTGCAAGCCTAGTAGAGCAATTAGAAAAAAATATCCAATTGGACTCTAATTACGGAACGCAAGGTCAAACAGAAGCACCAGATGCAAGTGAATCAATAGACTTGCATTTCATTACTTTTGTTAAGGGAAAAGATAATCATTTGTATGAACTTGATGGAAGAAGAGCGGGCCCTATTGACTTAGGTGTATCAACTAACGACAATCATATTCTAAATGATTTTAAATTGACTGAAAAGATCCAATTCTACATGGATAGTACAGATGAGGAGAATAAACATAATTTTGCAATGATGGCTATAGGTCCTTCCCTTGATTAGATTTTTAATATGCTGATTATGTATGAATATATACCTAGTAATATATATGATCTTAAATTTGACCCTTAATGTCTATCTTCCTAAAACCATTTTGGACTACAATACTTTGCAAAACACCTCTTGATGCAGCGCAATCAAAATCAGTATCCAACACAAGGAATTGAAGTAAGTTATATTTTGCCAAAAAGCAGTTCCAATTGTCAATGTCATCTTCTGCGTCGCTCGTAAACTTTAATTCTTCCACTAGGAATGGAACAGGTAATTTTCTATAACTCTTGGCAATTATATTCAATGATTTTATTCTTTCCTTACTCACCAAAAAATGCTTTATTAAATGAGAAGCTAAATTCATTGATGGAATAGATTTGAAAAAATTGTATGTGTTGAAAAATTCATGGTAGTCTCCATGAATTTGATAACTTTGCAAAAGAAAGGCTTTTTCAATACAGTCTAATAACTCGATTTGCTTTTTTCCTTTTACCTTGGGCTTATTGGAACATAATTCTAATCTTAGCTTGTAGATTTCCGAGTAGTTACCCATCATTAACATATATATGATTCTGTAGCATGTAAACTCCAACTCCACAGAATAAACATTATTAGATGAATTTTTATCAGATTTTTTCTTGAGGTAGAATAAATATTTCAATTGCGACTGGCATTGATTAAATTCTCCCAAATCATTATTTTCAATTGCTATTCTGGCATGAGTTTCGTATACTTGTATTGCAAAATCATTCTTGATATGCTGAACTGTCAAATCTTGCCTTATGGATTTGAACTGATTATTGACATATGAATATCCTGCCAGCAGATCTCTCTTGTATTTATCTAAAATAAATTTCACACTCTTCTCCAACACCCTCTGTGGTCTTACTTTGTACGGATCTGGCTCTGATGTCAACCTTAAATAATGCTTTTCCAAATCTTCACATTTGCCTACTATTACCTTAGTACTGTTTGTTTCGTTGACTCTTTTGGAGGGCTCGGGCGTTAGTGATTCCGCTCCAAATCTCGCCATCCTTTGTTTCTTCTTTTCAGCAGAATTAAACTCTGACTCCTTATTTCCTTTCAGTCCAACGATATCTGAATTTGACGAATTCGTCGTTATGTTGGGCGTTGCTGGAAGCGTTGCTGGAAGCGTTGCGGGTAGAGAATCTGGTATGGTCTGTTTCTTTTTCGTTTTCTGCCTTTTTGGAGGTGGAAGGAAAACTGTACTAGCCAGATCTTGCTTTTTAGTCTTTGGTTTCTTATTCACGCACTCTAGTTCCAATATTTTGCATGATTTATCTAGTATAGGAATCTTCTGAGCCCCCCAATCATTCTCCCATATTTTACCTGTTGATAAGGCTTTTTCCATTAATGATTGTAACTGAGTATTAAATATAACTTTATCAGAGTTACTAAGTAAACTTGATCTTATAAAGCTGGTGTTGACAAATTCTTGTAACGATGGTGGCCAGTTTTGTCCTGCTTCTTGTGATTCTTGGGTATTGGTTTGGTCAGCATTGATGGACGTAGATGAGGCTGGTTCCTGTGATGAGCTTGATGATTTAGTAGAAAGGTTCAGATTTCTCTTCCCTAGCGCAAATGAAGGGGTTACTTCATTATATGTACCTCCCATATTATCACGTTGAATTTATCTTATCAGGTATATCGTTCAAAATCTTAGAGCATCAAATTTCCTGAGTTGATGAGAGGATTACACAAAATTCGCAGATCAACTGGAAAGCTACAAATTGGTTACTAGAGGTATACGCTGTTTGATTGACTATATATTGCACTCACCTGTGTATGTTTATATAGTTCTTAACATAAATAATGAGGTCTGCTATATTTGATAAGGACCCACTGTTATTTTCGGAACCGAAGCGACAGTCAAAGTCAAGACCTCTGTTGAAGAACTCATCCCCTAACATCAGTTCCACAAATTCACCTATAGTACTCCAAAAGTCAACACCAGCAACCCCAAAAGTTGGAGAATATTCCAAAGGCTCAAATGATAGTAAAAAATCTATTATCAATGTATCTAATACTGCGTGGAATTTAGATGAAATGGTCAACAGCTACCATGAATTTCGAATTCTTCCGCCCATATTGTCGCCAACGATACCCCAAGAACATTCTACACAAGGCGAGGAAAAGAATATAAACCAGGAAAAATCATCTACCGGGTCAATAAATGCTATTGCAAGTGAAAATTTACCTCTTTCAATGTTATCCCCAACATTACCTGTCATGTTTGATAGTGATAGTAAAGAGACAACACCAAGTAATGATTACTCGAAATTAGTTCAACCTAAGCCAAAATATGCAAACCTCAAAAGCTCAACGAAATTGGCAGATCTGTCTGTTAATGAGAAACCTCAACCATCAAAACCTAAAGTTCGCTGGATCGACAAATCACAAGACATGCGCCCAAAGTTTCTCCTTAGGATTAACTTCCGTAATCAACCTAAGTATAAAGAGAATTTCAATGTTGATAAATCAGATTCACCGAAGAAGTACAATGGACTAGGAATATTGAGTTCAAATAATGACCCTATTACGAAAGAAATTCAAGGACCTATATTCAAAGAATCAAGTCAAGAAACGAGATTCAAAAAGCCACCAGAAGCAAAGGATGATGTAAAACAAACTGAGAAACCTCTTTTAAAAAGACAAGATGATACGTTTAACAAACAACAAAAAAAGGAAGAGAAAATGAAGCAATTGAAGCAATTGAATAGTGATGTTTTGCAGAAAGAACAAGCTCAAGTAACTGACTTGGAAAGATTAAGGATTCTGAAAAGTCAATCTCCACTAATACTGAACAAACTGAAACTATCTTTCACTGAAGAGGAGAAAGAAGAATTTAAAGCAAATTTAATACTGAAGAAAAATTATTGGATAAAGATAGCTAGACAAACGAAGGCAGAGTCGGATAAAACGAAAGATCCGATCTTGTCAATAGTGATAAGTATTGATGCTTTATTATTGTATATGATAGCGTATGATTATGACGAGAAACTGAAATTAGTTGCTGAATTATTACCTCTGGAAAGGTATTGGAATTCTCTTTATCAAGATTGTTCAAATTTAATTGTTCAGCTAAAACAGCAAATATCTACAAATAATGAAAAATCTAGTTTGAGGACACAATTGACTGAATACATACACTTATTTATAGGTATATTATACCAGATGAAGGCTATTATATTGAAACAAGTTAATTCAGTCTTTCAGAAAGTGATTAACCTGTACATTTTCAAAAAAAACAACCATAAGAATGACCCACTTAATGAATTGAATAATAAGATTATAGAATTACAGCAATCGACTATTAACAATTACAATAAAAGCATTGCAAACTTTGCAAAGGCAGAATCATTCTTTTCTATGACTTCACAAGTATCAATGAATTTTCCGAAGACATGGTATAATAAGTCTCCACATATGAATCCTATTCAGACATATGAAACTAGCTTTGTTCCCGGTGGAGATAACTACTTTTTGCCAATAGGAATGTATTCTGAATTAAGAGAAATTAGTGGTTTTATGTTTAGTTGTCTTAGAGAATTTAGTGAGCTATTCTTAAGTACTAATAATAATGGCGACAGATCTGGAACAACTTATATACTTCAATCTGGCTTAAAAGGTGCACCTACTGACGAGCTTTTGATTTCATAATATTAGACTTGTATAATAAAAGTAATAGATTTTTTTTTTAATCATTTATTAATGCTATTCATTAAAGACTATATAAAGTCAATGCTTATTTTTTTATTTTCGAGGGCATATACTTTTCCTTATATATCCAGCTATTCCCGATAGAAGTTACCCCAAAAATTTCACTTAGTCTTAACCAAGAGGCGGCTTTGTAATAATCTTTCTTGTGTGATTTAGACTTCGAACACCAGATATCTCCTAGCTGAATCATAGAATTTATAAACCCCATAGAGCCAGCTTTACCTAGATATGCAATACCGATCACTTCATCTTTAGTGGAAAGGCCTGCGCCACTAACTAGCGCATTCCCCACCTCATGATAAGAGGCACTTATTATGTCCAGTTGTGACTTCGAAGTATTAACAATCTTGGTCAATTGTGACGGCTGTAAACTTGAGTAATAAGCATATAATTCGTTAGGATCGATTGGTTTGTCATTTTTTAATTCCTTATTGATAAGAGATATCATGTCTTCTGGTTCCAAATCATTTAATCTTAACACAATTTGTGGATTTGTTATTTGAAGGCCAGTAAGGATACATCTACAAAACCATTTTAAAGAATGCCTATTATTTTGCTTTACACCTTGCCCAAATTTTAAAGCCATCCCATATAGATACATGGCTTTTGGAAAATTATTCGGCATACTCGCTGCAATTCTTAGTTGATATGATGCTTCCCTATCTTTACCCATTTGTCTTAGCTTGGTTGCTGCTTGCGTACGAGAATTTGGTGATACTTCACCAGCGAGTAAAGACGTTGAGGGTGTGCTTGAGCTGGATGCGACTATATTAGGAGACATTGTATTTAGCTGTGACTTATTCATGGTTGCACTCGTGGAAACTGACCTATGTATAGATGAAGATGGTGTTGTCGGACCTGATGGAGTTCTATCAGTACTAAATTTGGGCATGGAAATTTCATTTACTGAATCAGAGCTACTAAAGTTACACTCATCGTCAGCATCATTTGTCACATCTAGCTTATCTCTGAAAGATAACCCATTCTGTACCGGGTTGTGCTTATACGAGACGGATTTCGATTTAGGAAAAAATCCAGGCTCTAACTTTGATGGATCTTTTGAGGGCAGTTCAAGCAGCTGGTTTCCATTCCTTAACACCGGAGAATTTCGTCTAAAAAGAGGAATATCATTGGAGAAAGGCTTGTTGGAATATTGAAAGTTTTGATAGTCGCTATTACTTGAAGGCGAACTGTTAATCGATGTTAAGTCAGCATGAAACGAGTCCACTGACAAGTTTTGATTTGGCAAAGCAATCTTTACTGGGCTGGTTTTAAGCCTAGGTTTATTTTCACTCCTCTCACTGGAATTTCGGTACATACTATTAGCTGCTTGCGGTCTTTGATTGGCAAAGCCCTTCATATTTAACGGTACTCTCTCTGAGGTTGTAGCGGAATTTGCAAATATTGGCTTATGTCTATCTTGGGCAATAGAAGTACGTGGTTTAGGCTCATCCATAGATCCACTTACTCCCGCCAATGCAAGATCGTCATCATCAATTCCAAGTCGATCTAACAATCTCCCGGTAGATTGCATGGATATAACACTATCCCGATGGTTGAGGCCAAAATTTATGTCGTCATCTTCGTAGAAATCGTCGTTCTCTAACCCTAAGCGATCGAGTAGTCTTCCGTTAGTATTTACCGAATCGAATGAGTAAATACTTTCTCTGTCTATATTATTGGGAATTACATTTGTACTATATCGAATATTATTTGGAGTCCCATTTGACCTTCTGGCATTTCTCATTTGTATCTCTAGTTGATGTAAAGGGGAATTAATCAAATCATTATTATCTCTTGGAATGTTCATAATTTTACGAGAAAAAGCTTTCACTCATAAAATTCAGGTCACTAGTTAAATCAGTGAATTAAAGGGTACAATCTAATATATCAGCGAGTGTCTATACCTTATGAACTTTGGAATATATTAATGGCCAATTAGGATAAGATTCTTCATGTCACACACAAGTATTTACGTCTAGGATAACACGCGTCATGTGATAAAAACATTATAATAGTATATATGTATTTTGACAAATCATACCACTAAATATAAGTATTTATTATATAGTAGTACGTACATTACGATGGATTTACAAATGTCGAAGGATAGACTGGAACATACTTTAGAAAAGAGAAAGGAATTTAAAAATTAACAAAGTATGTTTTTCCGTGATAAAGTGGCTGCAACAACCCAAATACAGACAGAACCATTTTACCTTTCCCCATTAAATTGCCTCTAAAATATCTACATGCATACGTCTTCAGACATAGTAAGATATAACTATATACATGTGGTTATTGACTATGAATCTTATTCTAAAAAATAATCATAGGAATTGAGACATTGTATCGAGTCACCAATTATATCCAACCAAATACAAGGCACATTCAATGGATCATATGAAAATCCAAAATACCTCCTAAATAAAGGATTTTGAGATTCTATAATTTTAGCTGTAATATTTGTGTAATGGAATACGTTTCTTGGATAATATAGTTCAAATCCTGCTCGGGATAGCCGCAATTATCAAGTGTTCACTTAAATTGAATAATTTGACATCTATATTCTAGAGCTGAAAATGAGGTAATAGCGACATATTGATTGGTTCTAGTTCTAAACTAGGATGTCTTCTCCAACAAATGCAATTTATTCAGTATGTGCCTAATCGAAGATGCCGCATAGTTTTGGTGATGCGGCCCCAAAATAAATTTGGCCTTTAGAACGAATGGCATTCACTGGGCTCAAAAATGTTTTATAACTGGAAAGAGATCTTCATCTAAGTATATTGAAGTGACTAAACATATACAATGGAAGCTATTATAAGTTCTTATCGTCCTATTAAATCTCCCGAAGTCGATCCTTCGACCTTGTCGAATTATACCAAGTTTAATATCAAAAAAACTGACTTACAGTTTAAAGTTTTATTTGATAAAGAAAAGGTTGATGGCGTGGTGGTGTATGACTTATCAAGTATCGAGGGACTAGGGGAAGTGATTTTAGATACGTCGTATTTGGAAATACAGAGTGTAAGGATGAATGATAAGGAAATTGGGGATTATCAATTGAAAGAAAGAGTTGAACCTCTCGGTTCAGCATTAGTTGTCAAATATGCATTCCAAAAACAAACGCCTGTTAAAATGGAAATTAAATTTTCAACTACTTCGAAGTGTACTGCGTTGCAATTCTTATCAAAGGAAGCTACTGATGGTAAGAAGGCCCCCTATTTATTTTCCCAATGTCAAGCAATTCATGCTCGTAGTCTTTTCCCTTGTTTTGATACGCCTGCAGTTAAAACTCCATATAAAATGATGGCAGAATCTCCATACCCTGCGTTAATGTCAGGTAGACCAATTAAACAAGAACATGATAAATATTATTTTGATCAACCAATTCCTATCCCATCATACTTAGTTGCATTAGCATCAGGTGATATCACGAAGGCCCCAATTGGACCTAGATCCCATGTCTATTGTGAACCAAGTAAGATAGATGCATGTCAACATGAATTTGAGCACGATATGGAGAAATTCTTGACAACAGTTGAATCTTTAATTTTCAAATACGAGTGGGATCAGTACGATGCATTGGTGTTACCATCGTCCTTTCCTTATGGTGGTATGGAAAATCCCAATGTCACATTTGCTACGCCAACTTTAATTAGTGGTGATCGTGAGAATATAGACGTTTTGGCACACGAATTGGCCCATTCTTGGTCAGGAAACTTAGTTACCAACTGTTCTTGGGAACATTTTTGGCTTAATGAAGGATGGACTGTTTATTTAGAAAGAAGAATACAGGGAGCTATTTATGGCGAGCCAACAAGACATTTTAGTGCTATAATTGGTTGGTCCGACTTAGAAAATTCCATTAATGCCATGGGCAAGTCTGCTTCTAGATTCTCGACTTTAGTACAAGACTTGAAGGATCACTGCGATCCTGATGATTCATTTTCAACAGTACCATATGAAAAGGGTTCTAATTTATTGTATCATATTGAACAAGTAGTGGGTGGAAAAGAAGTGTTTGATCCATTTATTCCATACTACTTTAAGAAATATAGATACAAGTCATTGGATACATACGAATTTTTGGACACCTTATACGATTTCTTCAAAGATAAAAAGACTGAGTTAGACTCAATTGATTGGAATACATGGCTTTATAAACCGGGCATGCCTCCAGTGAAGCCCAAATTCGACAGCACCTTAGTTGACCAATGCTATGACTTGGCCGATAAATGGTATAATGCTATAGTAAAAAGCAACAAAAACTACACTCAACTTTTCCATTACGATGATGTCAAGGGTTTTAGCTCAAACCAATCGGTTGTATTTTTGGATACTCTTACTTCCTTTGATAAGCATGAATCGTTCAAGTGGTCCAACGATATCGATGCGCTACAAGCAATGGGTGAGATATATTCCAATTATTCTCAATCTAAAAACGCGGAAGTTGTGTTCAGATGGTATGCATTACAAGTCACTGGAAAGAATAGCCAGTTCTACGATCCTCTAGGTGAATGGTTGGGTACCGTCGGTAGAATGAAATTTGTCAGACCAGGGTATGTCTTGTTGAATAAGGCAAACCACGAAAAGGCAATTGCTTATTTTAAAAAATTTGAGGCAAATTATCATCCAATTTGCAGATCAATGGTCAAAAAGGATTTAGGCTTAAATTAAGTAGTTTTCTGTTGCATTTTGCAATAATATATAGATCTATAATTCGTTTTTGTTTTGTGCTCACATCATTTTTTTGTTTCTAAACGCGAATAGGCCTGAGAGAATGTGTACTCTCTTTTAAGTATCAACACGTAAACACTTGTGAAAGTTAAATTTTATTCATAACTCAACCCTAAGATATATACAAGAAAATGTCTCTCTCTTTTTCTAATATTCCAGTATGTATTATATGACTGAGATCAAGAAAAGTGTTCGTTTGTCACAAAAGATCAGCTTTTGAAAATTACTAGAGTTTCCTCAAATACTAACCGTAAATAGTTTACACAACTTGGTGAAAACTTTAGTCTTGATCGTATTAAAAGCAATGTTGGACAGTTAAAATCATCTGTATCCAAGCTCCGTCCGCCACAAGAATTTTTTGATTTCAGAAGACTTTCGAAACCAGCCAACTTCGGCGAAGTGCAAAGCCGTGTATCCTACAACTTAGGGTACTTTTCAGCAAACTACTTAGCTGTGGTGTCTATATTGAGTATCTACGCATTAGTTACCAACTTGTTATTGTTGTTTGTTATTCTTTTCTTGGGTGGTGGCTTATTTGCTATTAACAAATTACAAGGCGAAGACTTAGTCTTGCCAGTTGGTAGATTCAACACCTCCCAATTATATACCGGCTTGATGATTGTTGCTGTCCCATTAGGATTTCTTGCTAGTCCTATTTCCACCATGATGTGGTTGATTGGTTCGTCAGGTGTTTCTGTATTGTCCCACGCTTCCTTCATGGAAAAGCCAATCGAAACTGTTTTCGAAGACCAAGTTTAGGCTATCAAGCTGTACATTATTTAATTTATAGGGTTAAGGCTATATATATTCTGACCGCAATGTTTATTCCTTAATACAGACGTTCATTCGTATCCAGCTGCACATAGATGTGCCGAAAGAACACCAGCACTCGTAAACAATAAGTCCACATACTTTCCCGTTATCTACACATTATTTGTACAATATCATAAATTAAACATGCGAATATAAAGATGAATAAACAAAAAAATATATACTTCTACCAGAGCACTTTGAAGCGACAAAATGCCCAGTCGAAACCACCACGAAGGCTCAACGCTCCTCCACAAATTATTTCCAGTATATAGCTTTTTCCAAAATTATCATTAATAAACCTTCTTAGATGTTTAACTTAGTTCTTCTCCAGTGTCTTCTCTTAGCGTTATATCTGATGGTGTTACCAGATCTCAATCTGATCCATTGTGGCAATGGTCTGTTTTGCTTTTGAGCCTTAGCTAATTTTTGCTTAGTTCTAAAAGATTTTTGAGACTATTTCTTGTTAGTATATTGTCGGGGGCGTCCTATCCAAAGTACCCACTCTATCCATGTATGTTGTCAAATGTCCAATGCGTCTCGCCAATCATTACACACGCTTTCAAGTATCTTTCTACTATTGATCACTCGTCTCTATTTCAATTTATTGATCGTAAAACTTTAATTTTCATGTGCTGGCGTATTTATGTCCCACCTTGTATCCGGGTCAAGCCCACTTCAAAACCCTCCGATTCGACGATTATTGCTCTACCTGACGTCCTTTAGTTCTTCAACATTCATCATGAATAGACTGGTCTTATATCTCTGTTCTAGTACATACAGGCATCTTTTACTAATTAATTATACTATGTATTCGAATAACAGTAATGTAAAGATTCTTTTTCTCAAAAGTTTTTCACCATCCGAACGGGATGAAGAACATTTCCAGGCGAACATGTCACAAAACTTCAAGCCCAAACACCCATACTAAACAAAGAATGCCGATTTTGCAATTTGCAGTAGCGCGCCCACCATAATTGTGACTGCTAAATATATTGAGCGACAACATCTGAAGACATTGTCGCAAGAAAGTCACCGACAGCGACCCACTTGAAGGAGGGTTCAATTATTACACAAACAAAATAGCAGGTGCGAGCCTACCTAACGAATTTTTCAGACCCGGTTTCTCATAACCGGGATCCAGTGGTGAGCGAGCACTAGCACTAGTTGAAAAAAAAAAAAAGATAATTTTTCACTGGTCTTAATTATCCATAGTAACAGCAAAACGTCAAAATGACCAGAACCTCCGTCTTAGCAGATGCTTTAAACTCCATCAACAACGCCGAAAAAACCGGTAAGCGTCAAGTCTTAATCAGACCATCTTCCAAGGTCATCATCAAGTTCTTGACCGTTATGCAAAAGCACGGTTACATTGGTGAATTCGAATACATTGATGACCACAGATCTGGTAAGATTGTTGTCCAATTAAACGGTAGATTGAACAAGTGTGGTGTTATTTCTCCAAGATTCAACGTCAAGGTCGGTGATATGGAAAGATGGACTGACAACTTGTTACCAGCTAGACAATTCGGTTACGTTATCTTAACCACCTCTGCCGGTATCATGGACCACGAAGAAGCCAGAAGAAAGCACGTTGCTGGTAAGATCTTAGGTTTCGTCTACTAAGCGCATCGTTTACTCATGGGGTTCCATCAATGGGGCTGCACTTGCAATTCGTGTATTATAATGCTACAAAGTGGATTAGTTTAGGGTATTTAGAACCAATTAATACAAAAACGCTACATAATGAAGTGTAGAAATACAGACTCGCGGCTTGACGTGGGCTTGATATCAACATAATTGTCTGTTGGACTGGGCATGTCTCTATTCGATGTTAATGGTATATATACATATCATAGTCTATATTAGGGCTACTAGCCTAACTATACCCTTCAATATCGTGAGGATCCGTCAACTCAAAATTGGGTCGTCCATATACCGAAAAGTCGTGAAAAAAAATTCCAAAAAATTGAGACGGATTGTATGCGGATGGTAGATTCTATCGTGAAAAATCCTACTACAAAAAATTAATCAGACGGTTTAATTGAATATCCTAGTAAATCAGTGTATCATATAATTAAAAATGTCTTCATCTGGTATGTTATAAATGAAACAAGTAGTATATCTCCTATTATGCCACTGGGAATGGTTATTGTTGAAATATATTGGAACGAAGTTAATGGAAAAATCATCCGTGAAAATTTGAACAGAGAGCAGTATTTGGTATAGAATTGAACAAACAGAAAACCAACGCCAGAGAGAAATGGAATAGAACTGGAATGGGTAATTAAAATGAATGTCAGCGAAATTATTGCATTTGACTTCAAAATACTCCTAAGGTCTATTTCTGGACACATACGGGTGAAAAGAACGACGAATGAGCATTACCAGCAATTAGGGAGATAATTTCGAGAGAGTTTAATACTAACATTATTGTAGGTCCAGTTAGAGATGGCTCCCAAGTTTTTGGTGTTGCCCGTATCTTTGCTTCATTCAACGATACCTTCGTTCACGTTACTGATTTATCCGGTCAAGAAACTATTGCTAGAGTTACCGGTGGTATGAAAGTCAAGGCTGATAGAGATGAATCTTCTCCATACGCCGCTATGTTGGCTGCCCAAGATGTTGCTCAAAAATGTAAAGAAGTCGGTATTACTGCTGTCCACGTTAAGTTGAGAGCTACTGGTGGTACCAAGACCAAGACCCCAGGTCCAGGTGGTCAATCCGCTTTAAGAGCTTTAGCCAGATCCGGTTTAAGAATTGGTAGAATCGAAGATGTTACCCCAGTTCCATCTGATTCCACCAGAAGAAAGGGTGGTAGACGTGGTAGAAGATTGTGAATTATTCGGTCAAGAACTATTTATATATTTTTTGATGTTTTGTTCCACTAATTTAGTTTAAAGAGGGTTTAATGATGAAAATTATTAATTGAATTACTTTTTAGATGCTCTTTCCACTTTTTCCGCTGCATCTTCTTCCGTTTTGCTGCAAATCATATACTTACAAATGTACATTTATAAAAAGGTATTCGTATTTTACATAGCGCAGATGTAGTTTAATGTTATTTCTATTGAATAATACCGTAGCTTATACTGTCTGTTGGAAAACTGTAAACGTCTAATTTTCCTCATTTGCAGGTTAGTCGTGATATGGCTTTCTGAATTATAAGTCTTAGTTCCAGACATCAACTTGAGCTAAATTAGAGGACCATTTAAACTTTGATGCTATCGATACTACGAAACACGAGGTTGCATGGTCATTCGTTGAGATGCTTGAAGTTGATCGTTCCGTTAGGAACTTCTAAAAGATGTATATCAGACCGAAGTTCATCGTTAGATCAAAATAAGATAGTTGAATTGCTATTAAAGTCATCCAAGATAGAACCTACGAAGCAAAATCATACAAATATTGAGGATTTTAACAAGAATTTTGTAATACATGATACTATTGAGCTTCCAGATATATCCAACCCCAAAACACCATTTCCTTCCGTTCAATATAAAGAATACGACATTACTGATATGGAAAATCTAGGTCGATTATATATAAAATATATCACTGTGAAGTACATTTTCGACACTAGACCGCATATTAGTTTTAATGAAGCATTTAATTACGCTGATACATTGTTAGAGTGTGCAACTATGGCTTTTGATTCTCGAAAGTCGTCCTTTTTGGAATATATTGGACAATTTTGCATTGCAGATATCTCTAAATGTAATCAATACGTAGAAGGTTTTTTTATGGAGGACGCAAAATCAAGTCAGTTAATTGGGTCATTTTCGACTTACTTTCTTAAAGTAACTCCTAGATTTAAGCATGATATGGTTGATTATACCATTATATGGGACTCAGCAGTTCCAAATTCTAAAATTGAACTCCCAAATTTGGAATACGCCAAGAATGTATTTAATCCTCTTTTATTAGTGGATTCATTTAATTTGACAAAGTTCATGTCCTCCTCTATGTTTGATGGGACGCAGGATAATACACTTATCGGTGATAAACTACTTGATTTGCAAAAGTACGGTAAGCTTATGTTTGAATTCTACACCGTGAAGCACCTTTTCCTGAAGCTTGATATATCTAATCCTTTGTTTATTGACATAATCAAGAAGTTGGATTCTATTTTTGAAGACATTATAAGTTTTTCAGCGCTTACAAGTGTCATAAAATGTCCCCACTATTCATCTATCATAAAGGATATTCGTGCTAAATCTAATATCAGTGAAATTTTCTATCAATATTTGGGTATTCTAGATTTGAACAACAGGACCTTAGAAAATCTGGTTGAGAAATGGGTGGGTAGATTGGTTGACTATTTAATAGCCAATTCAAGTGAAAATCAAATAAATTTTGCTATTAAGTTTAATAATTTATCGCTGCTGTCGCCTAAGTACAAGAAACAAAAGAATTTACCGGCTGTCCCTTGTTTAAAAATGAGCGAATCTGTGAGGGATAAGGCTTTCCCACATGGATATCCAGACCCAACCATGTTAGAGGAATTAGAGAATCTTGGTCAATCTTGCATTTCTTTAGCATTTAAGCGCTACTTAGTCATAAATAGCTTACATGAGACTGAATATGAGAAGTATAAATATGAGAAAGAATTTATTGACGTAGTTGGTAGATATGTGAATGACTCTATCAAAGTCAAAAATATAACACCAGACGAGTTCTCGAATTCAGATATACCTTTTACAAGTGACCAGTTCTTAGGTTTATTTTTGATTGAAGATTTTCAAGGTTGTATGTCATTTCTCGATCAATTCTTTGCAGGAGATTACAACCCTTCTAACTATGAGGCATCAACAAGTTATATAAAACATCTTGCATTGCAAATTAAAACACCTATCATCAGAATGAAGGATATAAACTCTCTGAAGGATTCAAGTCCTCTAAGACTCCCACCATTAAATGATAGTTCGAGAACAACAAGGTTCCTCCTATTGAACAACTCGGTTATAAGGCCTTGTTTTGGTACTTATAAGAATAGAAACTGGAAAAGAAATAATTCAATGAAAAATTCGTTGCATTTATGGCACAGTTGGGGAAGTTTATTATATAAGGTCTCAATTCATCATGCATTAATATCCAAGCTGTCTCAAGTATCATCTCCATATATACAAGAATTGCTTAAGTTGCTTACGTCGAATAATTTTTGCAAGTATATTCTAGACTATTCGAATAATTTTAGTATAATACAAAACTCTGAGTATGAAAGGTTGCTAATGGAGAAGAGATACACTAATAGTCTTGTTAATGCCCAATTTTCCCAGTACTTAGCAACTGTGCAAATGTCTAATCCAAAAGCAATTAAGGAGTGGACACTGAGCTTTGTTGAATTATTTATCAGTCTCATAGAAAACCTTAATAGTGAAGAAGTTATACACTTCATCAATTCCTTCACAGAAAAATTTAAGATGCACAGATTTTCATTGTGCCAAAGTTTTGCTAGTGGTATAATCAAAAACATAGAAGACAAAAGAATCGTTATTGATTTGCCAAGTATTCATGAGTTAAACAATGAGGACGTTACCCCATTAGAAGAGATGGGAAAAGCCTTCTTAAATTACTCTATAGCATCTTTTAATATCCATTATGGTTTGGATAGTTTTATTAATTCCAAAGTAGATACTGTGGACATGATAGAAGAAGTGGTGAAAACGAAGCCAATTAAAGAGCTTCTCAGCGGCAAATCAATTTATCAATACATTGGTCTTTTAGTTGATCAGAAGGGAAATACAGAAGCACAGAAGGTTATATATCAATTTCTTGGGCAAGTTTTGAATACTGAAGCAAGACCCTTGAATATTTCTAAAATACCCAATATTAACTTGAATATAAACGATAAAGTGACTAGTGGCTCAGATTTTTTTGTTTGGGGAAGTACAATTCGATTCCCACAAATACATAATGATGCCTTGCATAAGCTATTACTAGTAAACTTTTATGTATCTAGAACTTTTTTTCAAATGACTAGAAGCCATGTTGGTAATATCCACGAGTTACCTGATTTGTGTACGAAATTCAATACAATCGGTGGAGAGTTTTATAAGTATCTGGTTGTAAAACATACATACTCCTATATGCGACCAGGAACACTTCGCTTACCTGAAGTTATATTAGAGAAGGCCATAAAATTACTCATGGATAGAATTTTTATGTCAATCGTATGCTATAAGTCTGGTATATTATATGATCCATTTAATCATATAGATTATTCAAAACTTGCTAGAAAGGCAATGAAAAACAATTACTTTTTTCTTCGTTTCAGCTGTCAATCCTTTAGACAGTATATGGGCTCATTGTGTTATCACGATATTGATCTAGCCGATAGGTGGGTTAACTCAATTGTAAATACATTATTAGACAAATTGTCTAATGCATCTAATATTCAAAAGCAGCATCAAATACTAAACGATTTGGAGTCAAAGATGCAAAAATACTATATTCAAAAACACATTTAGCAATTAAGAATTACCTGTATATACTCATATTTAATTTTGCTAAAATGCTACAAACTTCCTTACCTACTACGCTCCATATTTATTTGATAGAATTCAGATCGAATATACCAATTGTAAGCCATTCTAACTCATAAGGCTATAGAAGAATTGGTACACTCACGTTCTTGAATTGCTGCAACCACGCAACAAAAATTTTCAAGATGCACCTATTCTGACAAAATACGAATTTCCGTATAGATCATGATTTAAAATACATATCCATGTTATAGTAGATTATCTATTGGTACCATGATTATTCATAAGTCAAATCATCTACTTGAGAATGAATAGCAATATAAGCATCACTATTCGGAAGGAAGAACAATCGGTGCACTCACGACTCTGGGGTATTTCGGCACTCTTACATATCGGGATTTTACTCTTTTTTTTCTTCCCATATTTTTCATTAATACTAAGATCAAAAAATGAATTCTCAGTCTGGGAATGATATTCCGCTCAAGCCAGTTGGTGTAAATAGGCAAGACTCAGGTATAGTTGGCGTGAGTACAGGGATTAGAAATGCTGAAAATGAAGGAACATTAGAGACTACATTTCTGCATACGGAGCCTATTGAAAGTCAAAAACCTTCTGAGGAACCAACTAATGGTCTCAAAGCTTATAGTGTTGTTATAGGGTCCTTTTTAGGACTTATTGCAAACTTTGGGGTTCTTAACTCTATTGGTGCAATTCAATCGTATGTCAGTCTGCATCAGTTAAAGGATATTGAGACTTCTTCGATATCCTGGATATTTTCGATTTATATGTATTTGTCGTTCGCCATTGGTATTATTGTAGGGCCCATATTTGTTATGAAAGGCTCATTTACCCCTTTATTTTACGGTACCGTACTTATCGTGGGTGGTTTTATGGCTACTGCAAATTGTACTAAAGTTTGGCAATTCATTTTAAGTTTTATTTGCGTAGGAACCGGGCATGGCTTATGTATTACCCCATTAGTAGGAGTAGTCAGTCAACATTGGACTGCGAATGCTATAGGAAGAGCAACTGGTTTTGCCACGATTGGGGGATCAATAGGTGGTGTAATTTTGCCCTTAATGCTTCGTTCATTATTTCCAAAAGTTGGATTTGCCTGGAGTATAAGAATCTTAGGATTCTTCTGTTTAGCATGTATGATCTGCGCAATGTTATTAGCTAGAGAAAAATATTGCACGGACTTAGTCCCTATGGATACCGCATCTACTGACTATGAAGAAATGAACAAACGGAAAAAGTTTAAAGCAGCAAGTAAGAATATATTGAGCTTTAATGCATTGAGAGATATTAAATATTCATTTCTTATTATAGGCGTATTTTTTGGTGAATTAGCTCTTATGTTAATCGTCACTTATTACGCGAGTTATGCAATTGCACAAGGCATGTCAGAATCAGCGGCATATATTCTTTTAACTATATTCAATGCATGCGGTGTTTTAGGTCGTTGGATTCCTGGTCATATGGCTGATATATGGGGACCTTATAATGTCATGATCTTGATGTTAATATGTCTTGATATTTCGATCATGGTGGTATGGCTTCCATTTGGTTCGAATGTTGGTGTATTGTATGCATTTGCAGCTTTATCGGGTGCATTTTCTGCTAGTATTTTATCTCTCTTGCCAGTTCTGTTGTCATCCGTAACCATTTATTCTATTAAAAAGGTGAAGGTTTCTAAGCAACAAAATCCTTTTATGGAGAATGAGGTAGAGTCTACAGAAGTCAAGTACCCACTAGAATTTGGCCAAAAGTATGGTTTGCTTTATTTTTTTGTTTCTCTTGGTAACTTATTCGGTATACCAATTGCCAGTGCTGTTATTGGAGATCAGAGCAAACATAACTACGACATGTTCGTACTTTTGTCAGGTCTTTTTGCAATCATAGGTACTGTGTTCTGGATCATTAGTAGGTACTGTCTTGTGGGATTTAAATTGAACGTAAAAATATAATTCTGTAAATTTATGGCTATATAATATTATACACAAATTGATTTCATTTCCTTTGTCTCAGAGATCCTCCTCCATGTTGCTGATTTCTCTTATTAGGAACTTTTTCTATTTCTTTTTGTAATCTAGGAGTACTACGTTCTTCTCGTTTTCTTGTCTCAACTTTTTCTTGTACCTCTTGAAAATGCTCTGCAAAATCTGGATTTACCCATGATATGATATAAGGAGTCACCATAATAGCCGAACAAACCACGAAGAGTGTAGTATAAATTTTGTTTTTGAATATAAATCCAAAAGGACTGTCTAATAGCATATTGAGTATGGATCCTTGACGGCGTTCGTAATACTGCTTGATCCCTTTAATAGGAACAATTAACGGCTGTTGAGATATTATCGCCTCAGACGTAAAATTAAAAGTTTCCTGGCCCAAATCCTCTTCATATGCTTTAATCTCTTGATCCTCAATTAGAATACGGTACCTATTAGAAGATAAAAGGAAATCATAAGAATTGATGAGCAATTCGTAACTTCCCGTTTCTAAGTTATTGAATTTGAATACGAAATCTTTGTTTGCTAAAGCTTTAAAGGATTCAAATGTAGTAAGATTGTTTAAAGGAACAAGCTCAATGTTAAATCGTGACTGAAAATTGACACCGTTCAACACTGGAATTTTATGTTCGTTAGCTTGAATGTTTTCTATTTCAGATGGAACTCCTACAACTTGACCAGTAAATCCAATGCAATTACCAACATCTATAAATAGGATTTGGACGAGCGTGATTATCAGTATACAGCTAAACCACATCATCAAGTCTTAAATCTGATACTCAATTCAGTAGTTGTATGGAGATAAAAGCTCTGCTTTGTATTGCCCTAAATAGCATGTTGTGGTTACCCGCATTTTATTCACATAGTATAAAAACTTTTCAATTCTTCAGAAGTTTAAGCGTTTTTATTTTTCTTCTCTATTGTACCACGTATGTGTATTATTGTAGGGCAACAGTTTATAGATTTTAAATCTAAACCCCCAGGACTGCTGCTCTCTACAACACATACCAGAGTATACTAGTCACACCAATATGATGGTCTTATGTTCACACATAATTCTGTCATGGTGAGGGTAGTCATGGATCTTACGGGCGTGGTTGCTTAGGGTGTTTGATGTTCATTATCTTAACCGATAATGAATACCTTATTCCCCATTACAACTGGGCATTCTAGCCTTTCCTAACATTATTTGTTGTAAACGAAATTTTATATTGTTACATTGTTACATTTATTTTCTAACTCTTAGTCTACTAATTTGGTGCATACAATCAAATTCGATTAGCCTTAAGACTTCTTGAGCCCCATCTATCGTAGCAATATAATCCGATCGCGATTAATATCAAGCCATAGAGTTGCTGTGTGTTTATTTTACCAAACCACTTAGAACTATCTCTTTCATGCGATTGAGTAGAACCAATTGCTAAGATTATGCTGACGGTAATAATGACAATTCTCTTCATCATAGATGCGATTGAATAAGATAAAGCCGGAATCAGACCTAATAAATGAAATGCCAATATCATTTGGGAGAAATGCGATAATGAATCTAAAAATATTAAACATAAAACAGTTATAATATCAGTTGTTTGGTTTGGAATATCAGCAATTACCGGATCAGCAAGTTCCTTGAAAATACTTGAAAGTTCATTTACGATAAATCCACCAAAGGAGAAAAAGAAACCAATCATCGAACAATAGAATATTGTGGTCATTCTATCTGGCTTTTTATTATTATCTTCTAGTGAATCATTCGTGAAAGACGCAAATGGGTTAGTGATTGTATCATTATTCTGTACAGCTCGAGTATACGGAAGCTGTTGACGTCCGATTTCTTCGTTTTTTTCGTCAAGCCTTAAATCTGAAGTGGAAAATGGTAACTTGATCGAATTTGTCCTTTGCCTTATAAACTTCTTAGATTTCTTGGGGCTGAAATCAAAAAACTTATTATCTGGAGGTGAAAATGCAAATCCATTCTGCTCTATAGCCGGGGTTCCAGGTTTGCTTGCTTCGGTATTGAGAGCTAAAGACGCTGGATTATTACTAGTCGAACTATTGGTCCAGGTAAACAATTTTTTTCCATAGATACTTTGCGCAGCAAATACTATAGTACTTATGAGACAAAAAATCAACCCCTTTATTTGCTTGTAATCAAATTCATCTTCATCATTCTTTAATAAAGTACTCTTCGAACCAGGTTCATTATTCATTGATTCAGATGCAATGATCAACACTACCCCACCAACTAACGGTGTTAATGAAAGATAAGTTATAAATGGAAATTTCACATTGTATATGACTCTATAGCCAGCTACAATCAACAATGGTGATAACGCTTTTATACTGGACACTGTGGATAGCGGTATCAATGATGTAGCATTCAAGGAGAAGTACTTACCAGTGAATTGAAAGACGCCTAATGGCAATACTGCTATCAAAATGCTCTTGTCGAAGATTGGTTTGTTAGAATTATTCGGCAAGCTCCCCAATGGAAAATGTCGCTGTACTTCTGGAAACCTCCTTGCAATAGTTATGAAAGTAAATGACAACAAGGTACTAATTAGGAATTGGAATTGGCTTAAGAATAATGGATATGTAAACTTGACCAATATAAGCTTTGTCAATTGCGAAGTAATAGATGAGATCAGGTACCAAAGCAAACATGTTAAAATCGTCTTGACCGAAATAGGAGGAATCACCTGTGACACTATAGACATTTTGATAGATGATTACAACTAAAACGATTTTACAATTGATCCTAAGGAGAAGGCTTTATTTATGTCCGCATCAGGTTCAATTTCTTATGATTTCATTGCGAAATTGCGAACAAAAAAATATGACATTGAACATCTACATCTCTATTCACCAACTATATACTTTACCGAAAGAATCTCCAATCACTAATTTCAATGATCCCCTACATAATTTGTCCTCTGTATCAATTTCACTTTGCTTTAATAGTTCTATAACTGTAATTTCTCCAATTGATGTGGATCCAAAATCCATTGAGTCTAATAATGCCAAAGCCCAGCACTCATTTCCTTCATTTTCTTTTAACTCATATATATTGACGACCCTTTTTGGTGAATCATACACAATTGCTATCAATTCATTGGACCAGTATGCATGACTATTTGTAATCAGAGACTTGTCAGTATCCACCATAGGATCATTAATGCTCCCAAAAGTAACACATGAGATTACTCCAGCCTCTAAATATTTTGAGAGAATAATCTCTCCATTTATAGTATAAATGATTAGTAAATTTTTTCCTTCTGAGCTGTATATCGTAATTATATTTCCTGTATCATTCGAAATAGAAATGCATACTTTTAGAGGAGTTATAGCTGTAGGTGGCATAATCTTTCTGACAAATTTAAACCTTGTGAAATCCCATATTATAATTATTCCATCAATATCAACGCTAGCACCTATTTTGAAACTACTACTAAAGTTCAATGAGGTAACTTTTGTAAAATGTCCTCGAAGCACGCATTGAAATTGCAAACTTATAGTTGGCTTTAATGTACATTTCCATACATTGATGATCCCGTCTTCAGAAGCTGTTAAGAAGCCCTTGTGTCCTATCTGAAGGATGCAGGTTATATTAGACAGATGAATGTTCAAAAATGTGGTCTGATTAATTATTAACGACCCGCAATTACTTTGTAATAGATTTGTTTTCCGAATTAGCAAATCATCCTCACTACTTACACAAGCCGGTCTACCTAACCACTTTCTCAGAGTTAGCTCCAATTTCTTTATAGGGGCCTTTAACTTAGAGCTAAATACTAAACGGGGTTCAAGATCGGTATTAACTAAGCTCATATAATAGTTCGGTATATTTAATACTTCTTTAATCGGATGCTGCTTTTGAAATATCTTCAATGGCGTTTGTCCAAAATTGTTGATCATTCCAATTATTGCCCTCTTTTCTACCTCATCGTTAATATTATCTAGATTAATGGCTCCATTGTAGGATAAATGATGAAAGACATTCAATGAATTAACTGCTTCTTGACCACTTTGCTTATGACCAAAGATTAATTCAATCCATAGGTGTAAATTAGCAGAAACATACGAACTTTCTAGAGCTTCCCTATTCTTTGCAATAAATAATTTAGGATCGCCCTTTGCCCATGGTGGTAGAGATACGTCATTGGATGCCTGTCCATTCTGAAGAGTCCCAAATTCAAAATTGCTAGAGTTAGTCAAAAACTCAGGTAAATAAAAAAACTCCGGAGTCAATTCCCTTACATCAGTCGTATTATCTCTCGATGCCGAATTCCAAGCTTTCTCGATGGAATTAAAAAGTCTATCAGCATGATCAAACTTTCCTCCTTGCAATAACAAGTATGACTGCACGTATGGTTTTAGCCGTATTAAAAAGGAGGTAACAATCATTGCAGACGAATAATGAGTCCCATAATGAAAGGGGGGTGCATTATGATCATGCAAACTATCCAAAGCTTCGTATCTTTCTTGAAATTCTTTTGCCCTTCCACTAGTTTGTGCACCCATTGGTTTTGATAAATCACGGAAACTTTTAGGATTCGATAAGTCTAAAGTTTCACTCGTGTAGTCAGCTATTACCCACGGGAACACTGGATATTGAGTCAAATCATTATATGTTCTTCCAGCAAGGGTATTGATAATCATCAAATAGTAAAAGTTACTCATCCCACCTCTCTTCCACTTCCTCGTAGCTGCCAATAATGATGATGTCGATCCGGATGTAAATGCTGATGCTAATTTCGAAGTAAAAAAGGATGTTCCATCAGCCAAAGTATGATTTGTAGATATTGAAGAAGAAAGTTGCAATGCTTGCAATAAATCATTATCCAAGCCTTTTCCTGATGCATAAGAGAATAATTTGTTGTATATAGAATCACGTTCTTTGGTAGACAAGCATGTAATAAGAATACTTGCACCATCACTAAAAAACATCTCTATAGCTATATCACGTAACAAGAATTGGCGCTTTGATATGCAGCTTAGTTTATCCAATCCCCAGCTTTTTGTTCTGTGTGATCTTCCATTATCCATTTTCAAATAATTGCTAGATTGTGAATTTACCAATTGAAGATAAGGGTCTCTTAATTCAAGTGGGGCATCATGTGCATCGATCACATTTCCATTTTCACAATGCAAATAATTTTCAATCAAATACAAATGATCAGTTCCCAATATCATCAAACTTTCAATAGGTGCTAAGCCGTTTATTTGACTTATATTCCATAATGCAACAATTTGGTCACCCATGTACAAACTTCTTATAACTTTCCTATTCCTGTCTTCAAACGAGCTGCCTTCTGATTCCATCATATCCGACGCATCATCAATAACTTCGAAACTGTCATTGTCGTCAGTAGCATCCAGAAGAGCATCCATTTCACAATTTGTCATCGTGTAATCAAATTCTTGAAAAGATGGAAATTCATTATTGATTGTTTCTACCAGCTTAATAGGAATATTAATATTATATGAGAGTTTCTCTGATTCAGATAATTGATTTTCCACAATCATTCTCTTCCTCATGCGGTCAACATTCTCAATGAAATCTAAAATATATTGTGATTTTGTATTGAATATATCTTCTTGATTTATTAATCGAGCAACTTCAATTTTCAACGAGTTATATGTTGTAACAAAATATTGCATATTCTCCTGTTTGTCCTGTTCGGTCCTACTAAATTTTATTAGCTCTCCATTGATCATAGATAATCGCAACTGGTCGCAATCCCCTTCAAAGTTCTTAATATATACGTTATTCATGAACCCTAAACTTCCACCATTATTCAATGTTACAGTAGCCATATCTGTCACATTTAATGTTGCACGTTCCTTATACTTTCCAATACAAACATGGAAATTCTTCATAAAAATGTGCTTAAAAGTAGGATATTTTTGTAAATTTCTTAACGTTTCGTCATCGTTCTTAGTTAGTAAATTGTCAAAAAATTCGGTGATTAACATCTCACATTCACTATAATCGTTCTCCTTACTTAAAAGTGAAATCGTCTTGTAGAAATCTTCTTCATGCATCATATAACAAGAACGTAAAAGGTTGAACAAGTACTCTGCGTTCTGGCTTTGCTCTTCGATCGATAACTTGAAAAAGTTACCTAATAGAAGTGAAATTAACTGACTCATTTTTGCATCATCAAGAACTTCCTTGCGAAGTATGGTCATTTGTCTATAAAGTAGCCATTTCACAAAATTACCTAGCCTATGGCCGTGCTCGAATGATTTTGCTTCGGTTTGAATATCAGACTTCAAGTTTTTACTTATATCACACCTTCCACTGTCTTGCTTATTATCATCCGACATTTTTATCAATTTAATGACAATTATTTCCCCTAGGTATTTTTTCAAACTCTTTATTCCGGTGTACGGATTATTTGTGCTTTTTGATGCTTCATTAGTCTCTATAATGGATATAACACACGTCATGAATGTATCCATGTCATCGTTTTCAACAACATAATTTTGCCCAATAAATGCTGAATAATAATAATTCAATATATCTATGGTACCTTCTAGAAACTCCTTTTCTTGGAATATGAAGTTTGATATATCTACAAATTGATTGACATGTTCAAATATTCGTGGAAAAATAATATCAAGTATAAGCTTTTTCGTAAAGTCACTTAAGCTATTAAAAATATCAAAAAACTCAGAGGATTTCAATAACTTAGCGACAAATAAGCTTGACAAAACTTTCGTCAACTTCTCATAAGCATTCTGAAAATTTGGTAAAAGATCAAAATTTGACCACGATAGAGATAATTTTAAATGACCTAATAGTTCAAAGGCACCTTCCAACCACTCTTTCTTGTTATAAAATGCAGACAAAGGCTTGACATTCTCAATTCCAAAACTGACAGATTCCGCGTATTGATTAATTAGATGTAAGACATCACACGAAATCTCCAAATCATCTTCATTGTCACTCTTCTTACTTTTTAAGGGCGAACTTGGTGCACTCAAAGATTTTCCTTTCTTTATACTTAGATCATTCATTGAATTCAACACTAAGTTGTTCAATAATATCAAAAATTCTGGCATTATTAATTGGTTTAATCTCCGGATGTAAGTATCATTAGTTAATACCTCCCTCAAGGTTAATGATAATTTATTAACATCTTTTAAATCAATCCCGAAACTTGCAAGATAAATTAGACATAGTATTTCATCATCCTTCCACCAATCTTTCAAGAAACTGCTTAAAATATCCAATCCATGATTCACATGAAAGAATCTCTTAATTATATGAGGACCAAGAATCCTCAACAACCTAGTAAGCAATCTGATACCGCAATTAACGACTTCTTTGGAATATTTACTGCCGTTAGATGGTTTGTAATTAAGCAAAAGTAAAATCCAGTGGATCGTTATAGATCTAGAGAATTTTTTTAATATTTTAATTGACAGGTTCGAGTCACATAATATTTTTGTGAGTGATTTTAAGGCAAGAACACTAATTCTTTCTGAGTAGATATGGGGATTATGATACAATAAGTAAATAACAAACAAAGACATTGTTCTAATTGTTTCCACTGATGTGTCCGCTTTCAATATAGAATCAAATGTATTTGACAATTGATGAACAATACTCTTTTCTGGTTGACCTGTTGAAAGTAAAGGAGATTTAAAAAATTGTAAAAGCTTTCGTAATAGTTTCATTTTGCTTAATTCACAAGCATTAACATGCAAGTATTTACTTTCACTAATGAGCACTTGAAAATGATATAGTAAGAATTCAAACGTATTCGATTCATAATATAACTCAAAATTTAGGACTAGAAATCTGTATGCTATAGGATTAATAATGATAGACTCGTATGGGTTAACAAAATTATAGCCTGAATGGATTAGTATTACTTTCAACAAGTCTTGTCTCTGAAGTTCAGTTTCTGAGCTCTTGCTTGAATCAAACCCCTGTACTAGATTAAACTCTAGTGATGAATTAACGTCTTCTTTGTAACGCATCAAAAGAATCAGTAGTAATCCATAACCATTAATATTTTCAAACTCCTTATTCAACCTCCAATTGTTATTCAAAACTGAAAATAGCAACGTGAGAGATTTGTATAACGTAGTGTCAATTGTCTTGTTGTCTTTGTTATTTAAACTTTGAGACGAGTATTCGATTAGTTTAAGTAATAGGGCAGACCCTCCTATACTGTAAAGTGCATTGTGTATTGAATTCGACCTGTGGATTAATATCTTAGGTGAGTTAGGGGCTTCTAAGTAATCCATGAACGAGCTTGTATTAGAATCAAATAACACGTTTGATTCCTTAAATCTGCTCGACGCAAGAACTTTAGCTATTGATCTTTTGTCAACAGCTTTATTAGACATACCATTGGTTAGATTTCTATTTATCTCATACTGATTTTTGCCTTGTCTCATATGATTTAGTACGTCTGAATTTTCTCTTGTGCGATTACTTCGAAGTTCTTTGATTTTCAAACTGACATTAATCAATCCTCTGTAACTTAAATGATTTAATAGACTCAAAAGTCTATCTTCGGTGAAATTTTTAAAATCCCAATCGTACCCAAGACCGAGATTATATAAAAAATACACCCATTCGTATGATAATGCAACATTAAGAACTGTTAAATTCCTAATAAGCAACTCGTCATTGCTGTGATTCAAAGTATTTCTTTCATCACCGATGTATACTTTATTCCATGAGTCCAAAATCTTATAAAGCTCGGGACAAGGAATTGACTCGCTATATTCACCATTTATGAAAAGATTCAAATTGGTATAACTATCATAGGTTAATGCAAAATGAGTATAACTTTGGTTATCATGATTGGGAAGGTCGAGAATTTGATTGAATGAAAATTGCATCCTTGAGCCATTTAGATGATTTTTGATTTCTATCATAAACTGATTATAATTGAGTAATTGAACTTTTAATGTAGATGAAGTTGAACCAGATGAATTCGCTAAAAGGAATAAAGTAACAGTAGACGTATTATCATCGAACTTATTATCCATGCAAGAAATATTTATTTTGAATGATGATTGTATCGTTAAACACTTCAGTGAGTTTAAGTCACTCGTAAACGGAACAGTTATGGCTGAATTTTGAAAATCATTTAAAACAAAAAAGTTAAAATGGCAAGGGTAGCTTGTGAAGAGTTGATTTAAAAGATCTAGCAATACCAACTTAATACACTGATTTATTTTTTCATTGTATAATGGCATCATTAATTTCCTTAACAAATCAATATCACACCCAAATTCATTAAAAATTATTATCAATCTGCTATGTTGACTCAAATTCAGAGGAACATTGCAATCGAATGACGAATCCAACTCGACTGTGGATATCAATTTTAAAAAACTTGCCGCTATTAATCTGTGAACATCTTGTCGATACATTTGGATTTTGATGGTATATGATAAAGAAACGCTGTACAAGAACAATTCAAGAAGAATAATCTTGAAATCATGGTGTGCCTCTTCATCCAAATTGCTCAATTCGTCAAAGAAATATGCAATATCGTTTTTTTTCACAGAACAAATTGTCATTTCAAAAGGATATGATATTACCAATTCTTCTTCTATTATAGTGGATAGCTCTGCGCTATCATGACTAGTATCTGCTAACTCCACTTGCCATTTCAAAAGTAATTCTTTATTTATGGTATAGCCTGTAAGAATCTTTTCACATAAGTGATTGATTAAATTAACTTCTGATTTATCAAAACCCTCTAGATTGGTATCATCGTGTATATCTTTCATAGATGTGAATGACATCTTATCAGTTCTGCCAAAAATAGAAACCTGCTGTCTGTCTGTTATGCTATCAATTCGTTCAGCATACACTAGTTGTAACGTCTTCCTATTTTTATTGACTTTTTTAACTATGCTTTAATTATTTGTTGTAATTGAAGTAACTATCGATATCTGGGGTTGTCTGAGAATTAATTCTGGCCTTATATCAAATCAGTTGCTCAAATTTTAAGTGCAGGTATTAAAGATTAGACATTCCAACCGTTCCATTATTTAGATAGAATAACTAGCAAGTGAACTCTTTATCAATAATTGGGTAAATGTAGTTTATAGAGTGTGTAAGTACTTAAAACATTCTGGTACCTCTATATATGTAGAGTTTAATCAATCAGACTATTGTATATTATTTTTGACAATATTGAATAACACATATTTTTTTCATAAATTACAAAATTTTGCAACTGAATAAATGCTTCTTAAACCAATGCGATATGTCTATTGAATCAAACAACTTTAAGTGTAAGGCAGTTTAGTCAAATCTAATTCAATGGCAATACATTTGCATCCGTATATTATTTCAGTCTTGTTTCTACAACTACAAATTGACTATGCAGAGCTCTAATAATTACGAAAAGTGGCACATTACGGTATAACGAGAAATTCTAAGCCTAACATGAACATTATTATTATATTTTTGCACCCGTCCCATGTGAACACAAGCCATATAGCATCACTCTTCAATTAAGTTTAGTAAGACTTATTTTTGCAATTATATTAGCGATTCTTCTTGCTTGGATAGGGTTGCGCGCGCGCAATGAAAAATATTGCAAGTCAAGATCTACGGTAGTCTTGACTCGAAAAAAAAAAAAACTAGGGCAAAGATTGTTCTTTGACTACTTTATTCGAGGGTGAATTTGCTATCCATACAAAAGGGATACAGATTGAGTACCATCAAATACCTTGTCGTACTTAGAGGTTAAAAACTTGTTTTTGCAAATGTCGGAAGAAGGAACTAAGTCTCCCTCTATGCCTGGTGATTACACTTTTGGAGCGGAAGAAGAAGAAGTGGAAATCCAACCAAAATCCGACAAAAGTGATATAAATGATTTGCAGCAAAGAAGGGAAGTATTGAGCCAATTATTACAGATTGTAAACGTACATGAAGGTGATACATTGTTTCTTGTATCGCGAGACTATGTTGATGATATTCTAAATTTGCCAGCGGACACATTTGAGGAATTGAAGAATAAATTAGGCCCTATCAATTGTAAGGTGCTAGTAGATGGAGCCGGGTTCTTATACCCTGAGGATGAAAGGTCAGACGCATTTGCTACGCGGAGCATTACACCGGAGGCATTTCAGAAATTGATAGAATGGTTTGGGATCCACGGTGAACCCATCGCGAGAGCAGCCATGGTAAACCCTGCTACCGGTAATATAGAAGTTGAAAGATTTCCACCATACTTTCATATTCATACGTTGTTGAAAGGAAATTCTAATAGATCCTTCCACGGCCAAATGCATAATGGTGTTTACTTATCACGCACTAGAACATTCAATGATTTGTTTGATGCGATCAGAGTAACTATGTTCAAAACTCCAGGTAACCAAAAACCTACGCCATTCCGTATCTGGTTTATACCGGCAGATAATGTTGATAACTTACCAAGTTCAATTTCCTTATTTGCATTTATTAACGATATTCGTAAGAAACATTTACTTCGTCAAGACTTTTACAATTATTCGTTGAAAAGTCAAGGAATAGTATTACCAAGCTACCATATTTTAGTAGAATCCTTTGATAAATCTAGTAAGGGCTATCCTGTGGACAATTACTTTAATTCTGTTGATTTATCTACTTTTGAAATGGAAAAGATAATTGAGTCAGGTGGAAATCTTGGTCTAGCAAATCTAGGAAACACATGTTATATGAACTCAGCCCTACAATGCTTACTTCATGTTCCTGAAATCAATTATTATTTCTTCTATAATATTTTTGAGAAAGAGCTTAATAAAACTAACCCTCTTGGTAACAAGGGTCAGATTGCTGTTGCTTTTGGTTCGTTGTTACATAAATTATTTGACAATTTGAAAAATACGAACAGTTCTTTCGTATCTCCTAGAGAATTTAAGTTCACTATTGGCCATTATTCGTCAATGTTTCATGGCTATCAACAACAAGATTCTCAAGAGTTTCTAAGCTGGTTATTAGACGCTCTTCACGAAGATTTGAATCGTATTTACAATAAGCCTTATTGCGAAAAACCGGAATTAAAAGACGATGAAGTAGGTGATCCAAATGCGATCGACAGATTAGCAAACACTTGCTGGCAGCAACATAAGCAACGTAATGACTCAGTAATAGTTGATTTATTTACCGGTTTATACCAGTCCACCCTAATCTGTCCCGATTGTTCCAAAACTTCAATAACATTCGATCCGTTTAATGATCTAACATTGCCATTACCAATCAATAAGAAATGGTATCATACATTTACGATCATTAATTTATCCACCGATTTGTTAAATCTTGAATCACATATAATGAAATTGGAGGTGGAGTTAGACAAGACATCCAACTTTGATGAATTATTGAAATATCTTAGCACCTTCCTAAAAGTCCCGCAAAAGTATATATTCTTATTTGAAATTTTTAATAATTTCTTTTACAAAGATTTCCAAGCAAAGTATAACAAATTGAAGTTCTTCCCTACTAGTGAAATTATTACAGATAGTGATGATATACTCGTCTATATCATTCCACATAATCCTGAAACTGATATTATTGTTCCCGTCATTAATACAGTGAGTGACCAAGATAAATCATATAACATGTCGAATCCTTTTGGATTGCCGTTATTTATTGTATTGGATAGAATAAATGAAGTTAGAAGTTTCGGAAATATTAGGAAAAAACTTGAAGCTACGGTTAAAATTTTATCTAATATTGATATTGATGTTCATTATAATGAAATGAAGAAATCTAATAAGGAATATCATTCAACAAAGGACTTTCCAGCAATAGAGAAGGGTCTACAAGAGGATATCGATATGCTTCAGGAGGATCCTACCGAAAATATTCATGACCATTCACAAGATGAATACGATTCGGATATTTCATTAGCCAATCCTACCATAGGAGCTGATTATGGGTTCAGCATTAGGCATTATCGCGAATCAAAACCTGCGACTCGTTCATTGAACAAATTCAATTACAATTCTGATGACCAGGATGCTTCTTCGGATGGAGTGCTTAATATTCCAAACTTGAGACCAAATTTCAATAATTTGCCGAATTTATCGGATGAGCTTCCACAACTAAAGCAGAATTACTATCATTACCCTCGATACGTTGAAGAGGCGGCTCATGGAAATGAACAGGAAACCAGTTCCGATGATAAAGAAAAGGTTGATGAAGATTACGTTGTAGTGGAGAATAATTCTGATAATGAGTTTGAGAGCAATCCTGCGAAGGATACGCCTCAAGAACTGCTGGACGAAGGTCTTGATACGGAAAATGAGAATAATGGATCAGAAAACATCGGCCTGTTATTTGATTCTGTTAGCGATTTACCGTCACAGAAAAAGGCTCCGACGCTTCACAACTTGAAGACTGATAATCATCCAGTTTTGGTTTACAATAATACGACTTTGGTTTGTGAATGGGATTATGATATTTTTTCAAAACTTTTTGAAGATCCAGCAGATCAGAAGTGGATAGACTTGCCGTACATTCCAAATTCTCAGTTAGAAGCCAATAAAAGGAAATTGGAACAGCAACAGAAATCTACTGTTTCATTATATGATTGTTTGAAGAGTTTTAGTACACCAGAAATTTTAGGTGATCAGGATTTATGGTATTGTCCAAATTGTAAGGATCATAAACAAGCTACGAAGACAATTCAAATCTGGTCAACTGGTGATTTACTAACAATACATTTGAAGAGATTTCAAAGTGCAAGGTCTTTCAGTGACAAAATTAATATGGTCGTTGATTTCCCAATCGAAGGTTTAGATATGTCATCTTTTGTATCCAAGGAAAAAGATAATTCGGATTTAATTTATGATTTAATTGCTGTTGATAACCATTATGGTGGACTTGGAGGGGGCCATTATACAGCTTCAGTTAAAAATTTCAGGGATAACAAATGGTACTATTTTAATGATGGAAGGGTTAGTGAAATGAATGACCCCACAGAATGTATTACCGGTGCTGCCTATTTGTTGTTTTACAGAAAGAGAAAGCCAGCTTCGGAATTCTTAGGAGGGGATCAACTACAAACAGTAATCCAACAAGGAAGGGACAATTTTAACCAAAACTTGAAAGATTTGATGAATAATTTGACCAAGACAAAAGAACAAGTTGATGACTTTAATCAGCATGATATAGCTCTAAATTCTCACGAAGAATTGAAGTTGGCTCAAGAAAATCAGGAAGATGAGGAAGAAGAAGAAGCAGAAGAAATAGAAAATAATTCAAAAACCTCGGAGTCTTTAATATCCCCTTCAAATGGAACAATTCAGGCGTCCAAAAAGTCTAGGTTACCAATAAACGATGAGACAGCTGGTGGTGAATTTAATGAGGGCGGCGATAACTTCAACCGAAGGAAACAAAGGTTGATATCTAAAAATAAGAATTATAATAAATCAATTAGTATTAAACCGGTTAATGCAATGGAATATTCTTCGTCAAATATTACATCGCCGTTAAGCTCAAGCTCAGAAGATAACATAGTCAGTGATAATATTAGCTTGCCAAATTCTGACGCAAATTTGGATGATAAATAGAATTATGATATACGGTAAATAATGTAATATATATTTTAACAATAATATCTACCAATTCTAAGTCTAATTTCTTTTTCACTACATCATCTCTTCTAGTATTTTGAAGGATAGTATTTACCTATAATGAAATTCTTGTTTCTTAATATCCTTAGTAGATACTAAGTATTATACACATATTTATTATACATGGATCGATCTTAACTTAGCAATTTGAATACATTCTTTTATGTTGTCAATATTAACATTTGCACCACCTCCTACAATACTCACATGCTTCATATGTGAATTATCTTGATCAATTACTATATTGACTCTCGAGAGACATTCAGACTCCTCTGAATCACCTTCCAAGTCAGCCAATATGACAGACTTGGAGTCAACGTCCATATCATTAGTCGAATTAGATTCCAATTCAATAATACCAAAACTAGATGAAAGCCCAGCTTGGTCATGGTTTAGAGGCAAGTCATACATTAGAGCCTTATTTCCATCAATCAATACATCGTTTGATTTACTTAAATGACCAAAATTTCCTTTTGACCTAATAGGTACTTTGATATTATTGAACGAATCTTGCACGTAAACCATTGGCAATTTCGTATTCTTCAATGCATTTATCAACGATGTATGACATACGTCAAATAATGGGCCTGATCTTGAAAAAACTTTTAAGTGAGCATATAATACAAATGAATAGTTTTTGATGTTACTGAAAACATCGCTGGTTTCATTCGAAGTAGGATATATTATTTCCAAGCTACCATCGTCATTAGCAATCGCCATTCCCGGTTTCGCTTCCAACGAATTGGTTGATATTATTTTAGAATGCAATATGGTTTCGTATAATTTCTGAGACAAAATCATTTCTTCGTCTGTGGGTGCCCCTGATCTTCCTCTAGATATTTCCACCACTGGGTATACGGACGTGTATGTGGACTCAGAGTCGGAAGATTCAAATATTGAGCTCTTTGGCGTTTCAATAACACCTAAAGTTATCCCGCAAATCACAGTAGTACTACCATTTTTCACTATTGATGATCCTACCGTAAAATTTCCTTCAAGCTCTTGTAGATTTCCTGTGGAAACCTCTAATGGTTTGAACTCATTGAAATTTCTCAAACATGGCCTCAATCCTAAGCTTAGGTGTCTTTGTAACGAAATATCCGGAGCCAACCTGTCTAGCACACTCGGTGGAAAAGATATTTGATGAAACTCGTTTGTCATTCTACGTAGATCCTTGCTGCTATCAGTTCATTTTCAATATCTACTTCACCATATAAGAGATGCCATCAGAAACCTTAAGCTGTTACCCGGAATTAATCCAGATTTTTCAGATCGGTAGTTACACGTCAATGTTATTTGCTGGCATTTAGTTTCGGTAGGCTACAGATAAAGTCAGCGTATACCGATGTTGCCACTACTTTGAGCACATGCACTTTTTTCGGTTATCTCTATTTAATATCTTATTTTGAATGAGTGCCTAAACTTCAATGCTTTTATCCGACTGTAAAGCAGCATGCAAAGGTGTCTTAAAGGTGTCCTGATATTGGAACATTCCCAAATATATCTATACAAAGCAATTTGCAGGTAATTTATTAGGAAGGCCAATGTAGTAAAATTACTAAATATTTAGGGATTTCAAACTACAATTTCCAACTAGATAAGAAGGAGATAAGGTTTGTCTTGAGACCTAATGTTCACTTTTGAAGCAGCCGTAGGCCCGCAACCATTTAGTCGGGATCCTTAGGTCCATTTTGCGTCCTCCTCTGCCCTAAAATACCCGCCTATAATCATGCTTGTATTTCATAGCATCTGGGTGCACATGCCCTTATCAGTTGTTTCGATAAGAACCGAAATCTCATTGGCCAATTTTCATGTGCGTCTTTGGAATTTCTATCTAAATAAATATATTAACTTCGAAATACAATTTATTCTTTCTTTCTTTAACCATACTGTAACTTATAAGATATATATTGACTATATATTTTAGCAATTGAAGTGCTGAACCTTACTATTGTCTAATTAATTTGCCGACAGTCTAGAGTTCCTGTTCATATAGAAAAGTATAAGTTGTTCCATCATAACCATTTTTTGCTAATATAGACACATTCAGTTAGAGTACGTATACCATCATTCTTGAATGTTTTAGAAGTGATAGATCTATATTTCATGCCCTGATCACTACCAAATGTTTATTTACACTCTATACAACCAACATAGAAGCTTCTTGCAAGGCTGTTATCGAATATGACACAAAATCATATGTATGATGATTATGAAGTTATCTTGATTGGCTGTGCGGTACCGGCCTTTAGAGGTTCCCCTCCTTTTCTATTATATTTGACATATCCATGTTAATTGAACACTATAAGGTAATGGTTCTGCTCTTATATGTCCAATTGAATAGTAGAATTTGGACAGTACTCGCTATTTACCGGAAGCGTTCTATATAATTCATTTGTGGATTTGATCAAGGCTTATTGAACTAAATAATAGAATACTAACAAGCTAGCAATGGCTTCATACTTACCACAAGAAGAGTTTGAAACTAACGTTTATAAATATGACGAAACCCCAGAAAATAAGTCATGGGCTTCGACTTTGCCAACAGCAAAAGGTTTGTACAACCCAGAATACGAGAAAGATGCCTGTGGGGTAGGATTCACCTGTCATATTAAGGGAGAAGCTTCCCACAAAATAGTTTCTGATTGTAGAAACTTGTTATGTAATATGACCCACAGAGGAGGTGAATTGAACCCCAAGGATGGTGACGGTGCAGGATTGTTATCTTCTTTGCCACACAAGTTTTTCTTGAGAGAGTTCAAGTATTACTGTAATATCGATTTGCCAAAATTGGGCCAATACGGTACCGGGAACATTTTTTTCAAGAAAGACGATGTTGTATTTGAAAAATCCAGAAAAACTTTTGAGAGCATCGCAAACACCTTAGGGTTGAAGGTCTTAGGTTGGAGAAAAGTTCCTCATGATTCTTCCATTTTAGGGCCAGCTTCGTTGTCGAGAGAACCTTTGATTTTGCAACCAGCAATTGTATTGAGTGAGTTATTTGATGGCCAACATATAGAAATCTCGGAGGAAGAATTTGAAAAGAACTATCAAATGGATTTTGAAAAGAAATTGTTCATTTTAAGAAAGCAAAGTACCCATACTATTGGATTACATAATTGGTTTTATATTTGTTCCTTGTCTTCAAAAACTATCGTCTATAAAGGTCAACTAGCTCCGAACCAAGTCTATGCTTATTACCATGACTTGGTGAATGCTGAATACGAGGCTCATTTTGCTTTAGTTCATTCTCGTTTCTCTACCAATACATTCCCATCATGGGACAGAGCCCAACCATTAAGATGGGCTGCTCACAATGGGGAAATCAATACCTTAAGAGGTAACAAAAATTGGATGAGAGCCAAGGAGGGTGTTATGGAATCAGAATTATTCGGTGATGAATTAGATAAACTATACCCTATTATTGAAGAAGGTGGCTCGGATTCGGCTGCATTTGATAATGTTTTGGAGTTATTAGTTATTAATGGTGTTTTATCCTTACCAGAAGCAGTTATGATGTTAATTCCTGAGGCTTGGCAAAATGACACCCACATTGATTCGAAGAAAAAAGCATTTTATGAATGGGCTGCATGTCTTATGGAACCTTGGGATGGTCCAGCTTTATTCACGTTTGCTGATGGCAGATATTGTGGTGCGAATTTAGATCGTAATGGTTTAAGACCTTGCCGTTATTATGTCACTGATGATGATCGTATGATCTGTGCGTCTGAAGTTGGAGTAATTGAAATTGAACCAGAAAAGATTTTACAAAAAGGAAGGTTGCAACCAGGTAGAATGTTGTTAGTTGATACGAAAGAGGGACGTATCGTAGATGATCGTGAATTGAAGAATAAAGTTGCTTCTAGGTTCGATTTCAAATCATGGGTTTTAGCTAATATGATTAGTATGGATGATTTATTTAGTAAATTAGAATCAAGAGATGTTAATTTAATTGAAAACCCTGAGTCTCAGGATATAACGGTCCAAACAGATCCTAGGTTAGTTGCCTTTGGTTATTCTCATGAACAAATATCCTTGGTTTTAGCACCTATGGCCGAGGCTAAGGAAGCCTTAAGTTCTATGGGTAATGATAATGCATTAGCATGTATTTCAGAACAGCCTAAATTATTATATGACTATTTCCGTCAATTATTCGCCCAAGTTACTAATCCACCTATCGATCCAATAAGAGAGGAAATTGTTATGTCTCTAGAATGCTACGTTGGGCCTCAAGGTAACCTATTGGAGATGAAACCAGACCAGTGTAACAGGCTATTATTAAAATCTCCTATCTTATCATCTTTAGAGTTAAATGCTATTAAAAATATCGAAAAAGTTTATCCAAAATGGTCCGTTACCACTATTGATATTACATTCGATAAAGCTGAAGGTATTCAAGGTTATATTAATAAGATCGACAATATTTGTCAAGCATCTTCTAAAGCTATTGCTGACGACCATCAAATTATTATCTTGTCTGATAAGCTCACAAGCTTCAATAGAATACCAATTTCTGCATTAATTGCCACTGGTGCAGTTCATCACCACTTAGTTAGGCAAAAACAACGTTCTAAAGTGGCCATTATAATTGAAACGGCGGAAGCAAGAGAAGTTCATCATATATGTTGTTTAGTGGGTTATGGTGCTGATGGTATCAATCCATATTTGGGTTTAGAAACCTTGGTTCGTATGAATAAAGAAAATTTGTTAAAAGCTTCCTTGACTGACGATCAAATTATTAAGAATTATAAAATAGCGGTTGATTCCGGTATTTTAAAGGTCATGTCAATGATGGGTATTTCGACTCTAGCTTCGTATAAAGGTGCTCAAATTTTTGAAGCTTTGGGTGTCGATAATTCTGTTATTGACAGATGTTTTGCTGGTACTGCTTCAAGAATTAAAGGTGTTACTTTCGAGTATATCGCCCAAGACGCTTTTTCTTTACACGATGTAGGTTTCCCATCAAGAGAAACTATAAAGCCTGTTGCATTACCAGAGACAGGTGAATATCACTGGAGAGATGGTGGTGATTCTCATATTAATGAACCTGCAGCCATAGCCTCTATGCAGGACGCAGTAAAGAATAAGAATGAGATTGCTTATGAAGCGTACTCCAAGAAAGAGTACGAAGCAATTAAGAATTGTACTTTAAGAGGTTTGCTAGATTTTGATTATGAAAGCTCTCAGTCAATTCCAATTGATCAAGTTGAACCTTGGACTGAAATCGTACGTCGTTTCTTCACAGGGGCAATGTCTTACGGGTCAATCTCTATGGAAGCTCATTCTACTTTAGCAGTTGCGATGAATAGATTAGGTGGTAAGTCAAATACAGGTGAAGGTGGTGAGGATTCGGCTAGGTCTTTAGTTCATTCAAATGGTGATACTATGAGGTCTGCTATTAAGCAAATTGCATCTGGAAGATTTGGTGTTACTTCTTATTATTTATCTGATGCTGATGAGTTACAGATCAAAATGGCACAGGGTGCGAAACCTGGAGAAGGTGGTGAATTACCAGGCCATAAAGTATCCGAGCAGATTGGTAAAACTAGACATTCAACCCCAGGTGTTGGTTTAATTTCTCCTCCACCACATCACGATATTTACTCTATTGAAGATTTGAAACAATTGTTATACGATTTAAAATGCTCGAATCCTAGAGCAAGGACTTCTGTTAAATTAGTTTCTGAAGTTGGTGTAGGTATCGTTGCAGCAGGTGTTGCTAAAGCAGGCTCAGAAAATATTTTGATTTCTGGTGGTGATGGCGGGACCGGTGCCGCCAAATTAACTTCAATTAAATATGCTGGTTTACCGTGGGAATTAGGATTAGCAGAATCCCATCAGACTTTAGTCTTAAATGACTTGAGAGGTAGGGTTATTTTGCAAACAGACGGCCAACTTAGAACTGGTCGTGATATCGCAGTCGCTGCTTTATTGGGTGCAGAAGAATGGGGGTTTGCAACTACTCCTTTAATTGCATTGGGGTGTATCCTTATGCGTAAGTGTCACACGAATTTGTGTCCTGTAGGAATTGCAACACAAGACCCTGAATTGAGAAAGAAGTTTACTGGTACACCGGAGCATGTTATTAATTTTTTTTATTATTTGGCTAATGAATTGAGGGGTATTATGGCTAGTTTAGGGTTTAGAACAGTGAATGAGATGATAGGAAGAACGGAGAAATTGAAAGTTAGAGAAGACCTAAGGAATACCAAGAATGCTAATATTGATTTATCCCCAATCTTGACCCCTGCTCATACTATTAGGCCGGGTGTTGCGACTCACTGCGTCAAAAAACAAGATCATAGACTACATGTGAGAATTGATAACAAGTTAATAGATGAATCTGAAATAACTTTAGCAAAGGGCTTACCTGTTACCATTGATTGCGATGTTGTTAATACCGATCGTTCATTGGGAACGACTTTATCGTATAGGGTTTCAAAGATTTTTGGTGAGCAAGGCTTACCACATGATACAATCCATGTTAATGTAAATGGTTCCGCTGGCCAATCCTTTGGTGCATTTTTAGCTCCCGGGATTACGTTGGAATTAGAAGGTGATGCCAATGACTACGTAGGTAAAGGTTTATCTGGTGGTAGAATTATTGTCTACCCGCCAAAGGAATCCAAGTTCAATGCCGAAGATCAAATTATTGCAGGAAATACGGCATTTTTCGGTGCTACTTCAGGTGCTGCATTTATTAGGGGGGTTGCTGCAGAAAGATTCGCAGTGAGAAATTCTGGCGCAAACATTGTTGTTGAAGGTACTGGTGACCATGGATGTGAATATATGTCAGGTGGTAGAGTCGTTGTATTGGGATCTACAGGTCGTAATTTTGCAGCTGGTATGTGTGGTGGTATTGCGTACGTTTTAGATATGGCACAAGATTTCGGTGATAAAGTTAATAGTGGGAATGTTGAACTTTCCCAAATTACGGAAGCTTCTGAAATTGCTTTTGTAAGAGGTTTGATTGAAGACCATCACCATTACACTTCATCTGCAGTGGCTAAAAATATATTGAACAATTTCAATAGGATTTTACCTAGGTTTGTTAAGGTATTGCCTTATGATTATAAGAAGGTGTTAGAAAATGAAAAGAGAAAGAGTGAAGAAGCTAAGAAAAATGAACTTAATACTTTTATCAAATCAATCAAGGAAGACCCTGAAAGTGATGCAACTAATGGGGAAGCTGCGAAAATTAGGAAAGGACATATTCACCGTCCAAGTAAGAATGCGGTATCAGCTAAGGATGGTAGCCATGAACCAAAGGTTTTGGATGTGGAAGATACTATTTTTGATACTGAAGTTGAAAAGAAATCTGTTGAGAAATTGGACAAATTAAGAGGGTTTATGAAATACAAGCGTCGTAATGAGAAGTATAGAGATGCTAAGAAGAGAACTAACGATTGGAACGAAATGACCTCAAGGCTCACAAAGGATGAGTTGAAACATGAAACTGCTAGATGTATGGATTGTGGAGTTCCATTCTGTACATCTGATACAGGTTGTCCAATTTCAAACGTTATCCCAAAATGGAATGAATTAGTTTTCCAGGATAGATGGTATGATGCATTACAAAGATTATTAATGACCAACAACTTCCCAGAATTCACTGGTAGAATTTGTCCAGCCCCATGTAACGGTGCTTGTGTCTTGGGTATTAACAGCGATCCTGTCAATATTAAATCTGTTGAATGCGCAATCATTGATCATGGTTTTGAACAGGGTTGGATTAAACCAGAACCACCTCAGAGTAGAACTGGTAAAACTATTGCAATTATTGGTTCAGGTCCAGCCGGTTTAGCTGCGGCTGATCAATTAAATAAGGCTGGACATTATGTGAAGGTGTACGAAAGAAGCGACAGACCAGGTGGTTTATTGATGTATGGTATTCCAAACATGAAGTTAGATAAGAGAATTGTCAAGCGCAGAACTGATTTGATGACTGCCGAAGGAGTTGAATTTATTTGCTCAACAACCATTGGGGAAGATATTACCATCGAAGAAATTAAATCTTCTAATGACGCGGTCGTGTTTGCAGTCGGTTCAACCATTCCCAGAGATCTTAGAATCAAGGGTCGTGAATTGAATAATATCAATTTTGCAATGCAACTTTTACATAAAAATACTAAAGCGTTGTTAGACAATGATTTGGAGGAAATCAAAAAGACATTAGAAGGTAAACATGTTATTGTCATCGGTGGTGGTGACACTGGTAACGATTGTTTAGGTACATCAACGAGACATGGAGCCAAATCGGTTACCAACTTCGAATTATTACCTAACCCGCCTACCGCAAGACCAAAAGATAACCCATGGCCTCAATGGCCAAGAGTCTTTAGGGTTGACTATGGTCACACTGAAGTCACTGAGCATTATGGTAAAGACCCACGGGAGTATTCCATTTTATCTAAAGAATTTGTGGACGATGGCGAAGGCAACGTGAAAGGTATTAAAACCATTAGAGTCGAATGGAAACGCTCGGATAGTGGTGCATGGCAAATGGCTGAAGTTCCAGGAAGTGAAGAATTTTTCCCTGCGGATGTTGTATTGTTGTCTATGGGTTTCATTGGACCCGATGCTGATAATTTAGAAGTCTCGAAGACTAAGAGAGGTACTATCTCAACTGTGGAACCAAATGGTTACAAGGTAAATAACGAGGATAACTTATTTACTGCAGGTGACTGTAGAAGAGGTCAATCTTTGGTTGTTTGGGGTATCCAAGAAGGAAGGCAATGCGCTAGAGAGGTTGATAATTATCTCATGGGCTCATCAAGGTTACCAGGTAATGGATCTATCGAGCAACGTAATTTCAAGTTGTTAGAAGAATTAGCTGAAAAAGTTTAAAAATATAAGAGACATTGGATTTATAAATTGTTTAATAAATTTGTTCTATACTTATACCGTAGATCTTAAAGTTATCATTATATCAAATGCATGCATATAGGACAAGACCTATAGAGAAATTTGCATACTTGCGTTAGTTTCTTCATCACAATACGATGAAGTATGAAATTCGTTAGATCAATCTTTTTCGCTTGAGCCAATGAGCATGGGAAATATCATATTACGGCTAGATCAGTGCAACACAGGGTATTTTTTAGCTTCTACCCGAAAATTTATTAGTGCATCGCAACTTGGTCCGCTTCTATCTGTAGAAACATGCAAGGCTACATCAGAAAATGTCTGTCCAACAAGTGCGACTATAGCCTGGAAGCCATTTCCGTAAGTCTACTTTCGGGATATTGCACACGAGCATCTGGTGACAAGATCTTCAGCGTAATGTGTCTGAGGTTCCATATTCTAAACGCTAGGTTTGAATATATGAACGTTGAAAGACATGTGAACTCCACATGGCTTTCGTTTTCGGACCACAGTGGACTCATTGCTTCTCGTACATTCCTAAATCCGCCCAATGAGGCTTATGAATTACTCGCACTTTCCACTCGATGAAAACTACAATAGTCCTCTCCTCGAACTTTTTGCTATGCCCATTACCCTTGAGCCATGCTATTATGTATTATATTCATAACAATTCGGTCCACAATACGTAGCAAACTTTCCAAATTGTCCTCATACGAATGCTCAATAATAACAATAGCCTTTTGCTACGCCACTTTGTTTTCTTGCTCGAAAAGGTCTCAACTTATCTCAAATGTACGATCATAATTACTGTATTATATAACCCCATGCCTCAGATTATCCACAGCCAATTATTAGCCCTGATTTGCCTTGGGCTACTTCTGTTAATTTAATGTGCCCAAGTGAATCGGATTCAATTGTTATGCGACACAGAACAATAGAAATATTTTTAGAATTTCAACCTACTATTTATTAATTACCGAATCAGGTAATTTATGAAAGCTCGGAATGCCCATCAAATGTACACACTTGAACTATCTAATTGGGTATGTTGATATCGTTTACAGCTTGCCGTTTAGATTTAAATACCGAGTTGGGATTCAAGTAAATATAGGTGCTGCCGGTGTAGCATATACAAATAAAATGCAATTTTGTAGTATGCTGATATGCTTATGTTCATATGCCACGAGGGATATCATGGCGTAAGGAGTACATCAAGTAATTTATGGTGGAGGGGTTATTATTAATTATAATAGTGAAATAGCCAGCATCCCCGGTAACACCACCGGAATTGGATTATGGCTTGATTTAAGGACCCGGAAATAAGCGAAGGGAGTTTTTCATATTCTCAAGTGAAGTAGCCGATTTAAGGCGGATTTCCAAACCAAATAAATAGGGTACGCATCCCTTTAAAATCCAGAGGATATTATTTTATGAATTTATAGTGTTCTTCTACTAGTATTATAGAATAATAATGCAATTTAAAAAATTATTCGCCATTTCCGCTTTGAGTGGACTTGCACTCGGTGCTAATAGTAAGTACTTTTTAGATTGAATAAAGGAATCAGAGAAAACGGATATTTGATGAATTTGATGAATTGTGATAAAGTTCTACGAGACTAAGGAACATAAGTCAAATAAAATTTCAAGACGGCGAATATGGGCACTATAGGTTTAAGCCAAAAACTTGGTATGCGAAGAGTTACGTGAACGATGGGAAGTAAATTTCGAATAAAGCTATTTATGAGCTGATTTCAAGTGGAATCAAAGGCGTATCATTGGTATTGATGCCTCTAAGAAGCTCATCAACATTCCATCCGGTGAACGGGATTAAACCTCAGTAAGCCTCTTTTCCGTCCGTCTTGAAAAAGTTTTGAATTCCGAATGTGGCCGATTTGATTTGTGCACTACTAACATTATTTAGACTCTACCTTAACCACCGCTACTCCAAGCGTCAGTAAGGCATGTTCTTTCAAGGACTTCACCGCCACTAAATCAGAAGATATTGCATCTATTGCTGCTTGTTCTACTGCTGTCGGTGACATCACTATCAAGGGTGATTCTTTCGGTTCTATTGAATTGAATGGAGTTGAAGAGCTCTACGGTAATCTTCACGTCAACAATGCCACCGAAGCCACCTCATTAAATGCTGCAACCTTACAATTAGTTTCGGGTAAACTTAATTTAGACGGTAACACCATCTTAGCCACTGTCAACTTTGCTCAATTAACCACAGTCGGTACCCTTAACTATAACGCTTTACCAGCTTTGGAAAAAACTGGTTTAACTTCCGGTATCACTTCTGCTGATGAGGTTATTATTTCTGACACTGGTTTAACTTCCTTAGAAGGTATTAATGTCTTCAAGTTGAAGGTTTTCAACGTCAACAACAATGCTGATATCTCGTCTATCGACTCTGGTTTGCAAAAGGTCACTGATGAATTATCTATTTCATACAATGCTGAGAAGGTTGACGTTTCTTTAGATCAATTAGAAGAAGCTAACGATGTCTACTTACAATCTATTAATTCTTTAAGTGTTGCTAACTTAACTAAGATTTCTAACTCGTTATCCTTAGATTCTAACGCTTTAGACACTATTGAATTCAAGCAATTGAAGAGTATTGGTGATTCTTTATCCATCACCAAGAACAGTGAATTGGAAGAATTAGACTTCCCTAAGTTGGAAAAGATTGGTGGTGCTTTAAGAATCAACAGTAATGACAACTTGAACACCCTCGACGGTTTCCCTAAGTTAGAGACTGTTAGTGGTACTGTTAACATGAGCGGTACTTTCGACAACGGTACTTTCGACTCCTTGAAGAAGGTTTCTGGTGCTTTCTACTTTGAATCCGATGGTGACATTTCCTGTAAGGAATTCAAGGACGTTAAGGTCAGTGGTAAGGAAAGCACTTCATGTGCTACTAAGTCTTCTTCATCCAAGAAGTCTTCTTCTACTTCTAAATCCTCTTCTACTTCAGGCTCAAACTCCGATTCTAATTCCGATTCCAACTCTGGTTCTGGTTCTAGCTCTAGCTCTTCGTCTGATTCTACCTCAACTTCCAACTCTGGTGCTGCTAACATCGCTGCTAAGATGGTTACTACCTTGGCTGGTCTTACTTTAGTCGGTTTAACCGTTTTCTAATCAATTTAGATCAATATTTAATGCTACAGTCTGGCTTAATGTTTAAAAAGGATTTTCAATTAATTTCTAAATCTTAATAATTCATTTTTATTATCAATTCTTTGCGCTAATTATTATTTTTTCGGTGCCTACATAGTTCTCTTTAAACATTTACATAGTAAAATATTTAATTTTGTCATTTATAAAAATGTAGAGCAGAATATGTTAATTTGTTTTGTGTTCTTTTTTTATCGTGACTAGATTACGGGATATAAATAAAAAAGAACTACAAATTTAGTCTTATACTAGATTATAGGTAACTTAATATGAAATTATCAAGTGTATTATATGTAACCGTACTAGCTCATTTGGTCATGAGTAAGAATGTTGTTGATTTAGATCTGTTCAAGGAATCTTTACAAGAAGAGGGGCACGATAAAAGAGATGGGAAAAATGTTATTGACTTAGAGCAATTTGAAGAAAGCACACAGGAAGAGCAAAATGGGAAAAGAGAAGCTAAAAACGTCTATAACATGCAATCTTTGAAAGAAGGGCTTGATACTGGGAATGAAAAGAGAGAAGCTAAGAATGTCTATAAATTGGAATTTCTAGACGAAGGGACCAGTAAAGGAGAGAAAAGGTCAATGCAAAATGTATTTGATATTGGAGAACAAGATACCCATCAAAATTTGCTTCAGTCTATTTTACCTCAATTGCAATCTATAACGATATTTACAGGATATATAAGGGATGATCCAGAATTAGCAATGAAGACTGCAGATTCTAAGCAGTCCATGATTATCATTGCCCCTTCTGATGATTCAATCACTAATAAGTTGAACAATTTGAAACCTTGGGAATTTCCAACTGAGTTGACGGGGAATTCTGATGATGATAGAATAGTGAGTGAAAACTTGAAGAATTTTTTGGATGGTCACGTCATTGTTGATTTCAAAGATAAGTTTGTTACCAGTAATGATGAAATTATTGCAAATTTAATCAACGGTAAACAGGTAAAAATTAAACAAGAAGGATCTGACAAGTTTAAGATTTCAACAGGGGACGAATGGATCAAGGTAGAAACTGTTAAACAAGTTGATAATGGGTATATTTTTGTAATTAATGATGTTTTAGTGAAACCATAAATATATATATATATATATGTTTTTAGTTCTTTAGGTTTGGATATACGTGATAGCTTTTATTGTATTTATAATGACGTACTATAGTATCAGTAGTTACATAATAACGATAGAAGTTTTTTTTATAAAACATACGTTCTACGGAATCTAATTATTTAAGAGACTAACACCAGTTTCCTCTTTATGCTCGTTACCGATATTGTATTCAGCTTTCCATTTAACTTTTAACTGTTTATTCATGTTGTTTTCAATCGAGAATTCTTGTGTCACACTCTGTTTGTTATTCCCATGAATGACGTCGCTTGATTGAGGCTTCAAGTTTAATTTACAACTTTTTGGAACTGCAAGCATAAACTTGAAATTAGTTAAAGCGATAGATTGCAAGTTACTGAACAATAATTTTCCCGACAAGTTAGTACTTGTTGAAGAATTAAAGATACCTGTTTCAATTTTTAATGCCGACGACTGGTTGATTAAATTAGTAGATTGGAAGTTGGTTTGACTCTGAACTTGGCTTGGCGTCGATGATGGAAAATTTAATCCAAAAGGATCTAACTGATTGTTCGTGGAGGTTGTCGTATTTGATTGGAGTTGAGGTGAAGGAGAATTTAATCCTGATAAAATATCAAAATTACTCAGATTACCACTATTTGGTAATGGCTGTTGAATAGAAGTTTGTGGATTACCACCAAGAGCAATTGAACCACCAGCACCAAATAAGTTCACATTAGTATTGCTATCTGTATTGGTGAATTGTAAATTTGATAAATCGCTTAATAAGTCATTGTATCCTTGATCATCACGACCCGATTTATCATTACTAATTGGGGGATCATCATCAAAATCAATCAAGTTTAAGGTGTCACTATTATTGGTACCACTTTGAACTTGGATTTTAGATGCTTCACTGATATCACCACTTTTTAATAATTGAAACTTTTGAACCAACTGATTAACATTATCATTTAATGACAATAATTCGTTAACTTTATTATCGTCATCGTGTTCTTCAATAATTTTCGTTATGATAGGCTGGGAGCTTTTGACTGAAGAATACAATTCAATTACAGCTTCATTTGAGTCATCAATCTTAGCACCAGAAGCTTCGATATTATGTAACATTTCACCCAAAATTTCGACCTTCCTTTTTAATCTAGCCACATCATCAGTAACTTGTTTTTTGTTTTCTTCAATATTGTCATCCTTAAATCCAGCCATGATTTTCATTAATTTGTTAGCTTCTTGTAAATCTTGAGGTCTGCCTCTTCTAATTAACTCTTGCAATTTGGCACTATGGACGATAGATTCCTCTTTTTGTAATTCTTCTAAAGATTTTAAATTATCAGAAGGGTTTAATACCGCAGCATCTTCTACTTTGACTTCAGGGAAGATATAACCCTTGTTTGACAACAATCTATGCATATCTCTGATATATCCGAAATCTTCCTTGTACTTAGACGTTTTACATATCGTTTGATACCATTCTTCAAGCTGAGATAAAATCAAGCGGTGAACTCTTGTATAACGTAAAGGTGGTCTCTCAGGAAACCTTTTGACCAATTCATTTAAGAATTCTTTCCGGGAAATCTGTAATTGGAAGGGATATCCACAATTTTTCACTAAATTATCCAATAATGAAATAGCTAACTCAGAAGTTTGAGAGTCTCTTTGACTAATAAGTTTGGCCACTGCTATGGCTGCTTCACGAGGGGTCGATCCTTGTTTAGCGTTCACGTAATCACAAATCTCTAAATTCAATGCTAAGTTAGGTTCATTAAGGGATGGTCTGCAAGCACGATCTATCGTTCTGTTAGTATTCAATTGATGCCATACTTTTGCCGTAATCACAGCTATTTCGAACTAAGCGCTTCCCTATACGATTTGATAAGATAATCGAGCAAGGGGTAAATACATCTATACATACAAATTCTTCGTAATAATTTAGGATTGATCTTTGAAAGGGAATAAGATCCAGAAGAAGAACTCGATGACATTATGTAGATTGTCCAATGGTTATCAGCTATTCTTTTTAGAAAATTGGTCTATAAAGAATCCTTGAGAATGTTAATTTTGAGTCGAAGATCGAGTTGATTGAGGCGGAAAAATGAAATATATGATTTCACTTTACATGAGTATACAACCAAAAAAATGAAATGGCTGATAAAGATGAAGACCCATTAGTACTCAAGAACTTGGCGGTTAATTTTGATTATTTGATGTATAAGATTAATGATCATATATCTAATTTGTCGGAGAAAACATTTAATGCTGTTAATGCTAAACAAGATTTTGTCAACGGAGAATACCTACAAAAACAACTAGATCTAGACAAAGAAATCAAAGAAATTGATCTTATATTAAGTAAGTGTAATGAATTAGAATTAGATTTCATGAGATTAGATCAACTATATCTGTTCGTTGAGGACTTCAAATCAAGGTTAAACTCACTTGAGGACGGCTTCAAAGAAATAAGTAAATAGCAGGCTATTATTTATATTACGTTAAGAAGTATATAAATGAATATAGAAGTTTCTATAGTATTCGTCTATTTGTATTTTGAAAGCACTGGCGCTGGATAAATTGATAGCAGACGAAATAAATGTCTTCAGCACTCCTTTGTGCTTGTTCATTTCACACAAGTTCATGTGTATTATCGTGGATTCTATTGCCAACATTCGGATTACTCTCGTGTAGTCCATTACCAGCATTCCCACGTAGCTCTTTCAGCCTAGGGGGATTCGCTGCTGTTACTGGAACATGTGCATGTTTAGAGTACTTTTTCACCAAATATTTCTCTAAATTGATAAAATTTCTAGAATTACATTTGTACATGATATTGATAAAATCACCAACAATTGGGATTAATCCAATCCCAAAATCAAAAGCAACGTTTGCCATCATTTTCAGGCGTAGGGTAGCAGGTAGTCCTCCTTCAATTTCCGACGCTTTCGATACTAGTCTATAGGCAAACCAAGCAGCAATAATATCACCTATCCATGGTATTAATCCTATTATTCCAGCCCAACCGACTCTAAACCCACAGCAGCTTAGTTGCAAGTCTAATCTATATGCACTTTTTTTAACAGATTCCAAGATTAGCAAATCGTGCTTTGGAATGAATTCTGGTAACCTTCTCTTTCTTTTAGCACCCTTACGCTGGTAAAAATGTAAATCATCCTCTGGGATTTCTTCAAAATACGGATCTTCATCTGGACCTCCTACATTCACAATATGATCAAGTTCGGTCTATTTTTGTTAGTGCCATCCATAAACAATCGACGTTTGAAAATACTTACCTTCTTCAAAAAATATTGATAAAACAAGTTAGACATTTCGATAATTAATCACTTAAATGACAATAAAATGATAATAATAATAACAATAATAATAATACAACGAAGTCTATTTCTAGCGCTTTTATAAGACTTACTTATTTAATAGATGCTTCTAGCTGAATGTCCATATATGAAAAAAAAAAAGGAAACTTGCTGCAATTCAAATTTTGGAATGATCTTCTAGCCGCGCCTACTTAGATTATCATTAATGGCCATTGTTGTCTACACATTCAATAAATTAGAACTACTTATATCCATATACAAGTAAATACAATACACATACAATTCGTATGCTTTAAATTAGACCTTCTTTTTCTTTTTCAATTCTTCGAAGTACTTTTTCCTTATATTTCTCAAATCTGGAGGTTGTTCAATTCCCATTTTATGTCTAAATTCGTTTATATCCTCCTCTAAAATATTTTCCCAATAAACATTAATCAATGGTTTTGAGTTAAGACCACTTTTGAATCCCCAAGGATAATAAATATTATACAAGCGTTCTTTTTGACTAGGTTTTAATCTCAAGGGAGCAAACATAGCTCCTAAACCAGACATAGGGATTCCAATATTCATAAATTCTAATAGTTTAACGGCAATCTCCCCTTCTATTATTATTGGTAGCCCTGTTATAGAATGGTAAAAATCATGACATTCTCTGTATCTTTGATAAATGTATGCTAATTCTTCATCATCGATGTATTTCACTGGAACTCTTGTATCAGGGCTAACACCTTCCCGATCCAACCAGTTGATATACGTCTTACCAATTGTGTTGTCTGGTAGTAGTCTGAGCTTATCTAGATCTAATGACGTGGATGTAATTCTCGGTCTTTCTCTTAATATTTGACGTCCAACAGGGTCGGACAACATTTGCGTTTGCAATTTGGTTAAAACAGGTGTTATTGCCGTAGATTCACCTAAGGCAACTATAAATTCATTTCTTTCCGGATGCAAATATGCTCCAAGTGAGGAACCAGCAATCATCAATAATTTTTCAAAGGTAAATAATGGGACATGTCCTGGATAATTCAGTTTACCCCTTGAAAAATACTTACTTTCCTGAGCTTCTAATGCCTTGTTAAATATGGCATTTGCATCTTTATAATGTAATTGTCCCTTCTCCATCTTATTTGCTAATTGATTATTTTCGTTCATTATCATTGACCCAACTAGAGTTGCTGTCGCTGTAAGTAAAAAGTGTCTTTTTTGGCTTCCAATAAGCGATGAAATGGAGCAATGCTCCATCCGCTTACATGCTTGCAATACATGCATACTGCGTCTTTTCAGGTCAAATGATATCTGCTCAAGAGTGATGTAATTTCATGGTGTGAGTTATACTTTTATTTCTTTGATATTATATGCAGGCTAGAATCACACCATCTATACTATACTATATCCTATGTATTGGAAAATCTTTGAAATATGTTTATAAATAGTATCATAGATAAACCGAATACCATGCCCCTGTTCCTCTCTATGCTTTGAATAATTAATGCAAGGAGTGTAAAATATAACGCAATTGTTATCTTATCTTTTAGCGGTAGAAGCCGCAACATTGCAGAATAAGAGCGCTTCTTATCATTAATTTTTCTATCTAGGGAATTAATTGAGGTACATGGCTTTGTATCTGTCGAGTCATCGGTAACATTCGGTATATTTCTTGAAGTTTCCAGTTCATTATCCGATATAGGAGGAGTTAGTTTTGGCTGATTTTCAATCTTTTTCTCGTCTGAGCAGTCCATAATTGAACAGTCAATATCTTTTATATCAGACAAAGCATAATTCTTTTGAACATTTCTATCGTACGATACATCCTCGGACGAAGGTATTATTTCTTGTTTCTTGTTATCATCATTATACTGTGATTTGATGATTTTCGTTACATGTTTGCCATTAGAATTGGTGTTATCGATATCAAAATCCTTTGATGTAGAATTTTCAATATTAGCAATTTCGCTGCCTCGAATCAATTCCTTTTTATTGTTAGTCGGGTCTTTCTCATGCAATTTATCAATTTCATTGATTTTCTGATTCAAGGCATGTTTTTCATTAGTTAGAATGGATACTTCTTTACGTAATTGGTCGGCAAGTTGAGTAGCTTCTGCTTTGTAACTTTTATGCTTGTCTTTTATTTCTTCGGTTTGGTTTTTCTCTTCGGATATTTGCTCTTCAAGCTTTTTCAATTTGCTTTCAAATTCCTGTTTCAAAAAATTGGAGTTAATTTCATTCAACCTAGTTTGATAATCTATTATGAACTCTTCCAATGTAGCCAATGTATTGTTTTGGTGCCTGATTTTCGAAAGGTTTGTATTTAAAACCCTGATTGCACTATCTAAGCTACTTGCATTCGTAATTTGTGCATTGTTGAATATTCCACAGTTTCCATTAGTATTTATACCTAACAATGAATCTTCTAGGTTCGGATTTATATCACCAAACAATGCATTTTCGAAAGATAGGTGCCGTTCATTAATCTTGATGGCTTTTTTTGTATTCGGAAGTTTAGAAATTATGTCTTGTATAAAATTATAGTGTTTGAATTCTGGTGTATCCATTGTCAGTTGGTTTTTAAAATTGAATGAAGATGGTATTGCGGAAGATGAAGTATAAAAGTTTTGCATTACATTGATATTTTCCACCTTGGCGCTTATCTGTTTATGGTTTGTATCCGCTTGGATATTGAATCCCAAATAGATAATATCTCCAATCTTAATCTCAACAGGATCATTACCAATGCGTTCTTCGTTGACATATGTTCCATTAGATGATCCTAAATCCTTTAGCATTACCTTACCACTAGATGAATCAATAAACATAGCTGCATGACTTCTACTTAGAACTCGTGAATCAAAAAATCCATTGGTAATGTCCGGTTTAACTTTTGATCCAGCCGGCCTACCAAGCTTTCTAGTTTCAGGAAAATATGGCACCAGTAACTGCTTTTTAATGAATGTATCATTCAATGGAGTTAGAGTTACAAAATATAATACATGGTTTCTTTTATTTGGTTTTTCCTTACTTCGACTCAGTGTCGGCGTGGATATGACTTGGGACTGTGAATTTGATCTCCTTCTGTTAGCAACTTCATTATTTGCTGATAAATCATTCAGATAGGGTTGACTTTTCGTAATTGATTTTTCAACGTCCAAATGAATAGGTAAGTACGTGTCTGTCATGGCAATCAATCAATATCATCCGTAAGGGCTACGTTTTAAATGAAAATTATTGAAGGTTGAATTATCAGTCGGTTTTTTATCACCACAATTTACGCGCAAACCGATAAAAATTCATGTTTGAACCTTTAATCAAAACAACAACACTAAATATCATTAGTGATTATGTCTCATACTTACAATAGCTTGTCTAATTGTATAAGCTCATTGAGTGCATCGGTGGCATTACTAAATGATTCTCTCAAAACTATAGATAATGCTACAAGAGATATACCACGATTAAAGAAGGTGTTGAGCACCAATAAGGTTTTCGGTTTAGTACCTGAACTGGATCTAGAGAGTGCCAAAAGAAACATTCAAAACGAAGTTCAACCACAAATAAATGCATTAGTGCTAAAGATAGAAAAAGAGTTAAGTAAGCTTAAGAGAAAGAAAACTAATTTGGCAAGTAAGGTTGATCTACAGCAAGTACGATTAGAAAATGCCGCTAAGAGCAATAGAGATTCCTTGAGTGGTATAAGAGGAATTACCGCAAATAGGATTTCTAAAGGTGATATTGACGAACTGAAATTGGCCAGGTTGAAGTTATTACAAAATAAGAAAGAACGCTTGAAATATAGCTTATCCAGATTAAACCTACAAGACAAAAAGGCAAGATTAAGCACAATCCCGTCATTACCTCCGCACAGAGACTCATAATAAGGTATGGATCTTACATTGTATATTAGTGTAAACTATCGTTTTCATCTATGACTCTATATAGTTGGAATGAAATTATAATTTTAAATCTTCTCCACTCATATGCTCGACAGTCGTTATGTCAAGTAGCTTGGCTAATTCCTTCGCATATTGAAACCCTGCATCTTTAATTGTAATATCAGTATCAGGTTTTAATTCTTTAATGGAAGTAGCGGTAACACCCGGTAAACCACACATGGTAGAAGTATTGAGGAATTTTAAATCAGGACTAATGTTCAAAGCGATACCATAAGACGTAATAGCTCTTTGAATATTACAACCAACAGAAGCAATCTTGTTATCCTTTTCCGACATAAAAACTCCCGGGTTGGCATTCGTAAAACTATCAAGCTTATAATTCTTTCTAAGAGTTTCTTTGACTGCTTTCAATAAAACAGAATCGACGAAGCATTTAACTGATAAATTCAGGAACTGCTTTAAATCTAAAATAACATACGCCACTAATTGACCTTGCCCATGCCATGTTACCTGACCCCCTCTTTCAAGCTGGTGGAATTTACATCCCATAGCCTCATATTCTTCGATCTTTAAACCAATCTCCAGATCTTTTTTCATCTTCTTCCCTCCAGTATAAACGTTTTCAAATTCGAAAGTTAACAAAGTAGGAAACGGTTTCATATCAAGTATTTTTTTAAGTAAATTATCTTCGTATTCATTTAGCTTATAGCCTTTGGACGCTATTTCATTTTGTTGTTTTCTAATTTTTGATTCTAGTTTCTTGAAGTCTAAGTTAGCATTTACCATTGCATTTTGAATCTTTTGACCTTGAGAAAATGGAGTAATACCTGGGAAATGAATGTGTCTTAAAGTCTTGTAATTTTCACATAGCGGGGAGAATTTAGTAGCGCATTTGGTACTATTATATCTCTTGGAGACTATGCTACTTTTACCTATAATACATTTCAGCATAGTTATAGATTAATGTATGCAAGCCTTTAAAGTAAACTGAAAATTGTGTGAAATCTGAAAATCATAGTATCGTGCAGTTACTCAAATTGACATTTATCTAGAGAATGATATAGATAGGTACATTGATTTATATGTGATGACTCAGGATCTGTCTCACGCGAAGCCGGAAACGATTAATAGTTACATGAGCTCTCGAAACCTAAAACATCGAAAGAATAAGAAAGTGAATCCAATTCCAAACATAGTGAATACTGTGAACAAATCTAAAGTTGCATCATCAGAATCTTTACCTTTGAAACAAGATCAAATACTCAAGACCAAATTTACAGTAACGAATGACCTGAAATACAAAACTAGAAAGAACAAGGAGCAACACGAGCCAGTCATTGATACCCCTGAGTTTAAACTCCTTTGCAAATTGTTTGTACCTCCAAAATATCTTATACATAATGATAAAATTGCTGTAAAGCAATTATACAACAATTTACCTTTGATAGTGCCAGGTGCTGTCGGATCAAATGAGCCCCGTTTCAATTTAAATTTTGAGTTACATCTTTTTCTTTCCTCCATTGTTACACATTACATCACATCGTGGTATTTGAACAAACTCAATACGGATAATCTAGAATTTGTACGAAATGTATATAATATATTGTCCAATTTTGCTAAGGATTTCATTAGGAGATGCAGTAATACATTACTTAAAGGTTCATTTCCGTTAATTAATGAGCTTTTCTCAATACTAAATAATCATATCGAGGAAATAGTGAGTGATTCTACTAGTACGCATGATATCAAATTTGTTAATGATTATTTAAGAGAAAATATGAATAAAAATACTATTAAGAATGCAGATAAAGACTTGAAGGAAATAATTAGAGAGTATTTGGCTGATAATGTTATCTTTGAAAATAAAGGGATTCAAATACTGCTGGAAACATTATCAGATGCACACAATTCCGAAGAGAACCGAATACAATATTTCAGGTTAATAGCGAAGGAATTAATTACTACATCATTTGACTCAAATATTAATGACAATGATATTAGTCAATCAACCCCTACAACGTCACATATAACAATGTCTTTACTTACAATACTAATAGCTGATCTTATAATGGACAATTTATTCAAAAAAATAGCGTCACCTCAATTTATATTGGGGACGATCATAAATAGTATACTCGATCTGATAACTGAGTTCTTATATAAGAATAGAGATGCCCAACTGGAGAACAAGGATAATGGGCCACGTACCATGGGGAGCGAGATATATAATACCCTCAGCAAAATTACTCATTTTGTATTTAACATGCACCACATATCCGAAAACTATGGATCTTATAATACTGCAAATATTTTAGAAAATTCACTTTTCCAATTGATTAATACTATGACGGACTTCTCTAAAAAAAAGCCATTGCTTGCAAGTTTTCTTCAATTCATTAAAAGAATTATCATGGCGAATAAGTCTGCTGCCAGAATATTTGATGCCATTAGTAAGTGGCTTATTTATAATCAAGTTGCCAGGTCTGGGATACTTAGTGATGAATTCGGTTGCAAAATTCTAAGTAGTTTACGAGGAGGTATATTTGAAGATGATAGCAACAAAGAAACTGAGAAAAATATTCTAGCAGAAAAAATTACGATAGAAAGTCTTTGTTGTAAGATGTTTGGGATATTGTCAAATCAAATCCCTAATTCAATCTTCGCTGGGAAGACAATTACAGATGTCTTCAGGTTTTCTGATGAAACAGATGAAGATTTGAAGAGGTCAATTAGTAAGTTTTTGATAATTTTCAATTTCGATATTTCGTCGATAGAGAACAATTCAATTAACGAAGTATGTTATTTGAATCAGTTGCTAATGATTCAATGGATAGACTGTATTGTTTCATACTTGTATCCAGAATTAATGAATAAGTAACTACCACCTTTAATATGCAGGGTTGATATGAGAATTGGATATTTTCATCCTAATAATCTTCATTTGTTTCAGACTTAATAGAATATATAGAGTAAACGTTTAATAAATACTTATTTATAATTTGTACAATATTAATGAGCTCGAAGGAAACAATCCAATTCATAAATCACATTTTAAGGGATAAAGAGGTGTATAATTATGTGATACATTTAAAAAAACTTGATAATAAAGACTTCGACGAAGAAGCTAATAAGCTAATGAATACTTTGGAATTGTTTGCATTCGGAGATTATCTGCATTTTCTTTCCTATCAGGAATATTACATAGTATTGGATTCTGTGTTATTGATTAAATTGATCAGATTAACAATTTTATCTGCGGCAATGCAGGAAGGACTGTCAATTAAAATAGACAAATTGCTTACGGAATATAAATTAGGACCAGCAATTGAGCATTATATTGAAATTACAGGCGAAAAGGTTTCCAAGGATCTCATATTTGAAAAAATATGCATTGATATGGTAGATGATTCAATAATTGAAATTAAGTTCAACGACGTAGAGAATATTGTCGTTATAGGTAAAACAAACGTAATTCGAGATTCATTTGACAGTAATACCACAGTATTAAGGATTATTAAAGAAGAGGATATATCTAGTAAAAATTTAGCTAATGCTTTAATAAATTTGCAAGAATGGTTTGAAAGAAGCCTAAACCCTACGAAAACAGACATAGACACACAAGTCGCTAATTTGAACAAAAGGCAAACGAAGGACATAAACATACGGAAAAGGAAACCTTCTGATAACTGTTCACTATAATGAAATCTACGAATAACCTTTTTTTTTTATCTTATTAGAAGGAATATATAATGAAAGAAATAAATGAATACCACCAAAAGCAAATGTTGTAAAACAATTGCTTGCTTCGTATAAATAATATTACTGAGTAGTCTGCAATGTTGCTATCTAAGTTCAAGCTTTCCAAAGCTTGGATAAAATAGTAGAAACACCACCTTCTTTAGTTTCTATTTGGTAAATACCGTATCCTGCGACACCTGTTCCAAACGTTAATAAATACATGCTGAAGTTGAACAAGGATCCATAGACTCTCTTTGGAATATAATCAATAATACAAGATTGGAACCCGGTGTAACAATGATATAATACGAAACCCGACATAGTTGAATCAAGAAGGGTCGTAGCTCCAGTAAGGAATGGAGCCAACATCAATGGTACTAAACCAATAGCAACAGCTCTTTCACTTGTCCAGTGTAAAGAACCTTCAAACTTTTTAGGTGCTGGAGGAACGTAGGCATCATTGACAGTACCAACAATAAATCCCGGAGGTTGAGGAATAGTCTTAATACCACGAACTAAACATGGCTTTAATAAGGATTGTCTAGTAGTTGTTAATCCAATACGGTTGTACAACGATAACATTTTAATAGCTCTTAATTATGACTAGTGGAAGATGAATACTTTCGATGTCTGGGAGTTTTAAAATCGGTTAATATATATGCCCCGGACTGTATTACACATAAGATAATTATTATTGGTTGAAATTTTAGTTACTTGGATTATATAATCAAAATACGTAATTGCAAAAAAAAAACACCGAGACCTATATACAACTGAGTACTTTAGAAGTACACTCCTCTTATTCCTTATCTTCATCCTCGAATTCTTCAATCTCTAGGATACGTTGAGGGCTTCCAAATCTTTCCGCCAAAGATTTTTCTATTATTCCTAGAGGGCCTTTATTATAAATTATCTTGCAGAAACGATTGACAACATTATCATACCATGAAGATTCATTTAATTCAAAAACTGACAATTCACCTAGCAATTTTTCACACCTCTTTATTGACCTAATATCTTTGATCTCCTCATACATTAAAATTAAATTACGTAAAACATTTATCAATATAGGAGATGCCCTTGTTTCACTACTATGAGTAAAATAAATATCCTCTACTACGTCTTCTCCCCAGGATATTGCATTTTTTTTATAACCTTTTGCCCACATAATTTCACTGATATGAGCTTTAATTTCAGCTATTACCATTTTGATATTATTTATATCACAATTGAACAATGGGTAGCTAGCTTGTGTCTGTTCCGAATTAGTGATGGACCGTTGAACCAAACTCAACTTTTTAAGATTTGCCAAATATATATTTAATGCTTTCAGTAAATATAATTCTTTTTCCTTACCCTGCGAAGGACTGGCCTTAGCAAACGTAAATGCTAATCCATTTAAGCATGATATTAATTCATCAGTAATCCGAGAGTTATCTTGTAGTAAGTAATTTTCGTCTAAAACTATTGATGAAAACGTAGACCTTAACATATCAATAGATCTATCTAAATATGCTTCCTTATCTTCATATCTAGGGCAAACTTTGCTAAGTAACCGGCAACACTGTGATAACCTTTCTGCATCCCCTAGTTTGTAGAAGAGCTCATCATCGTCTATAATATCCTTCAACACGTACATTGAGGTGTCCAACTCCCCTTTTGCAAGTAAAGACTTCGCATACCTCAATACTATGTCAATATAAAAATTAGCAAAGTCATTGGACTTCTCGTAAACTAACACAGATGATTTAATAATTGGCACCATGAATCTATTCAGTTCCGAATGTTCATCAAATTCTAGGTTTGGATCCTCTGCTCTAGCCAACTCAATTAGTAATCTTCTATAATGTTTGACTGCGTATCTAGGACTTTTTAAAACATCATCTTTGTTAATAGCCTTGACCGTAGTCATTTGATTCTTGAAACTTAACTCAAACGGTATGTGCTGTCTATCATTTGCATCCAGATATAGTAAGTATAACAGGCCAAAACAAACTAATAAACCTCCAATATAAGCTCCTGCTACTATATTTATGACGAATCCCCATCCTTTAACTGCGCTGAGCTGAGACGCCGATAATTTTATTGATCTTGTTTGAGTTAAAGAAGTTCGAGTAATAGGCTTATGGATAATATTACCAACACTAGACCTAAAAGGATTATATATTCCTCTTCGGGTTAATGGTCTAATGTGCCTACTAAACATTCTGAAGTCTAATGTCACTATAAACGAATTAAACTACCAACGTTCTTTCATTATCACTATAGAAAATATTTATTACACAAAAAAATACAACAATTCTCTCTTTACCAACAACTGGTACAACATAATTTAATTTCTGTTTCTGAAACATAATGAGTCGACGAGAGGGGTGTAGTGCTGAATTCATTCCTAATGATTCTAATGAATTACAAGAAAATCTAACATTGATACAGAAATTGATAACAAATTGGTTGATAACTGACCCCAGCTTACGCAACCAAGTCTTGCAAAATAATATAAAGGCTAAGAATTATCAGGTACAGAAACATGAAAATGTCCAGTTTATATATTTATGTGGTGGCAGACTAAGGACAGTTAAGCAAAAGCCAATCAACGTTGTGACAGGCGTACTGATATTGATTCCAGGTATTCTATTTTGGATATTTGAGGCAAAATGGATATGGTTTCACGTAAATCCATCCATAGTCATATTATTTAGCTATTTTTGGCTAATAACAGTATCATTTTTTATAAAGGCTTCAATGTCTGATCCCGGGATATTGCCTCGTAATATTCATGTTCCATATTCCATAAGTAATACCAACACTTCTTCCAAAGCAAGCCCACCAGACGAATATTTCAATATTATTTCATTACCTTATAATGAGGAGGACCGTACTGGTGTTGCTCTAAAGTATTGTGCAACTTGTCATATATGGAGAACTCCTAGAGCCAGTCATTGCTCTGTTTGCAACTCATGTATTATCAATCATGATCATCATTGCGTCTTTTTGAACAATTGTATTGGCTATCGAAATTACAAATACTTTTTGTGGTTTCTATTATTTGCAGTTATTGGTTGCATACTCATGTCAGTGGTATCGTTTATTCACGTATTTCATTATAGGTTAGGCATGGATACATCAGTATCAACTTTTCGCAGCTCGATATCTAAGTTTCCGGTAAGCTTCCTTCTTTGCATCTACAGTCTTTTGGCTTTATTGTATCCATTCCCATTATTAATTTTCCATATATTTTTGACTTCGTATAATTTAACTACTAGAGAGTACTTGAATAATGTTCGAGGTGTCAAGAATCTGCAATATCATTTTACTAACCACTTTGATACTCATTCAATTTTTAAAAACCTTTATATAAATTGGTTAGGTAGATCCAGAGGCTTTTCATTAGTCAGACAAACTGACTCTTACCAAATGGGTGATCTAAGATTTGAAAAACTTGACCCTTTGCAATCGTTTTCCCTGTAAATAGAAATTCCTGTATAGGCGCGTAATTAAATAAATTTTGTATTGATCTACTATTAGTTGGCGGCTAGTCAGAAACTAGCATACTAAATAGTGGTAATACTCTTGACTGTTTTGCTAAAGCTATATATTGGAAAACAACGTATAGTTATTATAGAATATTTTATACAAAACCGCTGAGAGGCGTTTACGAAATAGTTCACCAATGACGGCCGATAAGTTGCATCCGACTGATTTAAGAGAAGGGCTAGGTACAGTTCCTCTACTTCACCTAATTCCTAAGCAAGACTTGGCTCCATTGGTTTCATTCAATGCAATTGATACAGTGCCCAATGATATCGAGGAGATGGAAATCAATTCAAAGTCTGTCGCCAATAAAACGAGATCTGCGATGAATGGCAATCCAGAATATTTTAGTAAAGTTATTGACTATTTAGCGGAAGACTTCCGTTCTTTTGAAGACCGTGAGTTAGATGATATCACATTCAAGAAACCAATTATTGCAAAAAATGCTCTGACTGATGAGCGAAAGAACCTTGAAATTTTGCCATTTGAAAAGAGGTTATTCGAAGAGATGAGTGAAATAGAAGATTCTTGTATCAAGGACAACACTGTTATTCTGAATATGCTACAAGTAGATAAATCAGAACTTTCTGTAGAAGATGATTACGATGTAAACAATGCTTTGTCTATTCAAGAGCATAATGAGAAATTTAACCAAAAATTCGAACATCTAAAGAAAAAAATGGCTAATCAGAATGTATTCCCTATACCTGTTCACTTTCCAGATACTCATTCAGCTAGTCAAAGTAAACGCTTGTTGGATAATACGGAAGAAACTCCTACGCAACAAGCGAAACGATTTCAAAAGACGTCGTACTTAAAGCGAGACCAGCTCAAAACTAGAGCTTGCGAAGAATTAATAGAATTAATTAATGATATCGGTTTAATTGATGAAGATATAAATAATGAGAAATACTTCTCTAGTATAGGTGAAAGCAAACTATTAACTACTGATGCGCTAATATTTGTTTCAGACCGTTTGTTGAGAATTCTGAATGACCATGTCTTTGACCAAATAGACCTTGAATATTTAATTAGAATTGAAAAGCTCTGCATTAGGTCTATAGCTGAAGGTATCCTGATTAACTGGAATGAATTAATTGAGCTTTCTGATGTCAATACTCTTCAAGAGTTCATGAAAAATTACGATAGTATACGGAAACTATTTGAGCTGGCCTTGAATAGTACTATCGCAGCTAAAATTATTTTGCTAATACTTGAAAGTAGAAGAAATAATAAGCAATTATTTTTGGACGAGTATTTCAAGTCAATCATAGATTTGATTTACTTAATAGTTCAAGATGTAATTATTCCCTTTGCAAGCAAAACAATACCCGATATTCAAATAGTAAATGTTTTACGAGGGTTTTGCTTTGGATTAGTTACTGATATCTGCTCAATCAAAAGCATGGTGTCGAGCCATATTGAAAAAAAAGAAGTTGATGAATATTTATTGACGAGACTTGAGTACCTATCCATTATTGTAGTTTTTGCAGAGTCGAGCTTAAAAGAAAGAGTGTCAATAGTTGGTGTGAGTAATTTTGATAACTTAAGAGTTTGCTCATGTAATGTCCTCACATGTATTTTTAAGCATCATTTAGATCAAAGACAGTTTATCTTAAACGAGATCCTATCGAATTTCGATAAACTACCTACCCAGAGAGTTGCAGCTCGGCGTTTTAAGTTGAATAGAGGTGGAAATATTCAACTCACAACTGTCTTATTATTGAATTTGTTACAAAGCTTTGACATATCTAGATATTCGCTGGACGCAAATGAAGCCAGACAAGTAAATTCTGAGGACAGATGTAAGTCACTTGTGGAAAACAAAAGAAGGACGATTATGGAGAATGTGTCCTTGTTACACGAAGAAATGACCAAGGCATCTAATGATATTGCTACATTTTTGATGAATAAGTTATATAACAACCCTGATAATCAGCAAAAACAATCTCTTGAACTACTTTTAGAAGATCTACTTGCTGTTGTAATTATGCCTGAATGGCCATCTGCTGAAATTTTGCTAATATCAATATTTAAGGCCTTGCTATTTGTTATACAATCGGGAACATATTCTTCTTCAATTGAAACTTCTGCATTAGAACTATCTGGAATGATTGGTGCTAAGATTTTTGAATTGAAACAAGCATGTACTGGTATCCATCAATTGAGCATTAACTCCTCCTGCGAAGATATCCTCTTTTATTCTGGGTGTTTTATAGATTCGCTTGAGTACGTACAATTTCAATCCATGAAAAATACGAACTATATTACAGCTTTCAGGCTTTTAATCTTGAAATTTATTTGCCGAATCAAAGTTATTCTTCAAGATGATAATAATGGTAATACAGAAAATCAATTAGCTGCTTTGAATTCTGACAATGATAATTCATCCCAACTTGCTACAGTTAAGAATGATGTCAATTTATTATATGATCGTCTTTTAGGTATTCTAGCTGACGACAATATTAATCTTAACCAAACCTTGAAATCAAATATGGACGCCCTGTCTATATCGTCATATATACAAATATTATTAACCCAAGAGTTGCTAAATCTTTTTGATAATTTTCTTAATGTCATGGTGAATACCTTAGATAGTACAAAAGTCAAATCGAAAACTAAAGCTATAAGGACTTTGTCGTCATTGATTGATATTGATCCGACGTTATTAGTTTCACCTAAGATTCAAGAGTCTGTTTCTAAAAGATTATTAGATTCCTCTCCCTTGGTTAGAGATGCAGTTATAGATTTGATTAGTAGATTTATGCTGTCCAAGCCAGAGGTAATTGATCAATTTCATAGACCCATTTGTGATCGTTTAAATGACGACAGTATTCAGGTACGAAAGCGTGTAATTAAACTTTCAAGGGAAATGTATTTGAAAACGGATAAAGTATCGATTAAAAGTCAAATATCTATGAAAATTTTAAGAAGGTTAGATGATGAAGATGATATAATGGCAAGTATTGCAAAATCCTATTTACTTGAATTATGGTTTACAACATTATCAGAGGACAATAAACCAATGGATATAGGGCAAATTCTGGAAGCGGCGACGAAAAGAGCAGATGTTATCATGGAAATCACCTGTATTGGGGGAAGGACTGCTGCATATTTTGAAACATTCCTAACAGAATATGTTTTATGCAATTCAGACGCTAAGGTAATGCTGACCGTAAAATTAATCATAGATAAAACTTTGGATCGAATTATTGACTGTGTCAATGTAAAATCCCAAACACTAGTTGAAAAGGCGTTAATGCTTATTTCCACATTTGTCAAATGTGATGGTCACCTAATGACTCAAGATCAACTAGTTTCATTGCAACCATATTTGGTGGATGAGAAGAATTCAGGAGAGGCAGTTTGTTTCTATAGCTTACAAATACTCAAATACGTACTTCCATGTTTTCCGGCGTTGAGGCCGGAATTTGTTGATGCTGCTCAGACGTATCTTTTACGTCGACTTACCAAATTCAATGTGAAAGAGTTACATGAAGCTATGCCTTGTGTATGGAGACTATGCTATATGAATAGGGATACAATTAAGCTAGCGAATGCATCAATCTCGTGCATGAAGCTTATAAAACCATTTATCGAGTTATCGAAGAAAGATGAAAAAATAGATTTCAACACTAAATTGCATAGATTGCTTCATCTACTAGGATGCTTTGGGACATATTGTAAACTTGAGAAGCATAGGGATATATATCTAAAAGCCCGTATTGGCTTAAAGGAAAACGAAACAGTTATAAGTGTTATTACAAAGTTTCTATTGTTTTTTTGTGGGTCTAACTTTCTGTCTCAAATTAAAAAAATTGCAATCAAGAACATTATAAGCGTTTGTTCTACGCACCCAAAATTGTTTATGTCTGAGGCTATCTTGAAAGTTTTGGACCGTGAATTTGATGATGTTGACGTAGATATTAAACGAACTATTATTCAAGGGTTTATGGATTTCTTAAAAAACGAAGATAATAATTCAAAGAAACTTAATGGAGTACAAACAAAATCATCGACAGAAATAAAGTTGGATGTTGCAGTTTTTCATGGTGATGCAAAATCATATGTAAATGATGGTATCTGTGCTGGTATAATTCAAAGGTATTTAGAAAGAATACTAGAGTTTTGTCTTCAAGAATCAGATGAATTAGCTGTACTACCTGTTCAATTTGTTCAGTTAGTAATTAAGCTAGGTTTTGCAAACCCCAAAATTTGCATTCCATATATTATTGCCTTGGAGTCAACAACAAATCTACATATCAGACATATTGCTTTTGAATTGCATACCGAATTATTTGAGAAATACGAATCTTTGACTGATTCGAGTTATCTAGAAGGGTTAAAGTTAGCAGTAGCTTTTCGAAAGCGGACGTCCAACAATATTTATCAAGAAAAATTCTTCATGAATAATTTATATTCCATTGTAAATGGAAATTATTCCTCGCGAAAAAAGCTCATTTTATCTCTTGCCAAAGTATTCAACATCAATCTTGGCTTTACAAAATTGGAAGACAATACATTTCAAAGAGATACTATTATTTATACTGCATTTAACATTGCATCCATTCATTTTGCATCATTGGAAGAAGTACTCATATTTGTTTATAATATAGATAGAGTAATATCTAGAGAGGGGTTAGATCTATCTGATAAGATCTTGAAAGAGACAAATTCTGAATCACCGAATACTCAGTCAATTTCATACAAACGGAATTTATGTGTAAATGCACAAACATTAACTGCGTTAATATCTTTCCGAAACCATTTAGTTGCAACACACGCTATCACTGGTGTTCAGATTGAGAATTACAAACCGAATAGGACGGAGCTAGAGTTAAGACAACCGCCTAAGTTAGTTAACGATATCCCATTATCTATTGAAACCGAAGGATTGAATTTGGTCTTAAAAAACTCAGAAAGCTTTGGTACTGTCTACACGAGATTTTTCCAAGCAATCCATGAATTTACAGAATAGCTACTAAAACTAGAAATATTTCAATCAAAATAAAATCGACATATATTCCCTATTCAATTGTCTAATTTCCGTAATTTTCTTCGTAACTTCTCCCTTGCATGCTTCCATTCCTGTGCATGTAATCTCCAGGATGAGTTTAAGGAAAAGCTTTGTTCTTGCTTGATATTCGGCAATGCTGCACCAAAAGCAATACTATTATGTTCATCGAATTTAAAATTCAATCTATTTAATCTTGAAAATGCAGCAATGTTTCGTCTTCGAGAAGTAGATTTGATGTTATTATTGAGCTTTGAAGGTGAACTTGTTGTTATGGATCCTTTGAAATTTTCGTCTATATGTTGATGCCTAGATCTTTCTTCAACCTTAACAATCCTAGGATTTGTAAATGGTTCGATGACTAGGGCATATCCATTACGTAAGTTTAATTTAATAATAGGTCCAGCTTGTATGCGTCGTTCTTTTAATCTCTTCTGTTTTAGATATTCAATGGGCAAGTTAAACTCTTGTTCATGATCTGAATCTTCGTGAATAGCGTCGTGTTTTTTAATATCATTAGCTAGTTTATCTTGTCTCCTTTTCCAGTTTTCAAACTTATTAAGAATTCTCTGTATTTCTTTAATAGTCAATTCTTTTTTCGTTTCCAATTCATCATAATCTCTAACATCATTTATTTGAGTAATATTTGGTAAATGTCTTATCCAATCGTACTGATTCAATGATTGCAACAGTGAATCCAAATTATCCACCTCAGATAGTATTCTACTTCTGTCTATATTTACCATTGTCCGCTCTTCCTTTTTCATCTTCTTGTGAAAAGTTTCATATATGTTATCGTCAAGTATGTCTACTTTTTGTTTTGATTTTCTATGGGAAAGATTATTACATATCTCTATATTTTTTGATTTATTTATATTAGTTGGTATAGTAGTTTCGGTTTCTCCATAATATCTATATAGACTATTGTGGGATGCTTTATTTATTATCTTGATCGATTGATCTCTGTGGACAAGTTTGTTTACGTTTTCAAAATTGAATAGTGCTTTGTCTGTATTCTTTTTCAATTCATCTTTCGACCTCAATTTCCTTCCATCGGCCATTATATAGATTCTTTCATGAATGCATTCCGTATTTGATTAATCGTTGAAAAATTAAAACACTTCAAATCTTGGTAGTCCATTTTTCGAATATACTCGATCCGCGTAAGAAACGATGTTACCCTTTTTCTACCTATTTAATATATAAATTCAGCCCTAATGAGTCATAGAAGAAAGGAAAAGACGGATGATATATTACCTCTTCATCAGAAGAACCATAGTAACCATGGATATACTTTCAAGCCCAAAGGAACTCAAAATCAAAATGAATTCTTGCAATCTCAATTGGTCAAGTGGAAGATACTATTGGTTCTATCAGTAATATGGATATTCGTAATTCATTACTTTGAGAGAATTTCTGTTCGTCTGTCAATAGAGAGATGTCAATGGAAAAATTGGGAAGGCTGGGACAAATCTGCCCAGCCGCATCGAATAGCCTTGATTGCAGACCCACAAATTGTTGATGAAAGTTCGTATCAAGAAAGGCCAAGGATCTTAAATTACTTCGTAAAGAAAATTAGTGACAATTATCTTCATAGAAATTATAGATTCTTACAGGAATATCTCGATCCAGATACCACTATTTTCCTTGGTGACTTGTTTGATGGAGGAAGAGATTGGAAGAATAAGATATGGCTAGATGAGTATAAAAGATTCAACGAGATATTTCCAAAGAAACCAAATAGGAGGATTATCGAGTCCTTGCCAGGCAATCATGATATTGGATTTGAAAATATCGACTTTGAGGTAGTTAAGCGTTTTGCAGCATTCTTTGGGGAAGCAAACGATGTTATCGAGATAGGAAATCATTCAATAATCCTCTTAGATACAATATCACTATCTTCGGATGATCCGCTTATTAGCAAGGATTCAACAGGTTTTTTAAACAATCTCGATCAAAGATTAAATCCTCACTTCCCAAGAGTTTTATTAACTCATGTACCTCTCTATAGATTCAATGATAAGCAGCTATGTGGACCTTATAGAGAGTCCAATAAGCTTTTCCCCATCCAAAAAGGAAAACAATACCAAACTGTAATAGACTTTGGAATATCACAAAAAGTTCTTAGTACTGTTAAACCTGATATAGTGTTCAGTGGTGATGATCATGATTATTGCGATGTTCGATATTCATTTGACGACAACGGATCGGAGAGATTTTCAAGAGAAATAACGGTAAAATCTGCATCAATGACCTGCGGTATCCAATATCCGGCTTTTCAGTTACTATCTTTGAATAATCCATACAATTTAGATCCTCAAATCAAGCTTGAAACCCCCAAACATGTAACAGAAATGTGTTATCTTCCAAAACCGTATTTTGCATTAAAAATGTACATTTTTCTCTTTATTTGCACACTTCTTGTCTTGGCTAGTGTCTTCTTTCAAGGCTTATTCAATTTGCTGAAATTTCAACAATTGAAACTCAAAAGAAACGATGACTATCAGCTTGCTGATAACAGTTGGGGGCCCCAGAAGGATTTAATTATAGATAATCTAAACAAAAGAAAGAATATTGGTGGTTTTTTCGCAAATGGTTTGATATTAACAGCTTCAATTTACATTCTCTTTGGGATTTACTATTCATACATCTAGACATAATTACTCTGTATATTAAAATATACTATTATAAACATACGGCATCATTTAAAATTGAAAAATTTTTCCAAATAGCTTGGGTTGAAATCAGTTCTCTTAGAAATATATTGCCTTATAGCATAAGGTTTTAAATTTGCCAATTGACCCTCTGTGACTAACGAATTGATTAAATTTGGATGAACTGTAAATAAATTGCCAATCTCCTTTAATAATAGAAAATGCTCAGATAATTCGCTTATTTGCCATTCATCAATAACAGATTGAAATCTAATCACATCCTTCGTTAAAATAATCCCTCCAGTAGAATTAACCACAAATTTCTTATAATGATCCAAAAGCTGATTCAAAAAGTTCATTCCTATCTTAACCAAGACATTAGTTAGATTGGAATTATTCAAATACAATGCAAGCTTTTCATGTGAATCAGTCAAAAATTCAGATACTTCCTCACATGCCTCAGTATCATCCTCTACAATATTCTCGCATAGGAAATCTTTCTTTTTCTGTCTCGTTAACAAGTATGCAACTCTGTTACATATCATACCTATCGTATCACCAATAATAATATTAAGGGAAATTTCACATCGTGATATATAACTATTTGACAAACTGCTCATTCGATTTTTAATAGTGGGAGAATTGACAGCACATGGTAGCATAATTTTTTTTATGCATGATGATAGTAAATATAAAATTTCACTCGTCAATTTAAAGGTACTCAAATAACTTAAATCTAATGCCTGGTTGGAATTAATTTTGGAGTTTGACAGCTCTTGTTTGAGTGTATCGTATGCTACCTCTAACCATGCACTTATGTAAAGCTTACCAAAGTCAAAAAGTAGTATTTCTATGATTTCCAAAGTATATTCTGGTGTTTTGTTGGGGGCTAATTCCAAAACACGCGCAACTGATTCAATAGCAGACTTTATCACTGTCTCAACATCGCTGATATTTAAAGTAGAATATCTTTCATTTTCGGCTTCATGTTTTTCAAAATCAGTTGAATTTCTTGCATTGCGTTCAGATAAATGGGTCTTCATAAAGTTTGTAAATTGATTTAACCGCTTCTTTTCCGAAAAATGGAAACTGAATCTATCATGATGTTCCTGTGAAGCCTTCTCATTGTATTCTAAGTTATCCAAATTTTCAAGCCTTGTTGATAAGTATTTGTTAGATAATGCCTTTTCGTTGTATGTATTGAACTTTTGAACAATGCTGTAGATTGTGTCTTCCAAATTTTTCTTCTCCCTGTTGAAGTATGTACTTTCAGAAGTGTACTCAATAAACAAATCATAATAACATTGATCTAATATAGGACACAATTCATTACTCATATCTAATTCATTCGTAGTTAAAAATTCTTTGACATCTTTCGTAAAATCACCTACCAATACATACAAAGAATGCAAAACTCTAACATGAGCCAATGTACTTACTGACAAGGAATACTGGAGAAGTGTACTGATTTTGTTTTGAATAATTTGTGCATAGATTCTTTGTATAAAAATCTTTAATACAGGTGTAGCATCTTCAAAAACCTGCTGAACAATTCTTGCTTGGCCTTTTATTGAAATTTTTAACCCATCAAGCAATGCTTCTGTGGATTCATCCCTGACATTTTCCCCGAAATCTGGATCTGACAATTTGTTCCAAATAGCCTCATTGTCAAGTAAAGAATTATCATCCAAATTTTCTGTATCCAACATAAAGTCATGTTTGTTCAAAAACAATTGTACTACTGTAGCACCCCCGTTAAATTGATGCAAAATATTCGCAACTTCCTTCATTCTATCATATTCATCACATTCATAATATACGTCAAACTTCTTTAGCAATTCTTTCTCCATTGTTTCACTGAACTTTTCTATGACAGTAACGCAATGTTCAGTCTTCGGCAAATCTGGAGATGCAATTTTCTTCGCTAGTGTAAGAAGATTACTTACCGTTTTGGCACATTTGATTTTATCTTCGTACACCTTACTGGTTCTAAGTTTTTCTAGAGGGTCATATTTCTCCTTTGTATAAAACCCGTGGTAAGCTCTAATCAAGAATATGGTTTCAGTTGATCTATCTCTTGAATTAGTAATTTTGTTTAATGAATTACCTAATGGATCAATCTTACTAGAAACTTCTGATATCTTAGTGTCCAAGCTGCCAAAATTCCTAGTTATTCTGTCCACTTTGGATGATAGTTCAAGCACATTTTCACTGTGCTTTAATTCATAGTCTTCAACTTCCTTTTCAGCCTGTGAATTTTTAGCTAAAGCCCTATTATTCAATTGCTTTAGCTCCCTTAACGTTGATTCAAATGTTCTGATATAAGGCTTAGGATCTAAATATTCTAGTTTATTGACTTCGGCACCTTTCAAGAAATGGTCCTTACTTAGCTCTTCAACGAAATCATTAACCGATAAACCTCCTAAAAAGTTATCAAGGTTAAGTAGCTGGAGAATATCTTCATCCAAATCGTATATAGAGAAGCTCATCTCGAACTAATTGTCCTGTTCTATCGTTAAAGATATGTGCTGTTCTGTTTACTATCAATTGTTGATATAGAACCACCGTAGGTTTGCATATACGTTCAGATTCCATATACCGGACTCTACAATAAGACGAATTTTAAACCTAATACTAAACGTAATATTCAATACATATAAACTATCAAACGTCTACAGATGCTATTAAACATCAAAAGCTTAGTTAGATTTGAAGGTAGTGTGACACTTACCACAGTATTGTCTGTCCTTCATGTCAGCCATGAAGATACCAGCACCACAAGTGATAGATGGACATTCTCTTCTCAATCTTTCGACCTTACCATCGTTGTCAACCTTGTAGTAGGTTAAGACAGCTAACTTGTGCTTTCTGTGCTTGTGCTTGATCTTCTTTGGGGTGGTGTAGACCTTCTTCTTTCTCTTCTTACCACCACCTCTTAATCTTAAGACCAAGTGTAAGGTGGATTCCTTTTGGATGTTGTAATCAGATAAGGTTCTACCATCTTCTAATTGCTTACCAGCGAAGATTAATCTTTGTTGATCAGGTGGAATACCTTCCTTGTCTTGGATCTTAGACTTGACGTTGTCAATGGTGTCTGAAGATTCAACTTCTAAGGTAATGGTCTTACCAGTTAAAGTCTTGACGAAAATTTGCATTTTGGCTTGTCTGCAACTGTTATGCTTCTTTCTTACCAAGTGGTTGAAGTTTTAAATGAAAAGAATATAAGTCTTCTGGCCTACAAAAAAATTTCAATGCTCGCCAGGGAGTGAATTTGAAAATTTTTGCCATTTGGTGGGCACGTGATGAAATCTGCCCGTGTTTGGTGCCCTCATAATTTTCTGATTTACACGTGATTTAAGTAATAAATTAGTACCTATTTCCGTTTATAGCAGTCTACAACAATCATCTGTTTGCAACTCTTCATATAGCTATGTATTTAATGTATTATTATAAATATAATGAAACTCAAGTAATTAGTAAGACTCCTGCTTTCGTGAAGCAATTGCGTTGATATTATGAAAATATTTAGAACTAGTCCCTTGTGTCAATATGGATCATATCGTATAGTCATCTGTGTACACCATATTTATCTCAATCAATATTTCAGTCTGTATATTATATGCATTTGATGTGAAACAAAGATCATATATCTAAGCCATCATCAGAATCTTCGCTTATCGGTTTGGTACGGCTTTGTATAGACCCATAATTTACTATTCGCCTATTGGTTATTCCATTGTCATACAAGAAGTGTTCTAAAGATTCAATAGATATGTTATCGGGGTCATTGCCCAATTTTTCAAACCCCACTATTCTATTTATTTCCTTACCATTCTTGTAGATGACAACAAATGGTAGTACTTTAATCTTCAATTTTGTTACTAAAAATGGTGCACTTTCAGCTTTAATTGTGAGAACCTTCAAGTTTAAATATTTCTCAGCAATGACCTTAAAGTTAGTACTTCATCTTATAAATATGGCTTCAAAATTCTGTTTACGTACTGCTAATCTGCTGTTCATGATTTTGCATTTGTCGAACTCAGGTTGATAAAAATGAACCAAGGTTAATTCGGAATTAGTTACTATTTCCATTATCAGTTTCTCGTCACTAAATTCTATTACACTTCCCAACGATCCGTATCTTTCGGTCTCTTCGTCGTCAATTCTTTTAAATTCCTTCGATAGTTGTTGGATCCTTGCCTCCCTATATTTTGATATCGCTTCATCATCCTCTAATAACTCCAATAAATCATCCTCGCTTTCAGATTCATAGTCATCATCATCTTTTATTTGCTTACGAAGCTTAGACTCTTGATACTTCTCGACTAAATGGGATTGTTTTTGGTCCATTGTTAATAACAATCTCTGTTGATACAAAAGTAGTATCAATATTATTTTACCTTGATTCAAAACGCGTTGTCATTTTGAACAGAACACGCGATAATAGTCCAGATATGACTATGTCACAAATTTATGAATAGATTACAATACAATCTCATAAACTGTCCAACATCCTAAGGATGTCTGATATGGCTTCAGTGTTTTTCTTTATTAAATCACTGTGATTCAAATCTATTTGAGATTTGCTACCATTTTTATGAAAATAGGTAGGTGTAGGTTCTTGCAACAATTCAACCGACTTGCTGATATTTCTATCAATATCCTTAACTGTTTCCAAAATCATCTTTAGTTCAAGGAGTATTGCTTCTTGTTGTTTTTCAACGTCTTCTTGAGGTTTTGAACTATCTAGATCTGATGTGATTATTTTCACCTTTTCAGCCATTGCTTATGTAGAATAATTATATTTCCTTTAAGTAGTTTTAAGAACAATAATGATTATACTTCTACAAAATAATTTAAAGAACTTATAATTGTAATGAATGATATGATATCAATGCTTGTAGCATATCTAGCCAAATAAAAGATAGCTCATAAACTTCGAGTCGTGCACGCTTCTCGTATTTTTAGATGTCTATACTATTATAAGTCTATTTAACTTTGAATGCTATTATATATGCTTTTAGATGCTAATATGTAAGGAAAAGATCAGGATGAAGGACACTTTCTTTTTCTTGAATTTGAAATTGGTGTCTTATTTCTAGTGGTAGACTTTTCTAATTCTCTTTGCTTTATGATCTCCATCAATAAATGTTTTAATTCGTTATTTTCGTTAATTAGTTCAATTTTAATCTTCTCATTGTCTTTGAACTTATTGAGTAAGTAATTAAACTCCTTGCATAATTTTAAATACGTCGTTTTCAACGTTGTAAATGTAGAAATTAATTTACTTGTATTAATCATGCTTTGTTTAATGGACGTTAAAGTAGACTGATTAACCATATTTGTCATGCTAGCTTGATCGGCTAGTTTTGATTGCACATTAGAAATCCTGTTGGACGAATTTTGCTTTGAATCATCGGCGTACGCCTCTTCGTCGTTCGAAGTTACGCTACTAGTTAACGTGCCTGGAGAATCCATTGGTGACGAACTTTCTGTTGCTGATGAATTTGTTTCATTTTTAAAATTGAGTTTAACCGAATTAGTTTGGTTGAATTCATTGAAAGTTGATAATGCTTTATTTATTTCTTCGTTAAGATCATTTGGTTCGACATTACTTGGAGTTTCGTACTCTTCCTCTGGGCCTCGAGAATTATTCTGGTATATTTGATTCTGATTGAAATCCAAGAAAAATTTATCAAACTCTTCTGATTTATCTAAATCTATTGCTTTATCTTGATATTTCTGCTTCTTCAAGGCTGGTTCAACCTTGCTATCGCTTGGTGATAACATAAGACGAATTGATTTAGATGAAATATGAATAAATATGTATGGTTTGGTACTACTAGTTTATTTAACTAGACATGAAATGTGACTATGTACTCAAGCTACTTAATCATAATATTGAATCTGGCTATATATTTTTCTTATTTGTGATGAGATGGATATTTTATATGCAGGTTTGGCTAACCGTAGTATGATTGCAACCATTTCAGAATTTATACTTGATCTCATTATCTAAATTACTATTCATGTAAGTATTGAATTTCTTGTGACAAATAAAGATGTTTTTCAGGCCAGGTTAGCTTTATGCCAAAAACGGTTTAGAAGTCAGCATTATATCTCAATTTGAAGTCTCTTTTTGAGTGATGATTTTTTGTGACTATTTACTAAAATCTAGTATTTATGAAATTTCATTCCATCGTGATCAGTATATTATATTGTCATTATTCATACATACAAGATAACTATATAATAGTCTGAATAAGTTACAATTCTGATATCTCTATGCAATAAATATATTGATGCTAGAATCTCAAGAGATTTATGCTAAAAAAGTAATGCGTTATGTCTAATTATGTAAAAAGCAATCAATGCTGTCTAATAGATTTAGGGTATCAACTGATACGTAAATGGTACAATCGAAAAAGTAATCCTTCCCAAAATAAAATGAAATAAAATTATAATAATAAAGTGGACGCCAAGCTTTGGATTATTTGCCGAAAACATTACCTAACTTTGTAACCTCACTCAAAACACTATGGGTTCTGTCACTGACTTGATTTATATCTTTGATAATCGAGTAACTAACATCGGAAACAAATACTCCCGATTCTTCCCATTTCTTATTCAAAGTTTCTAAAACTGATTCGAATCCCAATTTACCAACTTTGGCATTTTGCCCAAATCTTTCTACCGACCATTCCTCTACTTTTTCACATATTTTCTTTATGGATGCATAGGCTGTTATTTCAGCCTCTTGGTTGAAACTCGTACGTGATTGTGGCATATCTGTATCAGGTTTGTAAACAACAGTTTCGTTAACCAATAATAAATGGTTCATTGTCAAATTATGCGATTTCATCACAAGCGTCTTATTTATCAAATCAACCTCACTCACTTCTCTCACATATGATTGGTCTTGTGCACCAACAAGATATACTAACCACCTTGGAATTGATTGCTTACAGCCAATCAATCTTTCTGTACGTAATACTTTACGTTCAACATCGATCTCTCTATTGATAATATCAACTGATTCAACATGGGTAGATAATTCATTAGGGTATTTTTGCCAATTGGCAGCCGTAACTTGTTCCCATGGATAGTTGAAATAATGATCTGTTGTAAAAAGCTTCATATTGTAGGATTTAAATTATATCTATTTGCTGATTAAGGGGATTTAGTAATGTATATATTCAGTTTATCTCTTGTGACTAAAAGCCGGACTTATATTCTGCGCAAATTTTTTTTTTGTAAAAAAGAAATGTGGTAAACCGGTTAAAGTCGGAATACAAGAAAGCTTGCACATAGAACTGTATAGAATTAAATTTTAAATACTCGCTAGAAAAGTAATTAATCGGAATCAGAGAAGTTATCTCTGTAACGTGAAGACTGAGAATTGAGAGAGTAATTAGAGATAGCAGAATTTTTCCTTTGCGGCAAATTGGAATCCAGTTCACTTTCACTATCGTCACTATCATCACTTATAAGTTCTCTCAGTTTAAATCTTTTTTTTTCGGATTCATTGAGTTTTAATTTCCGTTTTGAGGGATTAACTTTCGGTTTGATTATTGTAGTATCATTAACATAGGATATGTAAAATTGATTGAAGAGACTCATTGTTTTGGGTGAGATATTAATAAGATCACCTACATGTGCCTGGGTCGCAGAGTTGCGCTCTGAGAAACGTCTGTGGGAAAACTTCGATAAGAACGGCTGGACGGCATTTAATAAAAAGTTATCGATTTTTAGTTCCTGCTTGAAATCGGATGACGCAGCCTTTGTCTCGTATGATGATTTAAGCTGTTCTTGGTGTTTTAAATCAAGCTTAATGTGGCCCACGATACCATTCAAGGAATACGGCTGATTGTATTTTTTTTCGTTGTGGCCTATGGTAAATTCATGTAAGATGTTTTGTTGTAATTGACGGTAGTTGAACTCTTCCCCAGGATTTGATTCAATTATTGATCTTGTGATTGTTTTAACGAAATTCAACAACTGCTTCTCTTCATCTTTGAAAATTAGCACTTTATGCATTTCGGAAAAATGAATCGAGCTATATTCTTCAGGAATAATTGAGTTGATATAGTTAGATAATTTATTAAATGGCTTGTCTTTCTCTTTAGACTGTGATACTTTTGAATCGTTGACATCAATATTCCCGTCTGTAATTTGACTGGATAAATCTTCATTTTCAAATTCTCCGGCAATTTCAATTTCATCAATAATCCTTGACGCAGTTACGCCAAGTTGCAAAAAGCATATGTATTTGTCACTTTTAAATGCATCCGTAATTAAGCTATAATTGGTTTTGACATTGTTAATTATATCAATTCCGTCGAAGCGGTTTAAAGGTATATTTCTTTTGTAGAATTTCTTAAATAAGCTCAACTTCAATTTGCACTTCACCAATCTTTCGAGTCCAAATGAGAATGGAAGTTTCAACTGAGTTCTATGATAATACGAAGTGGTCTTGTCAAACTTCGAATTAAGAAATACAAATTTAATATTAGAAAACTCGTATAATAAGCCAAAATGACATAAGTATGTGTCCAACACCAAAGCTATCTTCTTGTTCTCGATTGATAGTTTAGTATTCCATGTAGTTAAGAAATCCCTGAATATTTCCCGCGTATTTAAACCTTCAGGATTATAATAATATTGGTTCGTTGAGTTATTTTTATACATATTTTTGCTATTAGACAAATTTGAAATTATTAATGGATCAATGAAATCACTACCATCTAAATTACAGCATATTCCCAAACTAATTGTTTTATTGGTTCTCATATCACCAGTAAGATTAACATTATCCACGGGATTGGTGTATATCTTGTCGTTGTTAAAATCGGTTAAATCATACAAATTATTGATATCAAATAATAATTCGTTGAATTGATATATTTCACTTGTTTTATATTCATAAAGAGTATTCCTTAATCTATTCCTTTCGGCCTGTAGACTCTTTGATTTTTTTTGGATTTCTGCTTGCTGTGTTAAGTTTTGTTTAATCGATTCAACTTGTGGCTCCAAAAATTGCATAAAAGTTTGAGGCCACGAAGAATCATCAAGTAATGTATCATCACTTAAATCCTCGGCATCAAACAATTGTTTAATCTCTTTGTAATTAGCTCTCAATTCTTTTTCCAGTGGTACACTATCTGGCTGAACTATCAAATGCTGTAGATAGTTTACTTTCAAGCATTTCATTACATTGTTATTCTCGAAAAACTTTAATAGTTTACCTGTAGCAGTGTTATGTGGCCTACGGGTTTTCGTTTTACCCTTTGTTTTGTCAGATAATTTAAGACATTCTTCTCTTATACTCCCTTCATTTGCGATCCATCTATTTAATGATGATTTAGATATTGGAAATGCATTCTGATCTTTAAAATGCTTGATCGTATCGGATTGTTTATGTTTGGGATTGATGAGTAATTGATAGTTATGATAATTCAATGCTTCAACTTTTTGCAATAAACTGGTCTGCGGTACTGAACCGGTATCCTGCTCGGTCATCATTTAGATAGCTCGCATATACCAAAATTCAATATAGTATTACTATTATTTTTCCTTATTAAATGGGATGAATTATTTTCATTTGTTTATTTCTCCCGCATTTGCACATGATCAGCCTTGTTAATAATTTTGCGTAAAATCGCACAGTTAGACTAGCATAGCCATAAAATATTTCTGTCGACGTTAGTGTAACGGATATTTTCCTATTGTTCTGCCGGCTCCAATTGTTTAATTTGAAGCCTTGCAACTATAGTATCAAATTTATCAATTACCGTACCTGCTTATGCAAGTTTTCAAACACCGATTCGACTGAGTATTTACAATGGCTGTATCATTTGTGTAGGTTGTAGGCAGTTCAGATTGCCTTGTGAAACCCCCACAAGCGTAATATACACTTCTGTGGGCGATAAACTTATTATTCGTGTACATAATGCATGTAACTTTAAGTTTAATATGCTATCGTCCGATTAGTGACCTCAAAAAGTAGGCGTATTCAAATTTTCAAAGCCCGAGCCATCCATTCATTTAATTAGAAAAGTATAAGTCAAACGATGTTTCCATCCAGATTGTGTTCTAACACTTTGTGACAAAAAAAAGTATAGGATACTAGCATCACTTTGGTTATAGTTACTCGCATACGATTATGTCCAAGCCTATTCAGCATATCATCAAACGGGCATGCTTGGTGATTATAATTGTTAATGCAATCTATTTAACTAGTTGTTTGATCTTTTACTCGAAGGATAATGAATCAATAACTCAATCAATCAAGAATAGCATATTCACACCTACATACTCATATACTCACTTGGAAGCAAGTGATCAAGACGAAGCGACTGCAACAGATTATTGGGAGGAGATCAAAAAGTTACTTAAAGTAGTTGAACTGAATGAAGACAATAAATATTGGTTGACTAATGCTAAGATGTCACACACAAACTTGAGGGTCAATGCAAACGACTTTATGAATAATTCCCAAAGCGAAAATTCATGGAACAATAAGAATAGCATATTTTATGATCCAAGGTTAACGCTATCGCTTTATATCAATTATATAAAACACAATTATAGAAAAGATGGCGATCAAGAGGACTTAAGAGTACCTTTTGATTGGGCAGATTGGGTTGATTTAACATTATTAAACGAAGATTTAGTAAAGCCTTTGGCTGATAGAAAGAACTGTGGCTGGATCAAAGAGTTTACCAAGATTGACCAAAATTCTGATATTTCTGCGATAAAATGTATGGACAATTCCGATTTATCCCCAAATTTGCTTAAAAGCTTAGGATTTGATTCACATGAACAACTACCGGGTTATGTGATTTATGGGTATTGTGAGAATAGGGCATTTCATGATACTAGAATTGCTCTGGGAAAATCTTATATTTTCACCCATTTGCAGAATCCTTATAAATTAGTTTTTTTGAATAAAGATGGTGGTACATACGATGTTAATGTGGAAGATTCGAAGAAAGGTATTGCTAAGTCTGGTTTAATGAATGAATATTTGTCAAACAATTTTGGGGACAATAAGGATGTACTCAAGAAAATAAACGTTGAAGGTTCAGAATTAAATATCGATTTTAACCCGTCCAAAGAATTTCAGTCTTTGAAACAAAATAAAGCTCAACCAAAGCATTTGAAACCTCACGAAGATCCATATCAAATGTATCAATTGCTCCGTGACAAGGAAAAGGATATTGCTAAAAGCCCTAATTTACATTTACCTAAGGAAGCATTCCGTTATTCTAGTTCAATAGTACACGAGAAGTTTACATTGTTAGAAAGATTAAGGAATTTACAAGACTTAACTAGAAACGAGAACGCTTTTTATAATTCTTTGAAACTTTCTAGAGAGCATAATGGAAATAATGAACCGCCATATTTCCAAATGTCGACTTTAGCAGTTATTGGAGATCCTCATAACGTAGATAAAGACCAAGGGTGGCATTATGATTGGAGGTTCTTCAATGGCGGACTAAATTATGAAAGAGAAGGGTGGACTCAGACCGAATTAACCATTCGCACGAATATCATCTTAGAGAGATTAGTTCGTAATTGGTTCAGGTTTGCTGAAGAAAAGGGGCTTGTCTCCTGGCTAATGCATGGACCATTATTATCATGGTATTGGAATGGGTTAACGTTTCCATTCGATAATGATATTGACATTCAAATGCCGGTAAAAGAGTTAGTTAGGCTAGGAGAGTACTACAATCAAACACTTGTGATCGAGGATTCAGAAGAAGGGTATGGAAAGTATTTAGTTGATGTTGGCACGTTCATTCATAATAGAGATATAAGCACAACAGGTAATCATATTGATGCAAGACTTATAGATGTTGATTCTGGGATTTATATTGATATTACTGGGTTAAGTACAAGTGATGCTGCAGTACCACAACTATATTATAGTAGCGGAATATTTGGCGATAATGAAAAAGATATGGAAAAGTTCAATGATAGAAGGAAGCATTTTTATACGTTGAATCAATTAGCCCCTTTGAAATATTCAATGATGGGAGGGGTTCCAGCTTACGTACCAAATCAAATATCGTCTAGGTTACATTTTGAGTACCCTAGTGGACTAACTAGACCAGAATATTTAAGATGGCATTTTGTGCCAAAATTGGGATTATGGTTATCCGAAAATCAATTAAAAGGTGCTTTTGATGTGAATGATTATAGCGTATCACTATTTCATGATTCACAAGTAGATAAAGTTAGCATGATGGAGTTGGTACTCGATATGTCGGACGAGGAAATGTACAAGTTATTGAAAAGTGATGATATGATTTTAAGTGAGTATTACAATACCCAAAAGTTGACCAGATTGCATGAAAAGGAGAAGAAATACTTATTTAATATTAAAAAAGAATCATCAGCAGAAGCCGGATCTATTGATATAATAGTTGAAGATAACAATGAATTAAAAACAAATACGAAATTGGAACTCGAATATAATAAATTTGTTAATAAGAATTTTAAAATGCTTAAACCTTCCACTATTTCTTTATTCCAGTATGAGAGGTTCGAACAACCATTGCATCACAAAAAATAGACCAACTTTGTATACCCTAGCTAATGATCTAATGAAATTATATAATAGTAGCATTTTCGCAGTAAATCAGCCTTTGGTATTAATGTCGTATCATAGAAATGTCGTCCTCACAATTTTATCGATTCGGCTCTAGACTACATGATTAATCATGGAATGATAAATTATTATACTCTTTGATATTTAATTTATTCGTTATCCTTATAGTTAAACAGATGATTAGATCTAATCCAATAAATAAGTTAAGATGCCTCTCAAGGTCGCTCAGTACAGCTGTTCCATCAGTTCCGCAGTTTAAGACGTCAATACTTCCAAATGGATTAACGGTGGCCAGTGAAGTTATGCCAGGAACCAAAACAGCCACCGTTGGGGTATGGATTAATGCGGGATCAAGAGCTGATGACCCGAAGAGTAGTGGTACTGCTCATTTCTTAGAGCATTTGGCGTTCAAGGGAACAGGGAAACGGTCACAATTAAATCTAGAACTTGAAATTGAAAACTTGGGATCACAAATTAATGCATATACATCTCGTGAGAATACTGTTTATTATACTAAGTGTCTAGAGAATGATATCTCCCAAAATATAGATATTTTAAGTGATTTGTTGACAAAATCTAAGTTGGAAGCGAGGGCTATTGAAAACGAAAGGCATGTTATTTTGCAAGAAAGTGACGAAGTGGATAAGATGTATGATGAAGTTGTTTTTGATCATTTGCATGCTGTGGCTTTCAAAAACCAAGATCTTGGTAGAACAATCTTGGGACCAAGAGAACTCATTAAAACAATTAATAGAAGTGACTTGGTCAACTATATTCAAACAAATTATAAAGGTGATAGAATGGCATTAATTGGAGTCGGCTGTGTAAATCATGATGAATTGGTTAAGAAAGCTGAACAATTCTTTGGCCTTATAAAAAAGAGTGAAATCCCATTTACTCAAAATGGAGGTGATCTTCCTATATTTTATGGTGATGAAATTAGAATTCAAGACGATTCGTTACCTAATACATACGTTGCTTTAGCAGTAGAGGGTGTTAGTTGGTCAGCCCCTGATTTCTTCACGGCATCTGTGGCAAATGGTATTGTCGGAACCTGGGATAGGTCGATTGGAATTGGGTCCAATTCACCCTCGCCTTTAGCTGTAACAGCAGCGACAGGTGGCCCAAATCAAACTCCTATTGCCAATTCTTACATGGCTTACACAACATCTTATGCTGATACTGGCTTAATGGGTGTATATTTTACGGCTGAAAAGGACGCAGACTTGAAGTTGTTTGTTGAAGCTGTACAAAAAGAATGGTCCAGATTAAAGTCGAATAATATAACTGATGATGAAATTGAAAGGTCCAAAGCCCAACTAAAGGCCTCATTGGTTTTAGCATTAGATGACTCAACTGCAATTGCAGAAGATATCGGAAGACAACTTGTAAACACTGGTAATAGGTTATCGCCAGAGGATGTGTTCGAGAGAGTGGAGTCAATTACTAGAAAAGACGTTGTTGATTGGGCTAATTATAGACTCAAAGATAGACCAGTCGCTGTATCTGCCATTGGTAACGTTAAAACTTTGCCTTCTCATAAAGAGATCACTAAAGGTATGTCATTATAATTGAAATAACTGTATATAGAAGATTTGTTATTCTATTAATATAATATACGCAATAAATCATTTCTGTATTATAGCTTCTTCAGCATCAACATTTCCTTCGTCATCTCCTTCTTCGTCGATCTCACTTTCTCCTTGCAATACAGATTCGCTAGGGATTCTTTTCATAATCTCTGAAGGCTTAAAAAGCCTCCCTATATTATCAATCCATCTTTTTCTCTTATCCAATAACGCTCTTAAACCACTATTTACAGCTTGTTGTTGAGGAGTTGCAGTTTCCACCTTCTTTTTCTTATTTTTAGCTTTAAGCCTTTTCATGTATGCTTGATCAACTTGTTTATCTAAGTCATCTAATATAGTACAATATTCTTGCCATGCAATTTGTTCTTCTACTATTGGAATTAATTTCTTCTTATTCTTCCTATTTTTAGCAGAAGCTTCCTTTAACTCTTTCTGTAAGGACCTGATTTCCGCACAAACTTCGTCATCTTCTTTATTCTTGATCCATTCGTCTGAATCTATAATACTACCATTAGCCTTCTTTATGGAACGACCATTAATTTGAAGTTTATTCTTAGCATCTTCTTCAGAATTGGGTAAATTCATAAATATCCCTATGTAATTCAATTCCCGCTTAAGCCTTTCTTCAATGGAATGAAAATCACTAACTTCGGTCGTCAATTTATAATCTTCACCGGTATTTAGTTGTGTAGCAACATCTTCCTCGAAAGGATTTTCTTCTTCATTGTTTTCATCCTCTTCGTCTATAGAACGACCTTCATGAGTGCTTAATATTGCTGATAACAACCTATTCGAAAGCGGTCCGCAAGAAACTTCCTCAGTATAGAGATTATCATCATCCAAATTATCGATGGAACCTCTAGGCTTGAATGAATCTATCGATGGTTGTTGAAATGCTGGAGAATTCAATTTTGAGCCCAAGCTTGCATCTTCTTCAGCCCATACGTCAGCATAGAAAGGTCCCAACTTAGGAGTAATATATGGTGTAACATTAGGGTCATAACTTTGCTTATCAAGTCCCGGTGGAATTACATTTTTTTCATTCAAAAATTTAATATCGTCGTTCAGGAAAAGTCTAAAGAATGATTCAATGTATGATTGATATGTGGTAAATTGAACTTGATTAGTTGGTGGCTTATTCTTTGAAAAATCGGTGTCAGGGATTTTACCTGGTAACATGTCTAATAGATCACGTTCTGGATATGAAGCGACTCCGTATTTCTTCTTAAGATATTCCTTTCCATGGGTTTCCAAACCACTGTTATCTTCCGAGAATAATCCTAATTCTGCAATGGCTTCGACAGGTAATGTTTGGGATGTTACAAACTCAGACTTTGGGTTTTTCAATCTAGTGTCGTTCTCTTGAGTATATGAACCTATTTGCACAGGTGGAGTGGGATCATCCTTCGAATTCACAAATTCCTTTGAGTCATCCGGCTTTTCAAGCTCATTATGTTCTTTATTATTAGTCTCTTCCGACTGTTCATTCTTATTATCACTCTCATTCTCGTATTCCTCCTCTTCTTTGATTTTGACCAGAGTGTTAAGTTTTCGTCTTTTCGATAATGTAACTGCTTCTTCATCTTCATCAGCAGCATTTTGACTTGAGGTTCGCAAGCGATCATTTTTAGTTGTTTGCAGCACATCATCTATATCTATTTCGTCAGTTTTGTCATCTTCGTCGTATAGTCCGAGATTCTTGCTGATTTTCTTCAAAAGGTCAGAATCAGTTTGCTCGACTTCAACCAAATCTTTAGAAAGCTTAGTCAAAAGCTTACTCAAGTTCAATAATATATTTACGCTAGGAATGCTCCTTATAGAATCCCCATCTAGCACGCCAACTGAGGAATCATATGTAAGCTTTAACTCGTTAATTATATCATCTAACGTGGTTGATGCGGAGTAAGTCTCACTTGAAGCCATGGTGTAGCTCGCTATTTTCTAATATTCAATCAAACTTTCAATCAAACTATGAATATTCCAAATTTGAATAAAATACGTCAAAATATTGATGGATACAAAAAATAACTCCTTCAACAATATAAACACTATCAAAAGTAGGTTGCTTAATTGTTAATAACGATACTGTAAGGTATTTATCTCGTAAACATTAATCGTGCTCTACGTTCTTAAAAAGCAATTTTGTGTAACATGTTTATATTCGTTAGTGAACAATTAGTAGTATATATACAAGCTATGTGAATCTAATCTGAAAACCTCCTATAGATAATAATAGATATTTATGGGGAATAATTATTAATATATTGAGCATCTTGCTTTTGTTTAACTTCATCCACCAATCTTCTAATAATTTTATGTCTAGCAATAGGCGCATCTTCGGGTCTTTTCCAAGATTCAGGAAAAGAAGGTTCAGCCTTTTTAGCATGCATATGGCGAGAATCTATGGGAATGTCTGAAAAGTCATCAGACAAATCCTTTGATGCTTCTAACAATCTATTGAAGATTGAAACTAGGTGGCGTGCATTCTGCGTTGCTTCTGCATGTTGGTTACTTGAGAATTTGATGGAGTTTGTATGATGGTTAAATCTGTTAGTAGCCAAGATTTTAAATTTTCTTTGTTGTTTTTCATTTAAATTCAAGTCTTCTATATTACACAGTAACGTTACCTTACGGTTTAATGAATTTGATCCATCACTGAAATCACTATTAAAAGATAATTTGATTGGAGAATCTTTAGTTGGTTCTGGTTTATATTCTTGACGGAACTTAGCTAATAATGGCATTTCATATGCACTAATTCTATGCAATTGTTCTATTTTCCTCTGTTCATGTGGTGTAGCACCTTTGTCAACAACATTGATATTACTCTTCATAGGTGGTAATCCTCTCAAGTTTACTGGTGTGTTATTCATATGTCTTTCCTTGAAGTTATCAATTTCGTAAGCATACTCTAACGTGGGTTTAACTTTTCCTAAAGTGGTGAAGGTGGACAATATGGCACGCCTTTCTTCATCATCTGGGTTATACTTTTCACCCATAGCATCCTTTCTCAAGTTGTGCAATTCGAATATTCTATCCGCAGGTAAACCTTTCCACGCATGTGGATTAAGATATAAAGGCCCACTCAGTTCTGACTTTGAATATGAACGACTAACCCTATAATTAGAGTAGTTTTTCAAAGCTCTAGGTATATTTTTACCTGAATACATTCTTAAGTACATTAAGTGTAGTGTCGTTAAATTACAAAGCTATTCTACTCAGTTTTTGAAATTGACCAATTTTCAATTTCGAAAAATTTATCGGTCGTGTCAATACCATTTATTACCTATGTATTATGGCTCCCTTTTGATCTCAACATTTCCTTGATCAGCATCGACTGGATCATCAGTATTCTCCTCTATTTTTGGTTTTTTTTCCTGTTTATTCTCATCGTTATCCTGTAGCTGACGTTTTTTTGCTGGCTTAAAGAATTGTGAAATCGATTTTTGGGGTTTAATATATTTCTCTACCAAATACTTCCCTTCTGCAAATGGTTTGCCTACATCACCACTAACAGTATGGCACACGATATCCATGAATGCTTTATTGTCAATTGTATTCAAACTAGTATCAAGTAGACTATCCGACCAATCTTTCTCTGGATCTAACCATTGATGCCACTCATTTGTACCTGGCATTAGCATTAAAGGCTTTCTAGGATGTAGCCATGATAAATCCTTTGAATCTTCCTTCGTAGCTGGACCTGTTATAATTGTAAATGAAGACAAATACTTAGCATGTGAATCCGGACTAGAGTAATTTGTATTATGCGAGTACAAGCCTGCAAGATAAATTAATGGAGCGTTTGAAGAATAAACAAAATATGGAGTCTTCGTCTTACCAGATTTAAGCCACTCAAAATAACCTTGAATAGGAACAACACACCTTGTATTTTTAGCATTATTCCAAACTGGAGTTTTATTTGCTAATGATTCTTTTCTACAATTAAAATGTTTTCCCTCATACTTTTGGAGTTCCCGAGAATATTTCGGTCCGTATTTTCCTTTCCTTTCAATTGGTGTTGGATCTTTTGGTTTTGCCCAAGATGGTATAAGTCCAAAAATCAGTGACTCAATTACATAACGATTTTTAAATGTTGCGTCTGAACTTTTGGCTTGATATATTATTAAGGCAGTTCTTGTGGGTGGAATATTGTAGGAGGATTGAAATGTTTGATTTGAGAGATTCAAGATCATAATTTCAATACGATTAGCATGTTTCGCAATTTCTCCGTCATTGGATTCGTCGACTGCCTCATAATTGGTATCTGATAATTGTTTCACTGAATATTGCACATTAGGATTATTTCTATTCAATACAGTTTCTTTGAATTGTTGTGGTAATTCATTTATATTCTGTAATATTGTTAGTCGTAAAGAACGTAGATTGAATATTCATGTTTGTACATACTATTCCTAAAGCATACCGTCCACACATTTCGGGAGAATCATATATAAATTTCATATATACAAATTTATTACAAGGTATTTTTTCTGATAAGCGCGCATAAATCCTACAAACTTGCATCTAAGTTAATGTTCTTCGTTATCATAAAAAATAGGGTAATCTTCATCACATGGCGCACTATCGAAATAGTCAGGTTGGTCTTCTTTGTTTAAAAATTCATCATATGAACACTCAAAGTTGTGGCTACAATTCGGATCGTCAGAATATTCATCAACTTCCTTCCCATCAAAATATTCTGGTTGATCTTCTTTACTTAGGAATTCGTCATACGAATATCTAGGGGCCTCATTATTCCCTTTGCTAACAATCTTTTCCATATTATTGGTTTCTAGATTATTTGAGTTTGATTCGTGATTAAATGAGTCGATATCATCTTCTGTAGCACTTTTCCGTGGCTTTTGTTGTGCTCTTTGTATATTTTGCAGAGATTTACGTGAATTCTTATTAGCTTCTTTCCATTTTCGTTTGAATCTTAAATAATCATTTCTTTCCTGCAGCAACATTTCATAATCAGACGAGTCAATAGATGGGTCATTAGTTGTTCCCAAATGAGTGTCTTCCACAAATTTCACATTTCTTAATTCTTCGGGCATATAATCTTGCTTGACTTTCCCATGAGTGAAGCTTGGATTATATTTATAATCATCTCCATAACCAAATTCTTTCATTAATTTTGTTGGAGCATTTCTTAAATGTAAAGGAATAGGAATTGATGTCGTATTAGGGTTTTCTTTGAACAAAGATTGTGCCGAACGCAATGCCCTGTACGACTTTGTCGATTTTGGAGCCCTCGCCAACTTTGTTGCACAGTGGGCCAATATTATTTCACCTTCTGGCATTCCGACAAATTCTAAAGCCTCCTTCGTAGCAATTGCAAAGGGAAGACATGAGCTATCTCTCAATCCTACATCTTCACTTGCTATAACAATCATTCTTCTAGCAATAAATAACGGATCTTCCCCACCGACTAGCATCTTCACTAGATAGAAAACTGCGGCATCAGCATCTGAACCCCTGACAGATTTATGGAAAGCGCTTATAGTATCATAATGCGATTCACCCTGCTTATCGTACATCTTCTGGTAATTCCTCGTCTCTAGTAAAGGCTTTAAATTCTGTAAGCATACCTTGATCACTCCTAGTTTTTTTGGTAATTTAATCATTTTTTCTCCCTCTTCGTACTCAGGGAACCTGGAGTATTGTACACTTGATAAGTAGGCATTAATTGATTCTAAAATATTCAATGCAACACGAGAGTCACCTGCACTCAAAGACGCAATATAATCTATTGCATCTTTGTCCAAAGCAATTAGATGCAACCCAAAGACTAATTTTCTAGACTTATTTACAACCAATAGCCCTCTATTAATTATTTTCACTATATCTTCCTTCACTAAGGGTTCCATTATAAATGTATGCATACGGGATAATAATGCATTATTAAGGGTAAAAGATGGATTTTCCGTAGTAGCACCTATGACCGTAACTATACCCTTCTCTATAACAGGAAGAAGTAAATCTTGAACGGCTTTATTAAACCTATGAATTTCATCAAGGAAAAGAATGGTTTTTCGACCGGTAAGCCTTCTTTCATTATCTGCCATGGTAAATACTTCTCTTAGTCGCTTAGCATTGCCTTCTGCCCCAGATACTTCTAAAAATTTACAATTCGAAGTTTGTGATATTATCCTCGCAAGCGAAGTCTTGCCAACACCTGGTACACCCCACAAGATAAAGGACGGTATTTGATCCGATTTAATTATGTTCTTCAAAATTCCATTCTCGCCGACTAGCTTTTCTTGTCCATAATAATCGTCCAAACTTTTTGGCCGAAGTCTTTGAGCCAAAGGAAGTTCAGCTTCTCGTTTTAATCTTATAAATTCTTGATTCTTAGTCAAAGCAATTGATTGTTTGGGACCATCATTCAAAGACTGAGGCTTCTCTACATGCATCTTAGTTTCAGTTCCCTGAGGAAATTTCGCTTTCTTGTTTGGTTTTTCCTGGCCATTGTCAACGATGATCCGTTTATTAAAGCCTGCTTTGGTAGAATGGTCCAGATTTTGTTCTATTTTGACTTTCTTTTCGCCTAAACCATAGCCTTTCATTCTCTTCTCTGCTATTAGTAAGCTAGTAAGTGTAGGCTTATCCTTGGTATAATTGGTAGGTTTACTATCAGTTTTATGTTTTTTTGAATCAGAAGAGTCCATCTTCAACCCTAAAGATGTAAATACATCATGTTTCTGTCTGGATGAAGCTTCAGAATTGTGAAGTTTTGGTTCATCGCTTCCTTCTTTACCATGTTTCACATTATTTAATGTATTTTTATCCTGTAAATCCAAACAACTATTGACATGTTGCTCTAAGAGAGACCTTGGGAAAAATTTAAAGCATAAAGGACATTCGGTATCCATTAATTCTTATATTTGAAAATATTTATGGTATTTCAATTATACCTAGAATCATTATTCAATGAACGCGTTAAAGTCGTCTCACGCGATAATATAAAAGGAATTAAAAAAAGGCCACTTATCTTTTTTGAAACTTTCCATTCAAATATGACTGTTGATCTTATCTGGAAGAAATTCCCTATAAAACAAGTAGAAGTTAAATTATCTAAAGTGCTCAGATGTGGCCAAACATTTAGATGGAAGAATGTAAATGATATATGGTCATATACAACTGAAAACAAAATAATTTTACTCAAGCAAGATGAAGAATATATACATTACTCGTGGATCGCTGAAGAAAATATGCAGACAAAACAAAAAACTTATGTTGAGAAAGAGACTCTTGATTTCATAAAGGACTATTTTAACTTATCCATTAAGTTGGAAACCCTATATGAAGAATGGATGAAAAAGGATGCATTATTCAAAATTTCTCAAAAGAAATCGGCTTTCGATAAGTTTACTGGTATCAGACTATTGAGACAGGAACCCTGGGAAACTCTTATTTCATTCATTTGCTCATCAAATAATAATGTGAAGAGAATTTCTAAAATGTGTGACAATATATGTACTGAGTTTGGAAAATATATCAACGAATATAATGGCATAAAATATTACTCATTTCCAACAGCCTTTGATTTATCTAGTAATCCAAAAGTTGAAAGTAGGCTTAGGGAATTAGGCTTCGGGTATCGTGCTAAATATATTTATCAAACTGCTTTGAAATTTACAAGCGATGATTTTCCAGATATAAATTTGAAGGCTCTATATCAACTTCGAGAAGAAACCTATGAGACAGCGCATGAGTTTTTGTTACAGTTGACAGGTGTTGGTCCAAAGGTGGCCGATTGTATTTGCTTGATGGCTTTAGACAAGCATGATATTGTTCCTGTTGATACTCATGTTTATCAAATTGCTATCAGGGACTACAAATTTAAAGGAAAGAAAGATTTAAAAACTATGAATAAAAAAACGTATCATGATATAAGGCTATTCTTTAAAGAAATATTTGGAGATTTCGCAGGTTGGGCTCAGTCTGTATTATTCACATCAGATCTTTCCGATCTTAACAATGGTGTAAATAAAATAGAAAATACTGAAATTAATATTAACTATACGTCCGTTAAACAAGAGCAAGATTCAATCATTATAGAACGCAAACGAGAGATTCTTTTAGATCCATCATTCCAACAAGACAATTCTGAGAAGATGTTTTCGAACAAAAAAGTCAAATACGAAATGAAGTAAAATGATTATATAATAACAAATGATTTTATTTAAACCATATATATCTCAATATTTTCCAGTAAGCACTTATACTTCAAATTATATATAAATCCAATTGAACGCTACCATTAAGTTCTAGACATTATCAAGAAAATCAATATCAATCGGGCGGTTGGTGTAGTGGTTAACATATTTGCCTTCCAAGCAGGTGACATGGGTTCGATTCCCGTACCGCTCAAATTTTTAAATAATAAAGAATTGATTCAAAATTAATACTAGAGAACAGATATCTAACCATTTTTATATTTTATATTATTTGGTTATATTTTGTAATAATCTTTTTTTTTTCTTGAAGACATGCAATTCTTTTTAT
>JAMYHY010000150.1:0-39716 GCA_024586305.1 Debaryomyces sp. S3305
TACTAATCACTCTCTATATCCATTACTTCATCATCTTCGTCACTAGATTCCTCTCCTTTTCTCAAATCATGCGCAACCAGATTTACGTCGCCTGCCTCAACCAGGTCACTATAGTCTCTCAGAGTAAAGCTATCTGGAAGCACGTCATCTCTTCTTGCGTTCGGCAAGTTCTTTGTCTTGTTATTAATCGGTGTCATGAGCTTATTATTTGAAGTTGTGATATCAGCAAGATGCAGACTTGATTTTGACTTGTTTTTCCGGGACCTATATTGCAACGTTGGCATGTTTAATTCTAATACCTTATCGCTCGTATGGGTCAAAAATAACGAACTATTCGTTTTGTTGGACTCCAAGGCCCGTTTCAAAAGATCGGAAGCCACTGGATCAGACGGCGAAATAGCGAGTGCATCATGAAGCGTGTCTATCGCTTTGAAAACATTTCCCAATTTCAAATAAATGAGCCCCATAGCTGATAGAATGTTGGAATCATTCGTATGGCTGATCTTCAATACCTGATTGAAGCATTCCAATGCCTTGTAAGGGCGATTACCTTTTCTGAAAACGTGGCCCAAATTAGCGTGTATCGAAATCCAGATTTTAGAATCAGAGTTTAAATGCTTAGCAGCTCCTAGTGCTTCTTGGAAATAAAGTTCAGCTTTCATTAAATCATTCTTATAAAAATTAATGACTCCTAGTTCATTTAGCACCAAGGGATCCGAGTTACATATCTGGGACGAAACGATTAAGTATTCTTCTGATAAGTTTAGATTATTCATCTGGAGATGTTGCATGCCCAAAAATAAGTTGGGTAAGTGTGAACCAGGAAACAATCTAGCAGCGAACGCATAAGCACTTATAGCTTGTTCATGTTCACCCTCTGCAGCAAACGTGTGGGCAAATCCTATCCAGGCATGGCCAAAGTTAGGGTTTAATAATGTTGCTTTACTGAAAAATTTTCTTGCTTCAATAATCTTATTTATAGATAAGTAGTATACTCCAATTGATAACCAGGTCATTGGGTTATTAGGATGATTCTCAGCCAATTGGTGCGCCTTTAAGAATAGTTTATTCTTTCCTCCAAGCTCATGCAAGCAACTCAAATAGTTTGGCAATACATTGAAATTATAAGGATCTTTTGATAAAATTTTTTCATACGTAGCCAAACATTCGTCAAAATTACATTGGACGTAAAGATAATCAGCTTTGCTCAATAGAATATCACAATTCTCTCCCAAGTCATATTCGTCTTTCAAAATATTTTCTGCTTCTTCAAATTTTTGAACATTCAAATATTTGCTTAAATTGGTTGTGTATAATAATTTGATAAGTTCATCGTTATCGTCCGCATCTCTATAATTCAATGAAGTTATAAATGCCCATTCTTCGCTTGGAGTCATCAAATTATTTGATATCAACTCATTAAATGCTTCGTAACACTTGACATCAACCAAAACCGCCTCCTTATAAGACTCTTTTGCTTTTTCAAAATTGTTTTGATTGGCATATATAAGACCTCTTAAATAGCACATTGACGCCTCCAATTTAATCCCTCCATCACTATTTCTTACCTGATAATTATCATCCTTCCTAAATGGATTAGATTCTCCTATTAAGTCGAGCGCATCGTCCCATAATTCTAATTTTAATAGACAATACGCTGCCAAATATCGACAACTGACAGACTTTTCAAATTCGGGCTTACTGGTCAAAAGATGCTTTGCTCTCAAATAATTTCCACTGTTAAAATACACCTGCGCAAGCCAAAATGCATCATTTGGATCTTCTGTCAACGCCAAAACTTTGTCTCCTATATATTCAGCCGTGGTATAATGATGCTGCATCAATGCGTCGTGTCTCCATAGTCTCAACTTTTCTGCTTGTGTAAGTGGTTCGACATCATGCACCTGTTTCTGTTCTTCATGCAAATTGGACTTTTCTAAATTGAAAAACAGAGAGTGGTTGGATCCTGGTGTATCGAATAATGTTGTTGGTGGGTTTGGAGGAGTAATGAATAAATCTTGTCGCCGATTATTGATAACTGGTGAAATAAAAAGGGTAGAATTATGTTGTGACGGTGTTCTCTGATTTTGCACCATTTTTCTCTTGTTGGAATCTTCAATGTCTTTCACCCTAAGACGTTCTAACAGTATGGATAATATACGATATCTTTTACCGAATCGCTAGAGTATAAACTTGATCATAATGCTTGCCGCAAATATTATCAAAACAAACCACTGATGGTGAATGTCGCAAAATTGATGAGATGCGACATTTGGAATTTTTGGCTCATCGCCATAGAAAAGATTACTATTCTAGATGGGACGTAATTGCAAATATTGGAAATAGATATTGTAATATGGGTTCTAAGGGTTCTAAAAAGGTCAAAATCAATGACCAAAGGGTTAAAGATGAAGAAGTAAAACATTCAGAGGTTACTGAAGTAGAGAAGCAGCCAGAAATTTCTAAACCAACTAAGAATGTGCAATTTCGTATCATGGTAGGGTCTTACGAACACAACTTATTGTGTTTATCTGTCCTTTTTAATAAATCCCAGCCAGTCTTTCAACCAGTATTTCATTTTCAGGCACATTCGCTCTCGATTAAATCAATTGATTTAGCAAAGAGGTATTTGGTAACTGGATCAAATGATGAACATATCAGAATATACGATTTACAAAAGAGAAAAGAACTAGGAACCTTGTTGAGTCACCAGGGGACTGTGACCACGTTAAAATTCTCCAACGAAGGAATTTCAGACGAATCACAGAAACATGAGTCAACTGATAAGTCTGGGAAATGGCTCTTGTCTGGGTCTGAAGACGGAAAAATTATAATATGGAGAACTAAAGACTGGGAGACTTTCAGTACTTTAAAAGGCCATCAGGGCCGTGTCAATGATTTGGCTATTCATCCATCTGGTCGTGTTGCTATTTCGGTCTCACAAGATCAAACTATCAGGTTATGGAATTTAATGACTGCTAAAAAAGCAGCTGTTTTGAAAATCAAGGGTAGAGATCATTTAGGACAATGTGGTGAATACGTGAGGTGGTCGCAGGATGGTAAATACTTTATGGTAGGTTTATTAAACCAATTATTAGTCTACGAAACTTCGAATGCTAAAATCATAAAAAAAATCAAGTTCGATTCGACTTTGATGTGTATGGAAGATTTGTCTATAGAAGGAAAGGAATGGCTTGTTACAGGTCATAGCAACGGGTGCATTGATTTCTTTGACTTCAATGAGCAATTGACTACACAAAGAGAACCAGAAGCTGACGAAAAGAAGATCTGGGAAGCCAAACCTGAAAGCATTTCACCAGTTTTTACATTAAGAGGACATACTAATCGTATTAAGGACTTATCATTGATCCACCATCCAGTTGAAACAAATGATATTCCGTATTTGGTATCAGTCTCATCCGATGGTAAGATTGTTATATGGGACGTATCAGAATCCGTTAGAGATCAAGTGGCTATTTATGATAGTGGTGAAAGATTAAACTGTGTGGTAACATGTCCTGAGACTGTTGAAAAATCCTCGACTATGAAAAGACGTTACAATGAGATTCCAGAAAAAGACGATGCGGAATCAGAATATGAAACAGATGGTGAAGAAATCAAGAAGGTCATGTTGAAAGGTAAGAAGAAGGGAAAGAAAAATAAGAAGACAAAGGTCAGTGTTACCTTAGAGTAGAATATAGATATAATTAATCAATATTTAATTTCTTATATTTATTATAGACGGAAATTTGTAATTAAAGTAGCGAAAATATATGTATTTTTGTTGATTGACATTCAATCTAATCTGGCAACGTGTTTGTCAAACAATTGCTTAGCTCTGACCCACACAGGAGAAGTATCTCTATTTGGTAATTCTAGCAACGAAGGCATTAAGTCTTTAGCAAAGAATTCTGAGGCTTCTCTTGGTAACAATGAAGGTAAGTGGTCAATTGAGCACACGGACAATTTTGGACCGGCACTAGTTTCAACTGGGACTGTTGGATCATTAAAGACAGTTGCAATACTGTAGACAGGAATTGGGTTGTGAGGGTTAGTAGTATCAGCAGAGACATCAATGATGGTTCTCAATTTTCTGTCAGGAACATTTAAACTTTCGTAATCGATAAATGGTGGAATTGGCTGGGATAAGTAAATACAGTTGACGAATATGTCAGATTGAACAATTTCTTGGAATGGTCCACCTTTAGCAGTTTCTTTCATATCCCATTTGATGAGCTTTTCATCTGGAATACCAACCTTCTTGAAGAAGTCAAGAGCACCAGATCCACATCTACCTAAGGCACCAATGACTAAACATTGTGGGTATTCACCTCCATTCTTTTCTAATGCTTCATCTAGGACCTTCTTGACATCAGCAATTAATTCATCTTCATTTGGGTATGGAGTGACTCCACGTAAATCTTCATTATCAGAGTGGGTTTGCTTGAAAGCCCAATCCATTACCCCAATCGCAGCACCTGCAAAGCCTGCGTAAAACCCAAAGGCTGCAACTCTTCTACCTTGATCATTTTCCAAAAATTCTAAATCATATAAGGTACCTTTACCTTCTGGAAACCTCCTTAAAACATCTTTCCATCCACCTTGGTCTTTATAACAATGAGCAAATTGAATGTGTTCATGTACTAATGGAAAGGTTTCGTCTTCAGGTAATTCCTTTAATCCAAAAATTATTCTGTCTTTAGGAGCTTCTTTCCAAGATCCTTCTGGTACAATGGTAGCACCAACCTTTTCATATTCATCAGCATCAAATGTTGATTGGGAACTCTTTTCAACATATACCTTGAAACCAGCATCTAATAATTGCTTAGTAGTTGAGGGAGTTAAAGCAGCTCTAGCTTCCAATGGCTTGGTTTCGGCTCTTAAATGTAAAGTAACAGGGCTTGACATATTGTTTCTATTAAAAATGGTATACTTGTATTGTATTAACCTAAATCAATGGATATTTCAATGAATATATATATTAGACTATGAATCGTTGTTCACCTGACTTATGACTCAATAGCGCTTAAATTTCCTTTTTTGTAAGTTAAGTAATTTCGCATCAAATATCATAATCTTGGTCTATTTGCTATACAAGTTATTTACAAGGACCTAATAGAGTTTAGAATGTAGTTTTTTAAGATAGGCTTTGCAGCATCCCAATTGTCTTCAACAAATGAGTCACCGTAAACCTTGAATAATTTCTTAACTGTGGCTATTTCAAGTTCATCCGACAATATGCCATTCGCAACCGCTTTATCAAATAGTAAATAAGCGAATTCTCTATCGTTATGATACAAATTACATAACATTAATGACTCAGTCAATAGACCAGATGGTGATCTTCCACTATGTTCATTAACGGATCTAGAAACGTTTTGAATATAATCGTTGTAGACTTCTAGAGACTTATCGATGTTGAACTCGGAATTGGCCATTATGTAACATTGTAATACTTTGATTGGAATGTTTTCAACTGTAAGTAATGTTTCTGCTATTTTTAAATAATGCTTGTTGCTCTCCTTCATAGCTTGGAAACAAAATGATTGAATTAGTTTATGCTGGATAAATTCAATCCCAAATTTCTCATGGGTTTGGTATGTGTGGTATTTTGCCAATGCCAACTTAATATCATTAGTATCCATACCGTAAGTCTCAATTAATTTCAACCTGATAAGAATTGATTCTGGGGTCTTATCCATATCCAATCTATTTTCCTCAATATACGAAAGTAAATCTTTACGTAACTGAATTATCGAGTCATTACCAAACGAGCTATATTCTACTTCATTCAGTTGTGAAATTTCAGCATACTCATCACGCAACATTTGGAAGTTCTTCTTTTCGATTTTATTATCTTCATTAACCAACTTTTCGTCAAGTTGATGTGAAATCGTGAGAGCTTTACATAAAGCTTCCTTCGGTAATATACCAGGGCTTCTGTGGAATACCATCCTGAATAACTTAAGGAACGATAATTTATCTAAGTCCATTTGCATTAACTTACTTTCAATAAATTCGTTCTTTAAGCGGCTCAATGAAAGCCCTGAAAGCACTTTCAGGTCAATCAAACCCTTTATTAAATTCTCAATCTGGGCATTATCTTCTGGAAAACTTAGTTTATCAACAAGTGCTAATGATTTGGCTAGCTTGCCAATATCAATTTCAAACTCATTATCGCTGATTTCAATTTTTTCGCCTAATAATAATTTTTCTAAAATCTTTGAATATAACATATCATTTTCGATATCTTTTCCGTGTCTCAAATACAAATCCCAAGACTGATCTACTCTACCCGGGTTTGAGTCAATTAAACTAATCAATGCATCCGGAGACCATTTATGGTTATCGAATTTCTTAGCTGTATGATACAACGAAAAGTCATGCTTGAGACCATATGAAAGTAAGTTATTAATTATATCAGATTTTTCAATATTTTCCAATCCTTCATGAGACTTAACAAGGTTGACAAGATTATGAATAGAGTCTATATCCTCCTGGTTTTGGTTTTGTTCAAATTGAATTCGTAAATTTTTTAAGATGTCATTAATTATTGTGAGTTGAGGTTTATCTACTTGGGTATTTTGAGATAACTGATTGTACAAATTAGATAGAGACTGAGTCTTAGTTGAATATCGATATTTCTGGATACTTACCAATCTAATTGGTATACGTCCAAACCTAGATATCATACTCAATATCAAAATATATATTTATTACTGACGAAATTTTTTGTGAGAATTTATATATAGAGAAAAAAATCCAGTTTGAGAATCTAATCGTGCTTTAATTCTTGTTCCATCTTAGCTAACATTCCCATCCCAGTAAAGTAATCTTCCCAATGATCCTTGACTTTAATAGTATCTAATTCTTTAAAATTAAAGTACTTATTGATATAAGCATCATAATCAATCCACTTCCTCTCTGATTCACAGAAATAACTCCAACTTGCTTTATATGCGCCACCTAATGCACAAGCATTTGGAATTTCTACCTTATAGTTACCATCAGTAGGTCCTAAAATAGAACCCATTTTCTTTATTATACTTATATTATTAGATGCACCGCCAACAAAGAAAACTTTATGTGGTCTAGAAGTCAATGATTCATACGTTTGTTTCTTACCATCAGTGTATAAATCACCAAACTTTTGATGCAAATCTTTGTATAATTTGCGTGAATCAGATGATTCAGGGGTAGGGGTGGAATCAGCAGAACCAGAACTACTTATCATTGGACCAGCTCTTAATCTGCAACTCAAAGTTTGTGACTCAACGATTGAGCTAACATCTTCTTCAACATCCCAAGAATCTACGTTAATCAATTTATTCTGGTCATCTAATTTACATCTCTTGTATTGGGCCGAAGCATTTGGAACGATTTCGCCTAATGGAAAATAAATACCCAATTCATTATTGAAAGTATCAGAAGAATCCAATAACTCATTAAACTTATCCCAACTCTTAGAATCTTTGACTCCAGCCTTCTCATTCACTGAATTACGAATCTTTTCTCTCGCCAACGAGCCATTACAATAACAGATCATACCCATATAATGGTTTGGCATAGTAGGATGCATAAATAAATGATATTGAGACGATGGAATATAATTTTTAGTAATTAATAATACCGTTGTAGAAGTACCCAAAGAAGTTAAAATATCATTCGGTGCTAAAGGTAATGAAATTATTGTTGCTAAATTATCGCCAGTGAACGAGTAAATTTTAACGTCAGAATTGAATCCGTACTTATTAACAAAATATTGAGAGATGTCCCCCGCGTTTTCATAGGAAATAGGTTTAATCTCACCCAACTTCTTTTTCAATTCGGAGACACCCGCCTCAGTTTGTTCCTTAGTTGCACCATCTTTAGCTGAATGAACTCCTGCTGCCAAAGATAATAATTCTTCATCATAGTCATTCTTCTTGATATCATAGAGATTCATTCCACAAGCTTCTGCTTGTTCAATATTAGTGATCTTTCCTAAAAGTACACTAGCCATGAAACTCGAAACCAACGAGATTCTATACGTTTCTCTATATTTTGATGGGTTTGTTCTAACTGCTAGTTTTCTTATTTGCAAACCAGTAAATCTATAATGGGCACGGGATCCAGTAATATCTGCCAAATGATCACTACCACCCACTGTTTCTTCAAATGTCTTGATTTCTTCTCCGGTGGAGTGATCCTGCCAGTTTGGCGAGTTTTCAAATGTGAATGCACCCTTCAATTGCTCACTAAGAGGGCTATTAGCCTTCAAACCTTGCAATAAAGTAGGAGCATCATTGGACCAGTATACTGACCCGTGTTGTTGTCCAGATCCACTAATACCCCTTACTTTATCGAATGGAAATCCTTTTTCTTTCATGTGTCCAAATATATGGTCCAACGCATCCAACCACATGGCAACCGGAGATACAATTTCACCGGAATCATCGTTACTAATAACCCCCTTCTTAATTCCATACTTTTCTTTATATAAATCATCAAACTCGACATGGAATGTCTCTAAGTGTTCTAAATTCTCATCCGTCGCAATAATCTTCAATTGTTGGGTTGATAAATCAAATCCCAAGAATAGATCCTTCGACTTTTCATAACTCATATTTGATTTGTATCCAACTAACTGGGTTCTTGTTGTATAATGGCCAATTAGGTAAAACAATTAGTAAAACAATCGCAAACTGAACTAAAAATGAAATAACAGTTGAAAATAAATCTTGCGTTAACCAACCAATAATCAAGGAAATTGGAATAATTAAATAGTTTGATTTGTGTACGATATCTTCAGCTTTTTCTTGGCCTTTAAAATCAATCAGAAATTCCAAGTATTCACTAATAGTATCCATTCTGATAGATAGCCGTTTATATATCTACACGTAAATTAGCAAAGCGGTAAATTTCGGTGAGTTTAATGACCGAATTAGTTTTTGTGTTGGTTAGTTTTGGAAATCAATTTTCGGTAGGATTTTCCAAACCAAATAAGAGAACAGAAGTATTACTCTGTTATCTCCATGGAATACTGAACCAAATAATGTATTGAAGAGGCGGATCAGCTGTATGCTACAATCGTAAACTAAAATAATAATTTATATTGATAATAAATAGGGCGTAAAAGTCATTAAATTAAACTAATGCTTGAATGATTCATTCTGAACATAGTAGTTTAAATCGTTATCAATTAGTTTTTCTTCTAGGAAATCTGTAATCATATTGTATTTGTCTTCTTGAATTATAGACATCTTTTTATCGTTGGGGTTAATTTCATCGAAACAAAATTCATAGTTTTTCGTTGAAAATTCGGGTAAAGCATAAAATTTGAATTGTTCGTCTTTATAGGTCTTTTTTTCGTTCATCATTGAGTTATTAGTGGAAACGGTTGTAGATCTTGTTAGGGTGGTCATTAAAGAATTCTCGCCATCGGTTTCTGACATTACGGATGGAGACGTCGTTCTCGATAATTCCAGCGACTCAATATCTTCATCTTCGTCCTCGTCGTATATGTGGTTATCCAAGTTGATATAGTTGAAGACTTCGTCGAGTTCCGAATCTGTATCCTCTATAGGCGACGATGGCTCTATATTACTAGCTCCCGCTGTCACCGGGGAGTACGACAAGTCACTCATGTTACAGATTAATTCGTTCATAGGATCAACATTGACCAACTCCGTGAATGACCGTTTCCTTGCTGTAGTGGTGTCTTCAAATGCTAAATGATGCGGTAATGATTGAGGTTTGTTCAATACCAAATTTTTCAAGTGTTTATAGTCATGGATCAACGACAACATGTGCGTCTTTAATTGACTATTTTCTTTTTCAATCATCGATATGTTCTTATTCAACTCATTTATTGCACCCTTACCCACACATGCCGGTTGTTTTTGTTGTTTTGGAATAGATGAGCATCTCGAGGTTGGTTGTGATCCAGTTATCTGTTGCTTACTGGCAGGTTGTATTGGAGAAACTTGTTGTGGTAATGGTGATGCAGATTTTTCTTCTATTATGGATGGACTACTTTTAGGTCTTCTCTTCTTTTCTTTGCAAATTTCAAATTTTTCATTAGTTGGCTTTCTGCCAGGTTTTGGCCTCGGTGGTAATACCCATGTTTTAGACGTCTTAACCGTCGTTAATGGAATTGAGTTACCTATCTTTGTTAGTACTTATTCAAAAACCAATCAATCCCTTTCTTGTTTACATACTATGTGAATTATTTTTACCAGGAGAAATAGACATCTTAATATCAATAATTTATACTACTCATTATACTATGACGGAATATTTTTAAAATAATTAGATCCTCTTAAACGGCAACCAGGTACAATATATAACAAGCTTGAAAACTTTTATACCAGAAATATGTATATATATGAACTATTTCATGTACGAAGTGAAAATTACATTCACGCCTAAGTTCCGAATTGCTTAAATCCTTGAAAATTAAAAAATAGGTCGCAATGATTCGGATTCTCTCGGGTGTGAAATTTTATTGAGTAATGAAATTTTGTACGTCTATGACTGGCTGGAAATTATATACAACTCATCCGGGGTTAATCACTCCTAATTAAGTACATTATTGTTTTATAACTATATCCCACCACTTATATGTATTAAGATACGATTTAACCGATTGGATTCATGTTAGCTTCTTTAACTAGATCGAGTGCTCATCTCAGCTCCACCTATATTCGATCTCAAATTCAAGTCAAAAAATTTCGGCTCAATCGTAAAGACTGCCCCAGATGTACCGAGCCGAATGTAGTCAAGAGATTGTAATACAGGAATCGTACGTGTAGGCCAGCCTAATCAACTAGTAAGCGCATTGCTGCATTTGCAATTATACAATACGTGTCGGAGGTTTCCCTATACCCGTGGAAGCAGTCGCGAAAATAGCCCGGGCCAGTAGATTTCCTGTTGCCGATCGATTCCAGAAGCGAGCGACTCGGGTATAATAAAACCTTAAATGCGATAGTAAATCTCATATGAAGTAGGATAATTTTAGAAAATATAAATGGAGGGTTGGCCGAGTGGTCTAAGGCGGCAGACTTAAGATCTGCTGGACAGTTGTCCGCGCGAGTTCGAACCTCGCATCCTTCATTATATTTTTAATTTTTGTTTCTTATGAATTCTACAAACATTGATTGCAAAGCTTCTCAAAATATAATATTCGTATTATATAGATATATAGCGAGTTTAATCATGAGTTGGCATTGAAGTTGATGGTTTCAATACATCATCAAATGGAGTGGTTTTCCACAAGCTGGTGATCGTTTTTGGTTGAGTTAAAAATGTAATTCCAGCCTTTCCGTAGAAGTTCAAATCACCCAAGAAGGAACCTTTGTTACCTGTGAACGAGAACATAGGTAATGGAACTGGGATTGGTACATTGACACCAACTTGACCGCATGCGATATTTTTAGTGAATTTTTGAGCAGCTGGGCCTGAAGTGGTGAAAAGCGAAACCCCATTACCGTACTTGTTGACATTGACCAAGCTTATAGCTTCGTCGAAGGTATCCACATTAACAACTGACAAGACAGGAGCAAAGATCTCTTCATCATACGCTCTAATACCTGGCTTGACATTGGTCAAAATGGTTGGGCCTAAGAAATTACCTTTATGGAACTTTGCATCGTCGTGTTTAAAGTTTCTACCGTCGAGAATAATCTTGGCTCCTTGCTTAACAGAGTCCTCAATAATCTCCTTAGCTCTGGTTAAGGATTCGGGGTTGATCAAAGGACCCAAGTCGGATGTAGAATCAAACCCACTTCCAACCTTTAACGCAGTAGCATCCTTGGCCACATCTTCCACCCACGCAGCAGTTTCTTTACCAACCGTGACCAAAACAGAGATTGCCATACATCTTTGGCCTGCGGCACCAAAAGATGCACCACTGACAGCGTTAATAAACTGGTTCTTGTCTGCATCTGGCAATACAATCAAGTGGTTCTTTGCTCCCAAGTTGGCCTGGACTCTCTTTCCTAGTTTAGTACCCTTCTCGTGTATGTATTTACCGGCCTTGTCTCCACCAACAAATGTGATCGCCTTGATTCTAGGATCTTCGATGATTTTGTTCACGGTATCATGTTTACCATGGACCATGTTCACAACACCAGGAGGAACACCTGCCTGTTCACATAACTCAGCCAAGATCACTGCTGCTCCTGGAACCCTTTCAGAGGGCTTGATCACAGCGGTGTTTCCAGTAACCAATACCAATGGCAAAGACCATAATGGGACCATTGCCGGGAAATTGAACGGGCAAATCGATCCAACAACCCCCAATGGCTCTCTTACCATCTTGGTTTCCATGTCCCTGGCCACTTCCAACGATTGGGCCATCATATCGTTGGGAACATTACACGCGGCTTCTGCCACCTGCAACCCTCTCAACACGTCCCCCATGGCGTCCGGAAACGTCTTTCCCTGTTCCGACACGATAATCGCCGCAATACGCTTCTGGTTCGCCTTCAACAACTCGACAAAACGAAATGCAATCGATTGTCTCTTAATAATAGAATAATCTTTCCACTCCTCAAACGCCGATTGTGCAGACGCAATTGCTTCCTCCAATTCCTCGCTCGTCGATTGTGGAACCTTCAGGATCACTTTATTGGTTGCCGGGTCGTGAATATCAAACCACGTCTGTGAGTCTGACTTGATGAATTTATTATTGATAAATGTTGGCGTCAAGTATGGTTCCTTTGCATCATAGTGATTCGTGGGGTAATCGGTCGTGGTACTAGTCAAGCTGATGGTAGACTTGAAATTCTTCAATTCAACCTTGCTGCGTTGTAATAATTGCTTGTTTACCCTTAATCTGATTGATCTAGAAATCATTTTGCTATAGAAATTAATTATTAGTATTATAATCTTAAAAATAGGACTTTTTGACGTCTATTTAAATACAAAGATACGGTTTTCCACTCCCGTTTATGGCAATGTGCGCAGTGGGGAAAGCTTCGCACTACGATTTGAGTCCCTTGTAATCGGTTACTGAATGTGCAATTGCTCGCTAAAGACACGAATAAGGTTATTCTACACATTGTTGTCAGAGTTGTTGGAGTAGACGGAAATTGTGGTAGGCGTTTTGGTTGTATCTGGGGGGGGGGGTCTAAATAGAGATCTTTTACGCCAGGATATCACTATCCATTTGCAATTTAATCAAGCCTAGAATGTCCGCTGAGTTTTCGATAACGTTAATTGTAGTTTCGTCTAAGAGTTCAAACTTACGTATTAATAGATTAGGAAAGTATATGGTATGCATTCAGTAGAGAGCATAAAGACCAATTGAATGGAATCATAAGCATAGGTTGTAACGGATAACCGGGGTAATAGCCGCTATGATGTCGCGATGAATAGTACGACACTCAAATTGAAATGTCGCGTGTGCAATTGCTGCAAAAAGCGTGCTGGGACTTGGATCGGGTGCTACGAAGATCCCTGAGCGATAAAGGATGGCCCATAGAAAGAGTAGATTCTGAAAACATTTTATTCTAGTATATATAGTATACTTTTATTGTATAGGCTTTGATTTTGATTTTAAAGAGGTAGGGGAATTGAATAAAAAGAATGGTAAAAAAAAGGAAAAAAAACAAGAGAACGGAAATAGCAGACAAGGTGAGAAGAACACACGAATCGCTGATTAAATTTAGGAGATAAACTTTCAGAGGTGGTTCAATAACTTAGTCTCAAACGTTATATTATTTGGCTGATCGCCATTGGGAAGTTTCCGAAACTTGAGCATCTCAGATTGAGTCCGAACAACGTACCCCGAGAAACCAAGAAATACTCGCCTGGAACGGTTGGTAAATATTGATTAGGGATATTCCTGATCGTTCCACAAATCGAAATAAAGGTCCAAGAGACACGACGAACTCCATGCCTGGGTAGGACTGGAGTCTGGACAAAGCGCGCCGTCTTTATTAGTCAATTCAGTCAACCCAGACCATTCGCTTTCTCTGATCCATTTCATATGGCCTTGAAGTCTCTCATTAAGGGCTGTTAAGACACTGACCGAAGGATCTTTACCTTCTTTGTACTCGTTGGAGTTAACATAATGGAATAATAAGAAGGCACGCAAAAAGTAGCCCATACACCAAACCCACTCGGGACCCTGGTGGTAATTTCTTCCCTTGGATGTGGTAAAGTCACCACTATCTTCACCGTTGTTATAGTTGGGTCTGTAGTTCCAGTCGGATGGATCTAAAGTTCTCATACCAACAGGGCCTCGAATAACCTTATCTGCGACACAGATAGCATGCAATGCCTTGGATGGAGTAAATAGTTCGGGAGCCACAACCATGGCAATTGGGAAGTTTGCACGTAATTGATAATCTTCGAATGGTTTACCACTCTTGTACAAATCCTTATATATGCCTCTTCTGTTAACGATCAGCGAATCGATATCGTATTCGCTGTCGTGACTTGCGTCTTCAGGAACGTAAAAGCATCTTTCAAAATTATTCAAAATAAGCTCTTCCCAATCCTTTAATGAAATTGCGGACCCATCTTCACGTTCAACTTCGGTATACTCAAATAAATTTTCTTTATGCAAAGTATTGACGAATCTGAGAGCACTCTTCAATAATCCTTGAAGCTCGACGGCAGCTCCATCTCTCGGGGTTCCAGGTACACCCTTCGAGCCGGCTTTTTCGCTTTCACCCATTTTGTCCATCCACGTACCACAGTTCGACTGGGATCCACCATGAACAAGACCAGTTTTCCAATCAATGTGTACCTCAACATTAAACCCTTCATCTGACATTTGGGAATCTAAGTTCTTTCCGGCATTTGCTTCACGATACTTGATGCCCTTGGCATGGCGCTGTAAAATTTCAAATATAATATCTCTGACGGAAGTTTCGTAACTAAAAGCTTTCTCGTGATCATAAGGAATATAGGTATCATCTAATGGAAACCTTCTTGCAACTTTTTCATCTAATATACTAGTTCCATTAGGCGCATGCGTAACGTAATCTTGAATTGCTTGTATAAAAAACCAAGCTGCATCTCTAGCATTGTACCGCGGGTTCCTTCCCGCATCTAAAAGATTTGGAATCAATCCATGTTTCAAAGTCTGGGCAAATCCTAATATATGTTGTTTAGCATCTTCGTACCTACCAGGCGCCAATAATAATCCTCTGAAAGAAATAAATACATCTCTACCCCAGCATCTCATGTAATCGTTACTGAAATGTGGTAATCCAGCCGCTATACAAGGAACTTGTTCCGTGCTCTTTAATGACGTCTTCTTCATCTTCGCTACCATTTGTACAGAAGTTAATGCCAAGCTCTGCACAAAGTTTGTACCATCCTGAATCTCCTTAGGGAACAATCTCAAAATTCTGAATCTACAGGCTTCATAGGCGACACCAATAACTAGGGCAAAATAATGTGGTCTAAGGAAATAAGGGACAATTCTAATGGCTTCAATTCTGCTTGACAACCAATCTTGGAATTTTTGTAATGATTTGGAGTCTTGCGAATACTTATTCAATCTATTGACAACATAGTCAAGCGGCCATTCACCTTCTCTAAGATGATCACAAAGCGGATGCGCAAGATCGTTTTGCCATATCACATTTTTCAATACAGAAATCCAGCCTTCAAAACCGGCATAGATCAAGCTGCCATGTTTAGGAATTTGATAAACACCATCACTTCCATCGCTTGCATCACGTTCTTCTGGTTCAGCACGATACATTAGGGCATTTAAGTCGTATAAGTCTAAATCTAATGACGCTTCCACGGCTCCTTCTCTCACAAACGCATCTAATGAGACATCTACCTTTGGGATCTCAGTTGAAAACACAGCTATAGATCCTGGGATAAAACTCTCATTTACGTGAATTTTAGAATCTTTATCATTGTATTCGATTTCTGGCGCTGGAATTTCTTCTAACACAACGGGGATACCGGTCAACTTTTTGTCGTCTTCTTGATGACCATCAACTTGCTTTAAAGTGTATGCAAACTCATTTTTTACTTTTGTTCCTCCTAATACCGAAGGTGATAAAATTTGATGTTCTGCGTGGTCATCAAATTTCGTTCTTGCTATTAAAAACCAACCCTTACCAGTTCTGGAGTTATGTCTTTGGATAGTAATATATTGACCTTCATGGTGAATATACATTTCATGATCTCTCAGTATATCTTCACTTTCAGTAGCAAGAGACTTTCTAATAGAATGTAATTTTTGCTTTATACTACCAATACCATTTTCACCGTATGTATAAATACGTTTCTCATTAACAACGTTTAGTAATTCTGGATAGCATTCATCAAACCCAAATACAGATCCAATTGCAGAAGAGCAGAATGCAACTAATGCTGCAGTTGGTAGTGTATCCTCTACAGTTCTCTTTTGAGCTGGCATTTCATTGTCATGAGTACAGTCCATGAATAAAGCATGCGGAGCCAGCGAAGTTAAAGCCTTTGGAATTTCTAATTCGGAATATGAATCCCCATATTTATCTTTCTCAGGCTCCGATGATGCTGGATAAGCAAATTCATCTAATGGCAACCAGGTCAAGGATCCAATTGGACGACCACCATGTTTATGAACCAATGTTGATAATTCGGAAACACTTCCTGCTTGCATGGCTTCTCTAATAAGACTATTGATCCCTAATCTTTCGACAAACACTTTATCCATCTCTTCAGAACCACTAAATAATTCAGCAACTATGTATAAGTCTGGATTAACACTTCTGGCCACATCCAATAACTTTTCCCCCACATGTAATGGAGTGGAATGGCAATTGTCAATTCTAAAACCATCGAATACAGATGCACACTCTTTCGTATAGTCGATCATACGTTTCCATAAATGAGGTGAATCTTCTTCTTTGCTTCCATATCTTAATTTGACACAATCTCCCCAAATTACCACTTCTCTTCTCAAGTAGGCCTTAGATTCACTTGAAGCAAAATCTTGTAATGGGTTACCTCCCCAAATCCAACCGTTATTTGCCAAAGCCCATTGTTTTCCATCGGCACCTTTGAATCTTGTAAAATATGGTTCAGTTAATGGATCATCTTTTGAAACTGGGCCTAACTTTGGGCCGTCACTGTCAAGTCTCATGTATCTAATTCTATCTTTCAATTGGTTTTTAATTGATTTTACATCATCGTCATAAACGGCATATAAGTCCAAGTTAATTTCATCAATTATTGAACTAGCCTTACTGGAAATTGTCTCAAAATCAACTTTATTGGAAGGATAATCCAACAAAGCAAATAATACCGCCAAAAACTTGGCGGAGTCTAATTTGTTGGTAAATCTATCTTCTAAAATAACTTGTCCTCTAGTATTACACGTTTCTAAAATATACTTAGCCAATTGCTTGATATTGTTTGAATCAATATCAGAAGGAATTTTACCAGGAGAAATATTTGAATTTCCGTTTTCAAAAGCGTTCTTAAGAGCACCAACGGACTCTTCTTTATCAAAAACATAATATTGCCATAATTTCAATGGATTCACGACATGTTTCACAATTCCATCAGCAATTGCATTCAAATCATCCTGTGTTTTAATATCCTCAGGTAAACCAAATTCATCTAATTTGTTAGAAAATTCAAGCAATTTTTCGTCTAACTCGATAGCGGATTGCAAATGTGGAGAGTTTTCAACGTTGTAACCTGCATCAGGGTATTCTCTAATCCATTCAGAGTTATTTGCAGTATGGTTCAACACAACATCAGTCAAAGATAATAAATTGTTTTTTGCTAATAACTCCTTCAAAAATTTAGCAGCATCATCATTGCTTTTAAATAAGTTGGGATCGAATCTCAATTGGTCGTAAATTGAATACGGTGAATTTGATACACCTCTCCCCTGCAAAGGCGTGAAATGGATCATATTATAACCTTTTTTTGAGATATCCTCAAATAATGCGTTCCATTGGTCTAAGGGTCCAATCCACTTTGAAATGACAGACTGAATGTTGATATTGTTAAATGGAACATACTCGTCGCCGATACTCAATTTAGGTGGTACAACGAAATAAAACTTTTCCGTAGTTCTTTTCTTTTGTTCCTTGTCCTCATAGCAAATGTAGTAACAATAACTACCAGGCTTCGAAATCGGAATGTTCACTAAGATATCTCTATGGAAAGAAGTATCAAGGGGGTATTCATAGAATTTACTTCTATCAAATTTTGTCGAATATTCACGAGGAACGTTAGAGAAAATTGTTCCGTTATTAGATACCGCCGAAGCTGCATTTAATGTAAGGTGTAAATTAAACAAAGCATCTCCCTTCTTATAATCCTTGGGGAGTGCAACACTCGGCAAGATCAATACCCCATTCTGAACAGCAGTATTATTGACTGGCTCTCCAGTATTCGATAACCGGAGAATAATTGGACGTCCTGTCATTATTATCTATTTACCGGAAGTATAAGGAAGAAGTAATTGGATTCTATTTGAAATTCTATTCTTAGAGGATTTCATAGATTGCTGTAAAATTCAATGCGGGAGTGCCCCACTTGAAAATAAATTTGCAAATATGTTAATAGTAATAATAACTATCATCCTACAAATATATAGATAAACACGCCAGAGATATGACTGACAATACTTCATATTTGTATATATATATCGTAGATATAGGTATACGTTGTAATGGCGTATTTGAATATAACATTTTGGTTGTATGTGAAATCATAAAAAAAGGTAAGCTTCCCCACCAGGAGTCGAACCTGGAATCTTCTGGTTCCAACCGAGAAGTGGATACGAAATCGTAGCCAGACGCCTTGACCATTGGGCCATGAGGAACGAAGCTTAACACTGTGTAATATTTTTGTTTAATATACCCTGTAACTTTTGTTTCTCTTTTCACCTATCATGAATAATATTATCTTCTTTTACTACCTATATATGATATTGGTTTACGTGGCATGGTTATTCAGTACCACTCCCGTTTATTTAGGAATGAATATAAAAATTAAAATAAAAATTGTATAATGGAACAAAGTTGCGGCTCAGAATATTTTTCATTAGATAAATATAAAATATATCTTGATGCTAACAGTTCATTTATAATTTTCTAGAAAGACTAGATTGAGTTATGGAATCTTCGGAGACAGCGTCCGTATCCTCAAGGGCGTCATCGTCTTCAGCTCGACCTAAAAATTATATTTGTGACGAGCCAGACTGCGGGAAAGCCTATTCTAAACCATCTCTCTTAGAACAACATAAAAGATCACATACTAATGAAAGACCCTTTAAATGCTCGGAAAGTGGTTGTGACAAGTCATTCCTAAGGAAGTCACATTTACAAGCACATTTGCTTTCTCATGAAGATCAAGAAAGTAAACCCTTCCAGTGTGCAACTTGCGGCAAAGGTGTAAATACCTTACAACATTTAAAGAGACACGAAATAACACATACAAAATCATTCGTTTGTACATTTGAGGGCTGTAATGAATCATTTTATAAGCATCAGTCACTCAGACATCATACGCTATCGGTTCATGAAAAAAAATTGGTATGCAATAAATGTAATAAATCGTTTAATAGACCGTATCGATTGGCACAGCACAATATTAAATATCACAGTGACTCGCCAGCTTATCAATGTGACCATCAAGGCTGTTTTGGAAATTTTATGACATGGTCAGCTTTACAATTGCATATAAAAACTGAGCACCCAAAGATAAAGTGTCCTATATGTGGGAAAGGTTGTGTGGGTAAGAAAGGGCTTCGGTCACATATGAATATTCACGATGAAGAAAAGATAGTCAAATTATGGAATTGTAATTATTGTAACATTGGAAAATTTGTGAAAAAAGCTGATTTGATAGATCATTACAACACTTATCACGACAGAAATCTTCCTGATGATTTATTGAAACCGATTGAACGAGAACAGTTAGATAAACTTCTAAACGAGAAGGACTCTACCAATATTGATTTTAATACTTTAGAAGGATTACAATCAAAAGGGTTTGTGGAAGTATCGTCGGATGAAGAGAAGGAAGAGAATGATTACATGTCCAATGGTTTGCAAGCTTCACATAAATCATTGAATTCGTTGAATTTAACTTTGGAATCTGGAAAAGCATCTATTGTAGATCTCATTCTGAATAATTATCTGAAAAGGAAACTTCCATGTCCGAAAAAGAATTGTGATAGAATGTTCAGCCGTGATTATGATCTTCAAAGGCATTTAAAATGGCATGAATCACACTTAAAAAAGATTGAAGCGTTTTTAAAAAGTCTTGAGCTGGAAGAAAAGGTCCCGGATAGCGATATGCATGATAAGAGGTTATTTCCAGAAAATGATGAACCTGTGATGGCTACCAAAAGACATCATGCAATGGAAAATAGTGACGACGATTTTGAGCTAGATGACTTGATAGATGAAGAATTAAAATCGATTCAGGCTGGCCAAACGGCAAGTAATAATACTGCGAATGTAAAATAGTGTAATATATATATTTAATATAATGTCATTTATTATAAAATTATATAATACAGTTATTAGTATCTTGGTTTCTTATCGTAGCCTCTTCCACTGCTGTTATACGTATCATGTTTTCTCTTGGTATCGTATCTACCACTATTTCTGCCCCCCTGATTATCATGTCTATGTTGATGATCATTGGTTAGTTTGAGACCAGCTGGAGGTGGAGGTGGTGGAGGAATAGGTCTTGAGGGCCCTCTAGATGGAGGTGGTGGAATAGGTCTCTTCTGTTGCAGCCTATTTTGTTGATTATTTGGAGTATATGATCTTTGATTATATCTATTCGAATTATAGTTTTCATTGTATCTTCTACCTCCAAATTGTTGATTTTTTTCATTATATCTGGAATCATTCTGCGTATCCTTTTGAGCAGCTATATCTTGTGGTGGAAGAGGAGTACGCAGTTTAGATCTGTTCTCTTCAGTTAGTCTCGAATTCAGTTGAGCTTTCGGCGCATTCGGTGCGTTAGGTGCCTTAGGTGCGTTCGGTTTTCTTGCTGGTATGCTTCCTTTTGTTTGATCTTTGCTATTAATATTTTCATTGGATGAAACTGGAGAAGCCTCTTTCGATACTGGCGTTGAATTAGATTTGTGCGATTCCTTTAATTCCTTCTTTGCTTCTCTGATTCGCGCCTTCAAATCTAATTGTTTTGAATTTTCCTTCTTGTCATCTTGCTTCGATTTTTCTGTAACATCATTCTCTACTTTGGCTACCTTTTGTGCTTCCCTAGAAGGCTCATCCTTTGGTTGGCTCTTCACTTTATTCTCTCCGTACTTCGAGTAATAATCGTATCTTGTTTTAGCAGAATCAGAAGTCCTCGTACCAGGTCTTGATGATGTTGACTTTGATTCATCATAGCTGATTGTACTTGCGTGATTTCTTTTTTCTGAGAGTTCTTTCTCTCTCATAAGTTTCTCCTTAAGCTCCTTCTCTTTTATTCTATCCTTATTTTCTTGCTCTAGTTTCTTAATATTTTCTTTTATTGCATTTCGCTTTTGAACATGTGCTTCTTTTTCTTCATCGTCCATAGGAATAAATTCCCACAAAGGCACCCATTCTTTTGATCTCGATTTGACATGTCCAATTAATGCACTTGATGATAATTTTAAGTCTTCTCTCTCCTCATTCAAGGCAATATTCTCAAGGTAATTTACAATTCTTTCACAATGATCCTCTACGTTAGGGTAAATACCAACAAGATATTTCAAGAAAGTAATTGCATTACGACGACACATATACTCTTTAACTTCCAATGCTTTGCCAACATCTTTCAAAATAATATCGTGGTATTCAAACAATAATTTACGAAAGATGTCGTACGTTAGTTCTTGAGTAGTATCTGCTTCTGAAAACAACGTGGAATTGTTTGCTTCAGTATTGAACGTGCTTTCGTTTGACCATTCATGCAATCTCTTTAGTAATTCTGCAAAAAACAAACCAAGATTTTCTGCCTCGGCGGGAGTGGATGTGAATAATGTACCAAATAAAATATTACTTTTAATTAGTTCATTTAGAGCAATAATAATAGAAAAATTCGTAGCTTCCACCTTATGCAACTGAAATAAAAACTTCGCTGAATAAGCTGCATCAAATGATGAGTGAATTGCTCTTGGAAGAAGACAATATTGAAAAAATGATTGAACTTGCAGCTTAATATTTTCAGTACCACCTATTGTGAACCAATGTGATGACTCTTTAGTTAATCTTTTGGAAATTAATTCATAATGCTTCAAGTGACTCTCGTTTTCCTCCGGAATGACTGAAACAAAGTCCTCATTTTGTTTTAAATCCTTCTTATACTTATCTATTGATATTCTTGATACCTCACTATTTCTTTTATTAATTAAAAGAGTATCTTTGATACTGTTTATATTCGATTTTAACTTCTCTAATTCAGCATCATACAATTCTTCTGTATAATTGATATCATAAAGGGATAATTGCCAGAATGTTGCATACAAGCCAGTTGATAAATAATCCCAGGCTTTCGAAGATAGGGTTTGAGAGCTTTGACTCATAATATCACTCAAGACAGGATTGAAAATATCATCAGAATCTGTAGCTGCTAAAATCCTCTTACTGATAGTCTGTCTCCAAATTTCAAATGCAAATGATGGCGGTACATGGTACTTCGTAGTAAATTCTGAAACCGGTAATAATAATTCAGCCAAATCTTCGCTATTTCCGAAGAAATTGATTAGTTGGGTAAAGAGATGCAAGACTGTACTTAAATCGTCACTCTTATTTGCTAAGACTTTCAAATGAGATTGATCAGAATTAAACAACATATCATCGCCTAATTGGCAGAGCAAAATCAATAGTTCATTAACTGCATCAAGTTCCACAAGAGTTTTAACTAATATATGACCAGATTTGAACCTCTCGAACCGTAAATCATCGATTGTTCTATAGACTACCTTTTCTAATGATGAGCCACAGTTAATCATATCAATCTGACGTAACGTTAAATCAGCAATTGTTTGGATACCTCCCATACATATAAATATCTCTCTCAAAACAATTAACCCAACGTTTTCCTTACTATGAAGAGATTTCAATAAGAATGTTATCAATGTTTTTAAATCTATTGCATTAGGATAGCGATGACAAATCTTACCAATAAAAGATGCCAACGATTGGATCCATTGACGTTCATTCAATCCATCATCTTGTATATTTGATCTCCCTGAAGCAGTAAGTCTCATCAAAATTGCCAAAGTCAATGTATCCCACCCATAATTATTAAAATATCTTGCAGTCTCGACAACCAAGGTATTTAAGTTATCATAACTTTCAATTTGTTGTAAAATAGTTAAGAAACAAGGCAACGGGTTAGAAAAACTGATCTTGGCTAGTCTTCTCATCATTGGGCGTACATTCTCCTTGGACAACCTCTTTAGAACATCTTTTGTGGATTTCTCTGCCTTGCCATACGCAATTTTTATCAATGGATTATTTTTCGCTAATACTTGGTGCATCTCACTGTATAAATTAAAACGATCTTCAGTATCATAGAACGATAAAATGGAGTAAGCCTTATCAATTATAATTGAGTTTTCTTCTATCAACGGCATAGCTGGAAAAATAAAGTTTCTAAAATAATGAAGCCATTCATTTTTCCTACTTTCATTCTCTTGATTTTTATTTAAATCCCAAACCCCTATTTCACATATTTTAGAAAACAATTCTAAATCCTTAGCTAAGTTTACACCGTTAAATTTAAGGAATTCTTTTGAGACTTTAAACAAATCATCAGGATTGTTAATTTGTGGTATTTTCTTATTCCAGTTTGTATAGAAGTAATGAAAGCGCTTGTGGGTAAAACTCTTAATAGTGGGCTTAAAGCTCAATAATTCTGTACAGGGAGACTCTTCATAACGAACATTGTTAAATGGTCTTGAAAAAGCAACTTGCTTTGACGTTTGTAGCCTATCCAATTCTTCGTCAGAAAACACCTTTATAGAACCATATAATGGTGCTAGCATTGAGTTGAATAAACGGTTTATTAATTCATTAATTTCATCGTCAACATATGCCAAAAAAGGGTATTCGGTCAAAATATAAATCGAAGGCCAATATAAACCGTTACCTAAAAACACACGTAATAATTGGAATCTAAGATTAGAGTTTAATTTTGACTGCAAAGTGCCCACCTTTTGTTTCGGGTTACCTTGAGATGATGGCTTTTTGTCTTTAGATGTATGTTCATCTTCCTCATCTTCTTGTAAGGGAGATGCTAATGCAAGTGCACTAGCACTTGCTTTGAAAACTTTTTCGTTCAACTGCTTTTTATAATCGGCTTCCAAAGCTTTCATTTCTTCATCACCAGGGGTTACATACTTATAAATCGATCCAAAACTTACAAAACCTTCCTTAATTAAGCAAGCAAACAAAATTTTAAGGGTTTCAGGTAAGTCTTTGTCTAATGGCTGTTTCAGAATTCTCAAGCCAATAATCTTAGCAGCAGTTTCATTACCACCTTGAGAAAGGTTCTCCACGGATGAAAAACAATCGCTCTCTTCTGAAGGCCACCATTGGGATTTTCTTAATAAATCTATAGCAAAGTCTTGATTCCCAACAAAGTTATTACTATATAACTCAATCAAAATATCAAGAGTACGGTTCGGATCCAAATTATAATGCCCAGTCAATTCCTCAATTATACGGAGGGCATAGTCAACTTGATACGAAGTGTCGCTGTATTTCAAAATATTATAAATTTCTACCATCAATTTGGCATATCCTTCTGATTCTTCATGGATTAAATTATATTTCTTCTGCGTATAGAATTCATCTCTTTTGTGTGTATTTAATTGCTTCATCAATGTATCCGTAGGAACAATAGACAGTTTCAGTATCGATTCATGACCTATCATTTTTGAAAATGTTGACGCTTTAATTATATTCTGGCGCTGATAAATTTCCAATAAAAGCTTTTGCAAAGAAACTGACAACGGGAAAACGTCGAACACTTGACAAAATATTACAGCTATAAATTCATCTTTAATTGCCAAAGACAAAAATTGTATGATGGCTTCTAACGTTACCTTTTCTTCTTCGTACACTAATAGAAGCTCTGTGAAAATTTGTGATGTGACATTTTCAGTATCTTGGCTTGTTTGATCGGGAGCTTGCAATAATTGTATTAAGCTTTCACTTCCAACCCCTTCGAATTCATTGATTACTTTATCATCAAAGTACATCAAAGCTTCTGATTCTGTACTCATACTTGAGTATATAATGAGGAAACTGTGCTTTGTTAGATAATCAAATATACAACTAATTCAGCATTATGTACATCTGTTGTTCGAATAATCAAAAATATTCGGGTACTGCATATACTCGTTAACAATACATCCTAATTTAGCGAGTCTATTCCCTATCTACACATCATTTTCAAGGCCCCTTTCCAGCAATTGAGGAAGTATATGTATGCTTGTGCTCTGTTTGCTCTGCAGCGTTGCTTTCTTGTAATTTTCTAAATTTGGATAAAATTTATAAGATAAGAATAAAAAAAATAAAATTTCGAACCTAGACACTTCTGCAAGTGACAAATTTCATGGTGTTCAAGGAACATATTTAAAAACATATCTTTAGAAATTGTATTAGAGATTTCGGAGTAGCAACCCAGGGATATATATATCAATTAATACATTATTTTATCCTACCGTAGGCGTACATTTCAATTATCTTAGGTTAAGAATTGTTATGTGTATCGCCATTTTCTACTGCAAATCTTTTCGCAGCACTTAAACTTGTTGGTTCTTTGGATTTTACTTGTTTCCTGGTAACTTTCTCAAGCTTTGTTAGATTAAGATGTAATTTCGTTTCTTTAGAAAAGTAATCAGATGGTAATTTTTCAAGCAATTTGTCGAAGTGATTGTTGAATATACTAACTTTCCCACTTTGACATAAATTCAATAATTTTGTAAATTGAACATGTGTATCATATATTTCACTAAATTGTAGTTCGAGGCTTGTAGAGATTGATAAAAGGTCTCAGATTGACTTTCTTCACAAGAAGTACGTTCATTTGGGACAGCTTTTGTTCTTTCCCGTCATATTTCTTCCTGATAAGCTGCCGATCGTCCAATTCGAAGTTTTCTGAAATTAAAATAATTTCCTCTGAAAAAAGTTAAATTCTATAGGGATTTCTGTTACCTGAATAAGTAACCTTGGTATTCTGAAGAAACAATTTATCCTCTCTTTCTAATGTTTCCTTTTTTGCAATTTCCAACTCTCTCTTTCTTTCGTTCCGTTGAAGTTCTCTTTCTTTCTTTAGTTCATTTCCCATTGCTTTATTCTCAATCTACAATGCTTCAATAGCCTCATGTAGAGAGTCCGTATACATTTTTATTCTAGCTTCAAGGTACTGATATTGGGATACTATCAGTTTTAGGGGAGATTTTTACCAATTTAATTTATTGATATATACTTTCTTGACTATACCTTTGATTTAGCTCAATTATTTTCAAGTCAATAATCAGCTATAAATTCCTATAATAAACTCCTAACTTAAATCTTTTGAAAGGATTGGGGACTAAATACTCTATTCATATTTCACTTGTACAATATATTGTGAAGCATGGTTTGAAACATGGAGCACTTTGCAACCTGTGTATCGTAAGAAATATATGTATAATTATGTTTAAATATCTTCCAAGAAAACATCCGTGATAGTTTAGTGGCTAGAATTACCGTTTGTCGCATGGTAGACCGGGGTTCAANGCAAATGGTTTAGTGGTAAAATCCAACGTTGCCATCGTTGGGCCCCCGGTTCGATTCCGGGTTTGCGCATTTTTTTTATTTTTATCTTGACATAAAGTAAAAAAGATGCAATGCTGGATCTTAAACATTCTAGATGAACATGAGTGCAGAATATGAAACTTGTTTTAGGTGATGGACCCCTCAACCTTTCCTGGGAATATATACTCCTGATTAGCATTTTGCTATATTTTATTCTTACGCAACTAATATTCGTTTTCGAAGATCACAGCCTTGCTAAGAATCTAAAAGTCATACCGTCGGAAATAATTAATGTATTGTTTGATAACTTCAATAACAATTTGAATTTCGATAAATATGCTTACGTTCAGTATGCAACTGATTTCGACTACTTGAACTTGGCAATAATTAATTTTATTGTCTTGAGAAGGTCTTCCACTAAGATACCGAACTTGGTTATATTGTTTAATAGAGCCTTACAAGAAGATAAAAATCGCTTTGATGGCCTCAGAGATCTTTCTCTACGATATTCTATTACGTTGAAGCCTATCCCCATTATTGAAAATGTCAATGCCGAAAGTCCGACATGGTCAAAATCTTTCACTAAATTTCACATATTTAATGAAGTTAAATACGATCGTATTGTCTATTTCGACGCAGATTCCATGCTACTCCATACGCAATGGAATAAGAATTCAACTATTGCTAACAATGTTCCCGAAAACCTCGATGAATTATTTACTATACCTGAAATAATCGATATAGCTTTACCACAAGCATATTGGCTAACAAAGCATACCAAAGCACCAGGAAAAATTAAGGCTCCAGACGGAAAGGAGTATCAAGACGAGATAACCGCATTAATCAATGAGATTTCACAGTCCGTTAATGATAGCTTAATTTTTGAAAAGCTTCCATCATTGTTAGTTCAAAGTCAGAAGCTGAACCATAGGAATAATTTTTTCGCAACACATGTTATGGTACTTAAACCTTCAAATGAAATATTTAATGAATTAAAAAAATACGTCCATAATCCTTGGCTTTGGTCAATTCACAAGAGACATGCATTAAGGAATAAATCTGATTATGATATGGAGGTTTTGAACAAGTTTATTGATAATGTTTTACAAGAAAACGAAAATTTTAAAGTTGGAATATTACCACATAAAGTATATGGTGTATTGACAGGAGAATTTAGAGAGTTACTGCATGAATCGTTTGTCTCCGAGGCTCAATTCCTACCATTTGTCACCAGCGAATTGAATGATCAATGGCGACCTATTGAAATTATAAGAAATATAAAATTGATTCATTTCTCTGATTCTCCCATACCTAAACCATGGGAGGGCATGAATAATTTTCATTTTTACAATGAATTTAGGATATATTGCCATGATACGGGTTTTGATGCTGATTTATATAATTCACTATTCCCAACATCGTGGAAACCAAGACTCACCACCGACTGTGATAGCGTGAATATTTGGAATTGGATCATTGCAGAATATCAAAAGTTGCACAATGAATTATGGATGGTGTAGCGCACAAACATCTCGCTAGAAGATTTAGTTGCAAAAAAAATATTGCGAGTTAAATTCCTCTCCCAATCTCGTATGAAAAAAACGCCATAATATTTCTAATATGCATAGTGGATTATGTCTTACATAGTTTATATGCTCATATACTGATTAGATATGATAGGTGAATTTGAAAGCCGTTATTGAGTCTTTTTATAAAGCTTGGTAATTTCATAACCCATCAAATGAGAAACTCAGTTCCTTCCATACATATATATTACTTTATGTAACTTAAAAGTTTGCTTTTGATTGCTATCATCGATTGAATTGGGCTTTATGCATCATCTCAAGACTAAATGATGATGTTCTTTAGGATAATAAGAAAGTACATATACATCTTAGCAAATCAAAGATAATACATTTATTTCTGTGACATCCATACACTAACATCGCTACGCATCATATATTCATTAAATATAATAGATATTAAATTTGAAACCCATTGTCGAGCCTTTCTATAAAGCTTCCAATATCATAAGCTCTATCATCGTTGTGTTTACTTTTTTGTAATCCGTCAAACAAGGAGTTATTATCATCGCTTTCATCCGATGCATACAGTATAGCAAAGCTAATATCACTTCTATCTGTACTCAAATCAATATTCGGGATAAGTTTCATGAATGATAAAACTTTGGTCGATTTGGAACTCATAAATTTGTGGCTCACGGATGCATGTAAAAGATTTGTTAACTCTGCCTCTGATAAATGCGTTCGATTGCTTGTAATGGATTTGAATGCTTTATATACATTATAATTTGGTTCAGACAATGTTTGCTGACTGTCAATAGATGATTCCAATAAAGATTTCAAGCCAGAAGTTGATTGATTTATTTCTAAATTTCGTGAAAAATAATCCAAGTTGTGTGATATATTGATTAAATAGTCAATTGAATCTAAGCTGTGAACAATCATCGGTCTATGAACTCTATGCATGTCACTTTGTTCAGCATCATTTAGATTCTTCTCAACAATCTTCAAATACTCATTGATTCGCTTTAAAGGTGAAGTTTGTAGTTTTTTAATACCTTTTTTTGCCGATTTTACGAATTTTTGTTCATTTGATCCAATCAACCCTGAAATATTATCAACACATGAAGATAGTGCTAAGCTCGGGGGCGGTTTATACACGGTAGTTACACCAATCGAATTTAAACTATTCTGTATATCCATTGATATTTTCTTTAACTCAGGTAGGTTGTTATACATTAACATGGACTTGGTATCTGATCTATAGCTTTCAAATTCTTCCAAAATTTCAATCAATATTTTGAATTTAATTTTTATTGTCGCAAACCTGTGAAGTGCTTTCTTTATGTTACTACTGAAGCTCCCATCCATGCAATTATAAGCGTTAGAAAACATAGTAAAGAACTCATCCAAGGAATCAATAAGATAGTCGATAGAAAAATCGTTAAAGTAATATGTGTTTCTCACGATCTTTGAAATCATCATGTTCGTTCTATTACATAGAAGTAATGACTTGTTTTCATACTTTTGTTTCTGCCGAGCCGTATTAACTATTGTTTCAATGAATCTATCAAGAACAACTTTATTCTTTTTTGCATTCAAGGGTTCAGGGCTGTGGACAGGAATACATGATTCCTGTAGTTTTTCAGATAAATCGTTCCCTGTCTCAGCTACATCTTTATTCTCCACGCCGAGGTCTCCAGCAGTTTCGGTGCTGTTATCTTTGGAGCTCTCAAATTTAGTCCCCAATTGAAAGACTTTAAACCATTCTAACACGTAGGTAACAATACATTTCTCTTCGGGAACAAATAAAGCGAAGTCTTCTGAATCAGCCAACTGCGGTATGCTCACTGTTTTTGCTATCTCAAATACCTTGTTCATATTTTGTAACCTTTTGGAGTATGGCTCAACGGGTACTTCTATTGGTAAGTAGTAATCCAATATACCAAGAAATATTAAATCGGGTCTATTTATCTCCAACGACCAGTCCCTATCGAAATTGGTCACTTGCTTTAAGCCCTTTTTACGAACTATTAAATTCACCCACTCAAGGAGTATTTGCTTAACCTTGACAAACGAGGTTCCATCACTAGAACTTGGCATGGAATTGGTGGTAGCGAAAATAAAAATTGACCATATAAGTCCCAAAATAAGCTTGAGATTTCCTTCAACTATATTATCAGCACTAATATTACAAATATTGATCTTTAACACAACTTGGACGAATTGAAGAAAATCATTAACACTCTCATATTTCTGTAGTTTGAAGGTTGGTTTTTTATAGACCGGATGCAAACAATATAGCTTAGCCTGGGGATTTTTATCTGCTATCTCCACTATTATCTTATTGATTAATTTAACTAATATCAACCCATCCAGTAAGTCATGCTGTAAGTCAGTAATTTCTTCCTCTATCTTAGAATTTATCCATCTTGTCATGGTTTTATGTTGCAAAGCAACCCAATCATTAGACCCTTCTTGATTAGTTGCGTGTGACATCTCATACTATTTGACGAAACAAGACGTAAAAAATAGTTTTAGAATTAGTTTTAACAAATTACCTAAATTAAGTATCATCAAATCCTTTTATGTAAGAGGTTCTGATACGTCCCTAAAACGGCATATTTATACGATGTCTCAAGTACGGAGATTACTGCGTCAATTTGCCGATAATTAAATGTTTCAAAAACGCGTTTCAAAACCCTCTATCAATGTAGAAAATCGGGCCGACTGCTACGCTACCATTAAATATACGGTACATTAATATTACATATTATTATATAATTGGTATGGCTACAAATGAAAAAGATAACTAGAAGATTATAAGCCATTCGAATAGTGTTGCCCAGCAGAAATCATTATAGAATTGTTCCATAATTGTTCTCGGAAAATAGCTTTAGATAAGTTAAGTATACAAGATAACAATAATGTAGCAACCAGAAGTTTAATTACACTTCATGGTGAAGAAAGGATGGTCCATGGCCTCCTTTGCAGTAGGTCTTAATTGGTGGTCGTATGTTAACAATTTATCGATAAAATCAACTATTTCTTCGGATATTAAATGTTGGTTATCGGAATTGATAAATTGGGACCAGGGCTTTCGAGGATAGTTACCTAGGATGCTGTCGTACTCATCGCTCAATTTTATGCCGTATTTATTAACATAGTTCAATAAATCCTTTGTACCCAAGACTTTTGCAATTTGTACTAATTGATCGTTATTAGAATCACCTCTAAAGAATGGCTCCTTTTTGAAGATAATTGCAGCAAGCATGCATCCAACAGACCACAAGTCCAAAGAATAATCATATTGTTGCAAGTTGACCAATAATTCTGGTCCTTTATGATATCTCGAAGCAACTCTTACGTTGTAGTCCATACCTGAATGATAGAATTCTGCTAAACCCCAGTCGATTAATCTCAACTTCTTGGTTAATGGGTCAATCATGATATTTTGCGGTTTGACATCACGATGGATTATACCCATCGAATGTGAATAGTCCAAAGCTATCAATAGCTGTGTGAAGTAATATTGGATGTCACTTATCGTAAACTTAGGATACAAGACACGGAAATCAACATTATTGACCTTTTCAAAAATCAATGCAGGTATTTTCGACAGCTCGTCCCTGACAATATCAAGCAATCCTATAACATTAGGGCCACCCGTCAAATTTTTTAAAATTTTAACTTCACGATAAATTTTCTTCATTTTTACCGGCTTCAACACTTTTATAACGCATGGTTCGTCATTGTAAATATTGATTCCTTGAAACACTTCGGAATATTTTCCTCTACCTATTTTACTGATAATTTCATAATTTTTAATTTGACCCCATTCTATTTTATGAGTTTCATAATCCCAATATTCAGTCGGTCTATTACTATTAGCATCAGCGTAAACTCTCGCTACTGAGTAGACTCTTGTATTTACACTCATGGATATATATGTAGAAAAATTAGTTTATTCAATATGTATCCCAGGAGTATTTACTAGAGTGCTCTATTGTTGTTGACTGATCATCAACAGTGGAAATTGAAGATAATGCTCATCGCCAAAAACTGCGAGCATTTGTGTAATCAACATAGAATTAGCTATCTGCTACAGTATACATACATATAATGATATAATCCTCCTATAATATGTATATATGGAACACTATATCAATAGCTACAGATTGTAATAAAGTTGATGATATTCAGATATGGGGCAATACAGAAGGTGTTAGCAAGTTAGGTGTCAACGCGTTGAAGTCCAATGACAGTTTTAGGGTCATAAGTTACGTCAAATGTGAATTGATACCCATTTATTTACTTATTAGCAAACCTTTAAGGATATATTCAAATAACGAAGAGACATCTGACTTTTTTAAAAAGGAATTAATACAATTTTCAGTCAATTATGACCACATAGGACTAATGATAAAGAATGAGAAAGATGAAAACTTATTCCTAGTTCTATATGTGGATAGTAATTCAGGTAATCTACAGATAAAATGTCTTGTTATTGATTTCAGCATACTAGAAAAAGTACATCAAGCGATTGAAGGTGACAATAGTCCAATAAATACAAGTTCGTTTATAAATTTAGAGAGTTCCATTATCATTCCGAAGTCTTCGAATACAAGCATATTCGACAAAGTACTATCTGGCAAAGGGCGGAGGCTGAAATCGAACCTGTTTATAATGCCTAGCACATCGATTGCGAAGCGCTCTGCAACGCAATTATCTTCTTCTGTCTTGACGACAAATGACCAAATAACTCAGGCAGTTAACAAAGTCATATTATCTGGTTTGAGAATACGTGGTTTGAATATGAATAGTACTAACCAATCTACCAACGAAAAAATTGCCATAAAGGAGGTATTCAAGATGACGTACAAGTCAACTATGTTTTCGTTGCGAAAATTCAACTATGGGTTTAATCAAGAGCTGTTGAAATCCAGCAAAAATGGCCATGTGGAATTAAATGACATTCAGGATATAGTTGAAAAGTTATTGCAAGTATTTGTTGACGTTGATGATCTAGTATCATCGAATTCGACACCCAAGCCCTTTTAATAGTTAATGATGTTATTATTATAAGTATATACATGAGAGATCAATAATAACTATATTATAAATCAGCTACACTAATTTCCGATGATTGAGCAAAATCAGAAGAGGTTTTGTTCGAGGCCGACTCTAATTGCTTAGCCAATTCACTTTTACGAACATTTCTTCTGGAAGAGCTCTCTTGTCCCATATGATCTAACAAAATAGATTTATTTTCAAGTAAATATCCTCTTTTCTCAGGGTTGGAGTAGTATCCGATGTCTCTTCTATGAGTTGGTCTAGCTTGAAGCGGCAAATAACCTTTTCTCAAGTAAAAGTAATCTGGGTCTACATGAGCCTTTAAACCAAGTTCGGAATGATAAACGGCCGTAAATTTCTGGTCAAGATTTTCAATAGCTCTTATAGCAGACAAAGATGCCTTCGATGCTTCAATACTTAAGGGAACATTGTAGTCCTCTTTTCCATTAGCTAATATCTTAGCGCCATCTTTCAAAGTACCGCTAATTATGCCACAGTCCTTCATAACCTTTATAGTCAAGGTCTCGCCCGGGTTTAAAGGGATTCTACCCGTATTCCAGAAATCCTGAATCCTTTCCAAATTAATATCATGATAGATTTTCCTATGTGGTCTCTTGAAACCAATAATTGGGAATCTCTTGTAAAATGGGGTTTGACCACCTTCGTACCATTTAGGAACCTTACCTCTAGCTTTTTGACCTTTTTGACCTCTTCCTGAAGTTTTACCTTTTCCTGAAGCTGGACCTCTACCGAGTCTTTTATATTGCGTTACAGCTCCCTCGAATGGTTCTAATTTCCCTAAGTATGAAATATTACGGAAACTAGTAAGCAAGCTAGGCCCAGAAAAAGCCTTGAGCTTGAGTGACTGGCCTATATTGAACATTTCCTATTGACTTTTGCCTATTTACTTGAATCTCTCTACTCTTGAAAATCCATGCTTCAACAAATAATTTTTGAAAAATAATCGATCAAATTGGTCGTGTATAATAGAAGTTTTTCGAATTATGTGCGATATATCAATTTAGTGGCTTCTACAAATTTAAATTTAAGCCTTTATGGCCAAGTTGGTAAGGCACCTCACTAGTAATGAGGAGATCGTCAGTTCGAATCTGGCTGAAGGCATAATATTTTTGTATGCAATATTTCGAACAATTAATTAAGATCATACTAGTCTTTCCTAAAGGAAGAGGTTAAATTTGTTGTAAAGTTTATTTTTTTTCGTAAAATATCATTATAAAAGCAAAAAACCGTTCGGATAAACGAAAGCAGAAATGAGTTCCAATAACGACGAAAATGATGATTTAAAGGAAATATGGTCGTTATTCCAGGATAGTCCAGAAGAAATTCAACAAAAGCGCCAACAGATAACAAAAGCAATTAATTCCAACAACAAATCATTCCCAAGTCAAATTTCAATCGTTACAGCTTTTGATGAGTTATTACTGTGTTTTGCTTTAGGTGGACAGGTTAAAAACTATTACAGATATGGTTCGTATTCAACATGCGCAGAACAAAGAGAAAAAATCTGGTTTGCTTTGAAGAACGGGACATTTTCAAGTAATCTAAACGAGGAAATTGACTACGATGCTAGTCCCAAGGAACTTGAAAAGAGACAAAATGTACAAGCATTTTTCAAAAAAAGATTATTGGAAGAGAAGGCCCAGGGAAGTTCAGAAGACATATGGGATGCGAGAGAAAAACCTCTAAATCAACCATTTAAGGAATATAAATAAGTCGGTTCATCATATCATGTACATAGTACCTCAAGGCATTTTCACTATCTTTCTGTATTTATTTAGACTATAAAATGTATAAGTACATTATTACATCAACCACTAATGCGGAAGCGATGTAGGGAAGAGATGAATTAATTTGAATAAATAGTCAAACTAAGACGAATAAGAATGCTGGAAGAAATAATTAATAAGTACAGAAAATCTAAACCTTTTTGGCGTCTCATCCTTTCCCCTTTTACATTATAACACAACTCTTTTTTTCTGGTTCATTATCATTAGCACCTTTTGGTTTGGCGTTAAGAGCACATCTAGCTGCTTCAGAGAAAGCCACGTTAACACCTCTATTCTTTTTGGCCGAACATTCTAAATATCTCAAAGCACCGACTTTTTTGGCGACAGCCAAGCCTTCTTCGTAACTTATTAATCGTTTCTGTTGTTGGTATGGATTTGAAGACGATTGCGAATATGGGTTGAAGGATTCATCTTCTGCCCCTCCTGCGTTTCCTCCGTTTTGGTCTACATCTGCATCTTCGTTATTTCTCAAATCACATTTTAAAGCCACCAACACCAATTTGACACCCTCGCAATGGTCTGCAATCTCGCCAACCCATTTCGATTGGACGTTCTCTAACGAGTCTGGAGAATCTATAGAGAAACACAACATGATACAATGCGTATCTGAGTACGAAAGCGATCTTAACCTGTCAAATTCTTCCTGTCCAGCCGTATCCCACAAGGATAATTGAACCGACTGGCCATCTATGAAAATATCATGTACGTAGTTTTCGAACACAGTAGGTTCGTAAACCTGCGGAAAGTACCCTCTTGTGAAAACATTCAACAATGATGTCTTACCACAAGCACCATCACCTAGAATTACTATTTTACGTTGAACTAATGCGTTAGTACCGAATCACACATGTCATTAATTTTTCAACTCATTTGAATTCCTCAAAACTAAGAATTGAATATTGAAACCAAATCCATATCCAATATATATGATACATACTCGTATTTTGACCACCGCCACAAAGAGGCATTATGAATTATACTATGGACTAAGTTAAAGGTCTAATGACTTATCATAGTAGGCTGAGGCTGAACAAACATAAACACTCAAGATACAATTTTAGTGCGATGTGCGCTTACCACAATTGTTTTGCTACTAGAGCCTATACCATGTAGCATATCATCATTTCTTCTGGAAAGCCATTATTCGTGACGATTTTCACTTATGCCTCCTCGGTCAGACTTGTACATCCATGTGTAAGATGCTAACTCTAGCTATATTTTACGAATGAATCATCTTGAATATTATACCTCTTCGTAGGCTCAAAGACGACTCTAGGATGAAGAACTCAAAAAAGATGAATTTTAGAGCAACGGAACTATTCAATTACGGAATTATTCCTTTATGAGATATCCACTAGTATAATTCTGATATTCACGGTTTAGTGACGCCTCATTCGTAGTCCTCTACTTTGTTATCTGGGTCTTCTTAGAAAGAATACGTACGCAACCCGTACTACATTGGTATTTTTAACGGAAATCAATACAGTAATTGGGTATTTCTGTTTGTAATATTTTGAATGAACCGATTTGCTACGATTCTTGCGACCCACGATTCGTAGTGCCAGTCGAGAATGAAAGAATAACATGCTGTTTGTAGACTATTACCAAAATGTATGGCTGCCTATATCCTATGTATTTAACTCTTCAAGGCATTTATTCGTGTATATAATTAAGCTACTCTCAATTTATGCAATAGCTTTTCTTGTATGTATTCACAAGCTTGTTGTAAATACGTCAGCTACTAATAGATGTCAGCGATAGAGCTAGTGTCCTAGCATTACGCGACTCTTCAAGTAACTTACTCATTCATTATCAATTAAATCTTCAAGATACATACTAGGAATGGCTCTTCTGTTACTCTTTCCTGGAGTATTCAATTGCTGTTGTTGTTGCAGCTGTTGAGGTTGACCTTGCTGTGATTGTGCATGACTATTAAGCGAGTAATCACTGTTGTTAGTTTCGTTGTTGATGTACAAACTGGGTACCAATTGTGAGTGTCTATTAGTGGCAGGTGACGGGTTTCCCAAATTGCTTGTCGAGCCGCCAAATAATGAGTTAGTAGAGCCTCCAAAATGCCCAGATTTTGTTCTGTTGTGCGACATGACTTCAGCAGTTGGCGAAATAAACATCTTGGTCAAATCATGCTTCGATGTAGCTGCAGCTGTTTCTGAAGCATATATAGTCGAAGTATCTCCTATTTGAGAACCACTGGCGCCGTTAAATCCACCTAAGTGTTGTCTGCTAGCATGATGAGATAATAATGGTAATTTAGCCACAGACTCGGTATTATAAGTAGATGAAGCAGTAATCCCATGACTACCGTACGCTGTACTATTGTTATTTTGATATTTTTCGTACATTTCCTTATCTCCATCCAAAGTTTTCTTTGCTAATCTTGATGCTGTTAATGATCTGATCAAATGGTAAAATATGAATCCTAAGAAAATGGCCCCAACAATAGCTCCAACGGCAATAAAAACTGTACCTGAAGGATTAGATTGTCTTACTATGTAAGGGTTATCATTATTGGCAGGAACAGTGACTGCCGGCGTTGTGTATGAATCCGAATCACTTAAAGTCGGTAAAGCGTCAGCACTACTCATGATTTAGTCTAATTTATCTTTATTTATCACAGTGAACTTGAATTTATAATACCTCCTTCGCTTGAAGAGTATATTGATCAAATGTAATAAGGGTGTCAGATGATAATTCAGTTATTGAAATCAAAACATATATTACATTGAGAAATTTTCTCTATTGATTTGAGGCTAATTTTGGAAACTGCCTTTGAAATTTTGGTATTCGCGCGACATTGATAATGCTATCAGTTAATCCATGTAGTGAATAGTGATCAGTAAGAGTATTTGATTAGATGAAAGAGATGTGACGTGTGTTTTTATTTATAGGATGGATCTTTCACTCTAGGATGATTTTTAGAGTGAAAAACCAATCAATTGGTATTTTTTTGAAATTTCGTAGAAAATGATATTATATTGCAAATGTAGTAAATGTTATAATTTATAGATAGTTAGATAAATAATAAACTATGAACAATGAATTACGATTTATATATTGAATTTGTAGCATATTCTGTGCTTCATACGCATTTCTACTGCTTTAGAACCACACGAGTTGATATATAAATGTACATTGTTTAATGAGTGGGCAAGACTATTAAAGATAGACAAATCAAAAGAAATGTTGAAGAGTCTAGAACTTTTGTTGATTGTTACCAGGATTATATAAAGTATTAGGAGGGTAAACAGGAACGTAAACACGAACGTAGAGCTTTTTATTGTAAATGGACGTCGAGGCGAATTTTGGGTGCAAAATGGAAACAGGAGATTTGTATTATTTTTCACAGACAACATATCAGCAAATAACGTATAGAGACCATAATTGAAATATCCGTATATATATATTAGCAACCACCCTGGAGTTAACACTTTCACAATAATGAGCAGAATCTAGTCAACGAACAAAAACGATCGAGAACAGAGATGAATTATTCTCTACCTCCAATAGAAGCAAATAATGAAATGACGACACATATCACTTCTGCCGTTAAGCTGCCAGTCTCGACTATACCGTATACTACCCACTACTATGCCGTATCCTACCCACTATTATGCTACCCTGCTATACTACAGTAGATCAGTTGGTTATCACACGACACCACTGATAAAAAAACTAATTACAGAGATGGATGGCATATTTGCAGATCAATATCCAGAATGAATACCGATGAACCCTTGACGTCACACGTCCGTCCTGCAACAGACGTAGTGCTCACCATTCGTATAGTGAAATCGTTCCCCTACAGGAACGTCAAGAACCATATTCTACCATCGGTCAACTTGAAGGAAACCACTCCACTGGATTTAATCAAGTCTCTTCGCAACATCATAAACACTACTGGTGGTTTGAGACCATACCGTAACGTCACGTACGACACCCTCAAGATCTACACCAAGGCCCATGGCTCCAAGTCGATGCAATTGGTTATAAACTTGGACCACGATGACGACTGGGTTTTGCTCTGCGAGGACACTTCCAACACCATCGCCGGAGACGGAAAGTCCTTGTACGAGTTGGGGGTCGAGAACGAAACCGAAATCAGCATGTTCAATTGGAGCGACTACCAGGAATTCAAGCAAAATCCTGAAGAAAAATGGTAATTTTTTTAATATCAAATATCCGCTAGTCTGGAAGCTAGACATGCTAAAAATATTCTAGCTGAGATTCTCGATTCTCTCAAAGGTACAATAACATATTCGATAGTATCTAAATATATAAATATACAATAGCATACAACAGCATATACCATACATACCACGTAATGCCAATATTAAAAAAATAGGACTCCTCATCAGGGGCTCGAACCCTGGACATTTCGGTCGACTCTTTAACAGAAGTCTTTAATCCTTAAAAGCCGAACGCTCTACCAACTGAGCTAATAAGGATTGTCCTAATGAAAAAAATTGCACCGCATTAATAATATCGGTATTCTCAATGGGTTATTTCGTGCACATGGCCAAAACATTCGTTTCAACCAATAAACGATTAGCCTTTGTTCATTTGAAAAATTTAACGTG
>JAMYHY010000151.1:0-26392 GCA_024586305.1 Debaryomyces sp. S3305
GCTGCTGGAGGTTGAACAGCAATCATCATAACAACAATTTCGTACACCTCTTCTGGAACAGATCTTTGGTAGATACCCAAGATATCGGTTGGATTAGGGTACACGGCAAGTGCCTTATAGAAACAGAGTGCTGCCTCGATCTTCTTATCTGGAACAGTAGCCAATTGTTCCCCTAAAGCAACCTGCTGCATGAAGAAGTTTTCCTTTTCTGATAAATCGGTTGGGACTGGGTTAGCTTCCAAATCAGCAGTCAAAGCCTTCTTGATGGCGTCTAACTTGGATTTCTTGGTGTCTTCGTGTTCTTTAGCAGCAAGCTTTTGTTGCTTGACCGACTTCTTCTTCAAGGTCTTTCTGAAGTCTGGCGAGCTTCTACGCTTGTAATCGAAGTAAACAGCGTATGCAACCAATGCACTACCTGCTACTGCTGTGAATGTTAAAGCTTTACTCATTGTTATTATGTCTATCTATCTATTACTCTTATTAGGCAAATATAAAAGGAATTAGACCCGTGTTTACTCATATAGTTAACGTATGAACTGAAAATTTTTATATGCGAGAGACACACAAAATTAATTATGTCCCATTTTTATGCACGTGAGTGGAAAATGAAGAAAGGCCATTTTTTTATGTTAATTTGATTGGGTCAACATAATATCAACATTTGAAGCCATCATCTAGTGTTAATTATTTAATAAATACATTGAAATAGAGTACACAATGTCAGAACAAGGCGACGCTGAACAAAGGATAGTTACAGACTCCAGATTCAAATGGCCAAGACCATTTGGTAACTTGACAAGTGCCAGTGCTTATCCACCATGGAAGCCAGTCGATACTAAGAAGGAAACAAGCCAGATTTTTAGATTTACCTTCTACACAACGGTTGGTGCTTATGCATGGTTATACTTGTGGAAAAGAACCACATTCAAGATCGGGTTGCCAATGACGGTTGTTACGTTTGCTACAGTCGCTACTGCGTCGAAGGGTATGATTACCAACTTGAGAGAAAAGAACGACGGATGGAACACATTCTGGGGAGTTGGTCTTGGTAACTTAGTTTGTTTGACTGCCGGTTTCAAGAACATGCCGGTCAAACACAAGGTATTGACTGGTATTTCAGGTGCTGCGATCGCCGCAGTCCTTGACCACTGGTCTTGGTCACAATCTGCTAGTTTTGCCGGTAGAGACACCAAGCACGTTATGGCTAATACAGATGAAGAATTGCCAAAGCAACAATTCTGGGATGTCTGGAGAAGAAGACCATTATCGCAAACTGTGGAAGAAATGGGTTCCGGTCGTGGTATTTTTAAGGCGTAAATCTCTCATCATTTATCAGCCTCTAGCCAACCTGTTAAAGCATAATTCTGTTACATTATCATATGATGTAAGTTATATTTATAATTATACATTACAATCTATACGTACTTTTTTTCGTTCTCTACATAAGTATATTAATACACATTATCGAAGAATATTAAACGCTATGTACAATGAAATAAAAACTAAACTATAATGTATTCTAGTCTACAGAAAATCATATTTTTTTGTATGGGTAATCTAATGTTTTATTCTTCTTTAACTTCCATAATTTCTTCTTCTTCTTAGTAGTGACATGCTCGGCATATATTTCATCACAAAAGTCTTTCTTCCACTTCCTAATAAAGCTGGGATCCCATAATTCGCTTGCGATCCCTAAATCTTTACAACATCTCATCAATGCATTACTCTTACAACCTTCCAATGCTGTAGTTATCTTTTCATCGCCACCAAAATAATCTTGTTCGCCTCTGGCAACGCTCACTAGCCTTCCGTGACAAATTAACGCATATTCACGAGATATTTGCTTTGGAGTAATCAAGGATTCGGTACGTGGAGCTAACCCCCAACCCCCAGGTCCGAATGCCCTATTCAAGATTCTACGATACTTAATTTCTGGAAGGTATAAAAGCCCATCCGGCTTGATTTCAATATCATCATTATCTATAGATGCCAATAGTATGTCACTTACCTCCTTTGGGAATGGAGCTGTACCTAGGCCATGAAAAGAATCTGACCAATTGATAGGTGAACCAGCTTCTGGTGAGCTTGCAATAGCTGGTGAATCACTAAACGACTTAATCGTATTACTGGAGGATGATGACTCAGATTCATTATTCAGGATAGGTTTGGAACTAGATGTTGTAGCTGTATTATTTGTCATACCATTCTTTGAAGCAGGGTTTGAATAGTAAGATTTCTGAAAAGCTGAATTATACGACATCTTCTTAATGGGTGCTTTAACATAGTTGCTGCTATATCTAGCATTAAAAATGAACACTTTAATTGATCTACTTGATGTAGATAAGGACGTCCCACGTATCATCCTAAATATTAAACAATGCTGATAGATGCCTTTAAATATAGTATTTTGTCTGTTAACTTGTCAAATAATTTGTGAATTCAAATTTGTAAATACACGAAAATGAAAAATAGTATTTACTGTTATATTAATACATATATTATTAAATTTGATGCTTGTAATTAAGAGGAAAAGGTATCTGATGTATCTGATTAAGAAAATAATAGGAATAATGCAATCAAAAAAGAATTCTTGAAGTCTAACGCTAAAAGCATTGAAAAAATTGATATGAGGATGTGTAATGATTCTATTCGTTATGCTTGACACGCTCAAGGTATTCGTAATCAAACAAAGACTTTCTTAATGGTTTGTCCATATGGAACTTTGAAGTCAATTGATGGTATTCAGTCTTTTCTTTCAAGTCTAAGATGGAATGCTGTAATGATGGATTTAACATGAACTTTTTCTCAATTTCATGATATGAGGTGTATTTTTGGGTCAAGTAATATTCTATCAAAATATCATCGCTTGATTCTAACAATCTTACCTTGTGTTCTATATTCATTTTCTTGATTAATCCAGTTAGCTTATCCGGGTTGATTTTTTCGCCATCTTTATACGCAGATTCTTCAAATAAGAAAGTCAATTGTTCTTCCTTCAACCATAATCTAACTTGGGGAACATAATAATAACCACCAAAGTGATAAGATGTTGTACCCTTATCGTATTCGTAATTCAACATTACCATTATGTCATTTGGTACATATGCTGGAACACCACTGATCATGGAATATCTTAACGGGTTAATTTTCTCAAAATTCAACCAATGCTTACGACGGTCCATGTATAACTGGACCTCTTCTCCCTTAGATTGTCTGTTTCTGATATACGTATCATACTCTGCTGGGGGTTTTTCATTATTCTTACCAAGACCAGTGATATCAATGTAAGTACCACTATCAATATCAATAAATCTGGCATCGATGACATTATCTTTGGCAGCCCTATCTCTATGATGCAAGAACGTAGCACAATCAATAAGATATTTTCCATAGCCTTCAGAAACATCTTCAACGACCAAAGTCATGTTATAGTTTTGAGATAACCTATTCAATTCCGCAGATGGCATTTGGATATCAATATCAATATCAAATGGGAACATTAAACCATCCCAATACCAGGATAATAATGGACCATGAGCTATCCATGAGATAATTCCCTTTTCTTCAGCAAATCTAAACCAATTCCTCAATAATCTATCCAAAATGATTTGCTCCCTAATTTCTAATTGCCTCATGGTGTAGCCTTCCTTCAAGTAACGCAAAGCACCATTGAAAAACCTCCATTCATAATGCCATCCAGCATCTCTATTTTCTTTATCTTTCTTCAAAGTAGCTAATTTATAATAAGTTGGCTCGTCTTGAGCAGAAATAGAGTTCGAATACTTTAAACCTTCATAATGATTCATTTCATGTCTATTCAATATGTTTGATTCAATTTGACGAGGGTCATAACGCAATTCGTTTGTCATTAGATCATCTAAAATATTCAACCTACTTTCGTACTCTTCGATTTGAGCATCAACCTGTTCTTGATTATAATTAAATGCCTCAGTATCTAAATAAATTTCACGGCTAGCATTCTTATCCTTTTGTCTAGTAATGGAAAACATCCTGTACATATCGTCATTCATATCAAGAGGTCTAGGTTTAATGGTACTTTGCAAATCACTGAATTCGTCAATTGGATTAAGTGTTATGGTTTGGTCTTCCATATCATCAATATGGTTGGCATTGATGTGTTTCCTTTCTAAAAAGTGCTCAAACATTTCGGTATGAACTAATCTCTTCTTCCCAGAAACTTGGGCCTCATATGTACCATTCTTGGTCAAGAAGATAATAGATAATGGATTTTCTTGGTAAGCCAATAAATGTGCCTTACCTTGCATCATTACTTGCTTTGGAGGGGCTTTGTTCATAGGCGACGATTTCACTGCAAATCCTGGTAAGAATGCCTTCGATGGTAAGCCAATTTCCCTTAATTCTTCACTGGTCAAATCTCTGGTATTTTTACAGAAATTTGGGTATTTAGTAGGCTTGTTGATTTCACTCTGCAACCAACCACAATCGAGTCTTTCGCTTTCTTCCTTGTTCAACTCTTCGTTAAGCATAGTCAAGTCCACCCAATCCGACCAGGCGAATGGTATGGTAACCAAATGGTCCTTGGTCTTTTCATTCCTTGGATTCTTCGTCTGTAACTGATTTTTTATTTCGTTCAAGTATACCGAAAGAGTAAACCTTGGGTCATAGAACAAAGTTGGCTTGTTCACGAAGTTCAGTTCGCCCTCATCTGGAGTCAAAAAATCCTTCATGTTGATCGTCAAGTCTGGTTCAGAGATCTCAGTGTTTGCCAACCAATATTTCTCCTTATCGTTCTTCACCTGTTCCAAAAGATGTGAAATCTTTTCCTTGGCTTCCAATTCACTATAAACCTTGTCATCTGGAACCTTCACCTCATCGTCTGTATGATAATTAATGGATGCAACATGTTGGATAGCCTGTTCATGCAATTTGGCTTCCTGTTTTGAATAATACTTAGTGAAAAATAAGATGTTTATGAATAAAACTATCAAAAAGGTGATTTTAACAAACTTAGTATTGATCATCCTAGCTAATATTTATTCATCAACGATCAATCCTAGCTCGTGTTCACAATCGATGCTATCACTTAAACCTTAGTTGTTGATTCTAAAATATTTCTAATCCTGATATCGATCGTACGACCAAGATGGACTTTTCTATATGGTCGTGTGGCCGTAGAAAAAAAAAAAGAAATGCGTATTCCACATATTTTTAGTTCCGGTGGTGCTGGTCGAAATGACCGGTCAAATTTTTAGCGTACACCTATGCATAGAAACAATGCAATGTCACCTGATACAACTTCTATAACTATTAATACCTAAGTTTGTTGTAAGTGTGTGATAGATGTAGAGGGCAGCAAGTCAATAAACGGTACTGACAAGTCAAATAATGTATAATGTTAGGTGGCTGGCTTGCCCATTTGATGTTGAAAACAGATCGTATAAGATATCCTAAACATTATCTGTGTGCCCCTGGAGAACAATAGGGGCATGTAATTTGGAGAACTTAATGCGAAAAAATGTATGGTGTATGGATGTAAAGCGATAACAAGAGCTCGCGCCTTTACAAGGAGCTCATAGGAATAGGTTGATGATAGAATACAACATGGTCATAAACAGAGGAGAATACAGTACAGTAAATGTTGGGAGGGTATAATAGAAATAGGGAATATATTGGCGGTAGGTTGGTCGCAGGTTGTAGACGAATTATCCTTTTAGGTAAATCGACGAAATGCGTGAGATCTGGAAGATGCATAAAGCGGCGATGTTCAAATTAAAAAAAATACGTCTAATACTACATCTACGTTACCACTTAAAACACGTAATATCAAATAATGTATCTAAGAACGCGTATATTATTTATATAGTAATCGACGCCTTACGACCTATACGGATCTAATATAAGATCAATTATGTGTGAATGAAATATTACCGTATACAGGTGGTGCTAAAAATTAAAAGTAATAATGATATTAATATGAAGAACGTAAGATGCGATGTGGTAAATTATCTGTAGATAGTAAGAACCTACTCAGTAGATGGCTTTGCATGTTTTGGTTTATCAATCTTTTCATAGTTAAATAAAGGACGTCTAAATGGTTTTTGGAATTTAAATCTGGATGTGAGTTTATGATATTCCACGTTATTACTTATTTCTGATTGCTGCTTTTGGCCGCTAATATTCTCAACCTTGGTATTTTCGCCATCTGGCATATTGAACATATAAGTTAATTCTTGTTTATGCAAATCAGTTACATCCTTGGTTAGGTAGTACTCTAATAAAATATCTTCGTTATGCTCCAACAAAGATAATATTTGTTCCTCATTCATGCCTTTTACCAAGTTGGTAAATTCTTCACGGTTGGTAACTTCTTCTTTGTCATTGAAGAGGTGCGGGTGTGACTGGTCGAACAAAAACTTAAGCTTCTGTTGATGAATCCACAAATTAAGAGGATCAATGAAATAAAAGCCTTCGAAATCATAGACAGACATACCCTTGGTGTATTCATCCTTCAAAATATCCTCAACTTTATTTGGAATGTAGCATGGAACACCGCCAATCATAGTGTATCTTAATGGTGAAATTTCATCATAGGAATAGAAATGCAAGTTACGGCAGTTGTAAACGGGTTTTGGCTGGTTGAAAATGGCAGCTTGGTTTACTATATCTTTGTATTTGTCGGGAGCTTCTTCTTTACTTATACCTAAACCAGTAATATCAATATAAGAACCAGTATCAATATCAATAAATCTAGCATCGATATGATTCTCTTTGTATGATTTACCTCTGTGGTGAATAAATGTGGAACAGTCAATAAAATATTTACCAAATCCTTCACTAATATCTTCGACAACTAATGTTTGGTTGTATAACTTCGAAAACCTCGTTAATTCTTCCGCCGGCATTTGAATATCAATATCTTCGTCAAATGGGAATAATAAGCCATCCCAATACCACGATAACAATGGGCCATGCGCAATCCAAGAGATAATACCCTTTTCATTGGCAAACTTGAACCAATTTCTTAATATACGATCAAGTAAAACCTTTTCTCTAATTAATAACTCTTCTTCGTTCCAGCCTTTTTTCAAATAACGCAATGCTCCATTAAAGAATCTCCACTCATAATGCCATCCAGCATCGTGATCATTCTCTTCTGTTTGGAAATTTAATCTAGCCATTCTAAAGTAAGTAGGTTCTTTAGCTAATTCAAACTTGTTTGCATACTTCAATCCTTCATAATATATTTTTTCATTTCTAGTTAATTTCAATTTGTTAATTGTATGATGATCAAATATAAGTTCATTAGTTGTCAAATCATGTAAAGTTTTCATTTTCGTTTCATATTCTTCAAGTTGTGAATCTATTTTGTCTTGTTGATAGTTAAATGCTTTTTGAGGTAAGTAAACTTCTTTAGAATGTTCAGGATTTTTATCTTTTATTTTAGCTACCATACCAAATTCATCATTCTCTGGATCCAAAGGATTTGGCTTTACGCTTGCCAATAAATCATTAAATTCTTTAACTGGATTCATAATAATCTTAGGATCCTTATTCTTGGTACTAGTTAAAAAGTCTTCAAAAAGATTACTATCAACGATTCTTTGCTTACCTTCGATTTGCGCTTCATATACACCATCATTAGTCAAGAAGATAATGGCTAATGGGTTAGGTGCATAAGTCAATAAATGCGATTTACCTTCTAACATTCTAACCTCATTTGAAGCCTTATTCGTTGGCGATTTTTTAACTGCGAAACCAGGAACAAACCTAGTTGAGGGTAAATTCATTTCCTTCAAATCAGCATTTGTAATAGCTCCATTATTAATACAATATTCTGCATCTTTAGCTGGAATATGATGGGTCGCCTTCATGTATTCACAATTCTTTCTCTGTGACTCTGGCTTAGATAACTCTTCATTCAACATCGTCAAATCGACCCAGTCAGACCACGCAAACGGAACCACGACTTCGTGGCTCTTATGCTTTTCGTTATCAGGATTCTTCTTCAAATATTGGTTTTTGATTTCGTTAATGTAAATAGCCAATGTAAATCTTGGATCGTAAAAAATCGTTTGTTTCTCTTTCCAGGCTGACTTTACAAAGTCATCAACCTGGATTTCTAATTCGTAATCTGTTAATTCAGTATGTCCCAACCAGTATTTCTTGCTGTCCAGTGTGATTTCATTCAACTTGAATAAAATCTTGTCTGAGGTTGACAACTGATCGTACGGTCTATTTGGTATATTGTACAACTTCTTGTCATATTTATGAATGCTCTCGCTTCCTTGTCCATTTTGGTTGTTAGAGTAAACGGTGTTTGCTTCGGGTATATCTATGAAGACAGTCCCATCAGAAACTTCTGCCTCTTCCTCGTCCGATTCGTAAAAATTGTCGAAAACGTATGATGCATGGTTTTTAATCTTGGACGTCAATGTGGTCGATGTCCTTTCATCGACCAATAAGGTACTGATGTAAAGGATATTTACGATAGCAATCAACACTATGATAAACTTGATTGTCTTCGCATTACCTACCTTTCTGAATAGGGTCCGAGACTTCGCTCCTATTCCAATATTACTACCTGAAATAGGCTGTGGCATTTTTGGTCTATATTAGTGTTTCCTTGTTATTATTATATTTTTGGGACTCGACGGTTTCCTGAATTTTAGTTGGATTGTTGATAAATATGGTCCCTTCGGGTTGAGCGAGTGAACAGTGGTCAGTAGTTACTAGTGATATTACTACTATACTGTGTATGTCTAATATATTATAAAAAATGGAGTTGACCCGTGAAATTAAATTAAAAAATTTATTTGAATTTTGCCTTTCACGAATGAATTAATTAATTAATACCAGGCTATAGTTGAACCTATTTTCTTTTAAATATAATTTCTGTCAACTATGAAAGAATTATTAGACAATTTATCGTTTATAAAATGAGTACGTTACGAAAAACTTCTTTTACTCTTCTACTCCACCCAGAAATAATATAGATCCGTATTATACTTGTTTCCAAGATGGTTTTAGATGATGAAAAAAAAATAGTCCCAAGAACCGGATTATGAAGGATTGCGGTACGGAATAGGAATTTGCGCATACTCGATTATTGATAAATGCGGGACCATTTTTAGCAATGCGCCAGCCGGAACTTATGATATATGCTCGTCTCGGAATTTAAATTAGTTTGATTGTTCCAATTTCATCCCCTAGAGAAGAGTGTACAAAGGTAACGCGAAAAAAAATAGCGTGTCTCGAGAGTTCCGGTTGGTTGAAAACGAACTAGATTATGCTATCGTACAACAAAGGGCGTATAAGTAAGGCGGGAGATTGTAAGATTAGGTTGAATACAGACGCGAAAGATCAATGTATTTGGCGACGATTTTGTATCTAACATTGCAGCCGAAGCGATTTGTCGTCGGACGTTGAGGTACGTATTTGGATGGAGTATATAGCCATAAGTTAGGACATAGACGCAAAATTATCTGAGCCATATATTTTTTATTGTGCCCGAGTGAATTTGGGCATTTATCGAATATCAGTGTTATAGTGATAATACAAGAACTGAGGTGTATATAGTATATACGAATATTTACGATATGCGATGGGACAATTTAGGGTTATAAATATCTAGACGTTAGTATTATTACAGCGATTAAATACCATCGGAGAAGCTGCTGACAACTGATTTACCGAAACCACCTTCCTTCATGGCCAATTCGTAGTAACCATAAATAGTTGTCACGGATAATAAAATAGATGTACCAGAACCTAAAGTACCCATCAAGTCACAGAATACCGATAAAGCACCGATAGTGGCACCACCGAAAGCAGCAGCAGTAGGAATGATCTTCTTCAATTCCCTGTAAGCAGATGTGTCTCTGTGCCCTGCGATAACCAATCCTTGTTCCTTGAACTGCTTAGCAACGTCTCTTGGAGATGCACCACTGATTTCAATCCAGGTGGTGGAGAATACAGCACAAGATCCCAAAACAAATATTATGTAAATGATAGTCTTGATTGGATCTAATAATGCTTCGGTGAAGGATAATGGAGGTTGGATGTAGTATGCCAAACCACTGACGGCATACAATTGTGCCGCCCCCTGTCTGGTATCCCAGCTTCCCAAGATCTTGACAAAAATGTTATTTGGCCATCTGACAAACAACATTTGCGAAATGATGAAAATGTTTGACGATAATGCACTCTGCAACATAATTGGAATGTTAGAAGTGTAGAATAATCTGATTGGATATAATCCGTATGGACCTCTTTGTCTGGTTGATTTAATTGGCAATTCGATTCTGAAACCTTGCAAGTAGACGACCAATAAGAAAACGAAAATGGTAGCAATCAATTGGAACATATTTGGTAAGTGGGATCTGTAGAAAGCTTCGAGAAGTGCTCTCTTTTTATCTTTACGAGAACCTAATAAATGGAATAAGGCCACAACCGCACCTTCAAATTCGGTACCTTTACCAATGTTTGAGGTGGTTGGGGCAAACGCTTTCCAGAATACTTGTTCACAAACGTTTGTAGCAGTGAACAAAGAAATACCGCTACCAAGACCGTAGCCCTTTTGCAAAAGTTCATCTAATAAGATGACGACAATACCTGCAAACACCAATTGTAACACCAATAATAAACAAACACCAGTACCTAAAGATGATGGTGGCCCGTACATACCAGTCAATACGTAAACAGTAGCCTGACCGACAGCCAACAAAATAGCAAACAACTTTTGCGCAGTCTGGAATTGATCTCTGTCGTTCTTATTGCTCATGTCAACAGTAATCAATTTGGTTCCCTGCAATAACTGGAAAACCATACCGGCCGACACAATTGGTGATATACCCAATTCCATCAATGTACCACGGTTGGACGCCAACATCATTCTCAACCAATATAACGGATCACTACCGTCACTGGAAGCGATCCCATATAATGGAATTTCACTCATCACAAGGAAAATCAATAAAGTCACACCTGTCCACATAAGTCTTTGTTGGAATGCCACTTTCCTTTCAGGTGCAGTCACCTCTGGCATAAATGGTGTAAATGGCTTAACCAAATCTAACACACGAAACCCACTCATAGTATTAGTTAATTTCAGTATAACAAATAAATATAAACACTATGGATTAAAAAGCGTAGGAAAAACTACCAAGACTGAACTAACAAGTGTTGAAAACTCGTGTTGACGTGTTCAGACATACTTCGATTTTGTGTAACAGTAATTTTTCAGTTTCTCAGACCCCCATCCATTGAAGAATAGTCATAGGAATCCCTAAATGAGCAATAGTAACAGGTCAAACATGTCAGGGGGGTGGGCCGAAAAGCTAACAAATGCATCTGCTTCAAAACTGTCGAATGTATCGAACGTTTCGAGCAAACCAGTGGCAACACTGCCATCGACATCTGCAGCAACCAAGTCCAAAAAACCTCATCCTGTCAATGCTGATTCATTACAGCCGAATACGTTCAATGGCAAAGAAATACTACACTACTTGAGTACGTCATATAACACCCATCTACAGCATGCAAAAGATGACAAGGAGGGCGAAAACACCAAGGTCTACCGGTCGTTGGAATCGTCGTCGCAATGGAAGACCAAACCCTCCTCCACCAAAATCGCAGCTTCTTCTGCAAACACCGCCGGTCCAAATTCGAAATCCAAATACAATTCCAAAAACGTTATCCGGAACCAACGGGATAGCACTGGCAAAACGAATGGTAATATAGACCTATTGTTCGAATTAAATAGATCTATATACCAGCAACAGCAGCACCAGCTGGCCCATAAGAAGTAGACCAGTCCGGACCAAAGTTAAAATTGCGAATCCAGGATTGTATACCGATGATAATCACCATCGGGTATTCAAGTCCATATTTTTTGCGTGGTGTATAGCCTAATCAGCATAATTAAATAAGCGTACAACTGGTATATAGACTCTAATGCGTAACGGATGTCAATTTTGTTAGTGAGGAGTCCCGGAGTTCGAGAATTTTCAGACTGTGCGGTAATTTTGAAATGACCCTTATTGCTCCGGGCTTATGCTATCAAAAGTACGGGGTTACCAATCCAGAATCGAATATTTAATGCTACTTGTTCCCATTAACTTATTTTTTTAGTTTTCTTATTTGTTTTATCACCTTTACTATAAAATATACTTCTATAATATAATAATATAATCAAGTCATGTCCACACAACACAATTCAGTCTCCGAACAGATGAATGTCGACACCGACATCATCACGTTGACCAGATTTATTTTGCAAGAACAGCAAAAAGAGGCCCCAAATGCTACTGGGGAATTGTCGTTGTTATTAAACTCGTTACAGTTTGCTTTCAAATTCATTGCTCACAACATTAGAAGAGCCGAATTGGTCAATTTGATTGGTATCAGTGGTAGTGCTAACTCTACTGGTGACGTTCAAAAAAAATTGGATGTAATTGGAGATGAAATTTTCATCAATGCCATGAAATCGTCGAACAACGTCAAAGTTTTAGTTTCAGAGGAACAAGAAGACTTGATTGTTTTCGAAGGAGGTGGACGTTATGCTGTTTGTACCGATCCAATTGACGGATCGTCTAATATTGATGCTGGTGTTTCTGTTGGTACTATCTTCGGTATCTATAGATTGAAGGAAGATTCCCAGGGATCCATCAAGGATGTGTTGAGAAAGGGTACCGAAATGATTGCTGCTGGTTACACTATGTACGGTGCTTCTGCTCACTTGATGTTGACCACAGGACAAGGTGTTAACGGTTTCACTTTGGATACACAATTGGGTGAATTCATTTTGACTCAACCACACTTGACCATTCCTAAGACTAGAGCTATTTACTCTGTTAACGAAGGTAACTCTCATTACTGGGCTGACAGCGCCAAACAATATATTGCAGACTTGAAGAAGCCACAAGACGATGGAAAACCATACAGTGCAAGATACATTGGTTCTATGGTTGCCGATATTCACAGAACTATATTGTACGGTGGTATTTTCGCATATCCAGCTGATTCTAAGCTGAAAAATGGCAAGTTAAGAATTTTATACGAATGTTTCCCAATGGCTATGTTGATGGAACAAGCCGGTGGTGCAGCCATTAACGATAAGGGTGAAAGAATCTTAGAAATTTTACCAAAAGGAATCCATGACAAGAGTGGTATCTGGTTAGGTTCAAAGGGTGAAGTTGATAGATATTTAACTTACCTCAAATAATTTATTCAAATGTATAGCTAAGGTTAAGAAAGTTATGATTTACGTTGCATTCAAGTTTAAATATATAGTACCTAGAATAAAAACAATATTATAAATGTCCATCGTAGTTAGTTTATACTTGCAAATTGTTGTAGTAATTTTGTGATATAAATTTGCACCTGACTTACATTTAAATGTTGAAAATTATAAAGCATACTAAAGAAACTATTAATGATATAAAGATATTAAAGGCCGTGATGATGCTTAAACATAAAACTTTCATAAATAGGATTTCTCATTCTATCAAGCATTATCTATCATTCCACGTTTCAATTGCAAACTTGAAAAAGATATCATTCTTTATATCCTTATTCTCATGTCTTTCATCCGGATCAATAATGCTATTTTCACTATTTTCGTCATCATTACATGAATTATATGGCATAAATTACCTACATATCAACTTCATTGCGTCATTATCTGCTATTGGGATGTACTTATGTTTACCTGTGCTAGGCTATTTGGCTGATTGCTACGGTCCCTCATTACTTTCGCTAATTCTGATCTGGTTTTTTGTTCCGAGTTATTTTATTAATGCTCAAGTTATTAAAAGTCTCGAATATAACAATGTGATGAAGATCCACTTATATGCATTTGGAATTTGTTTTTTCTTCATAGGGTTGGCTACATCGTCATTATACTTTCTGAGCTTGTTGACCTGCGCAAAGATTTATCCCGAACATAAAGGTTTGGCTATATCATTACCTGTTACATGCTATGGATTATCGACGTTATTAGGATCGCAGTTGATGAAACTCTCTTATTTCAAACAGTATAGTGGGTTTTTGAACTTGCGCAAGGTGTTCAATTTCTTTGGCGTTCTATACTTGGTCATGGGAATATTGAATTTCGTATCGAGCTCTGTTGTTAGCATGGAGTCAGAGATTATATTTACAAATGAAGACGAAATGGAGGAAGCAGATGAAGAACTGCCATTAATGACATCTAGATCAAGACATTCACACCACAGCTGCGAAGATGATGACAACTTAATTCCTGAACGGTCAATAATTGAACCACTTAAGCACCAAGAACGGTTTATTAATTTTTTGAAGGACAAATCTGCATGGTTACTATTAGCGTCCTTAATATTGAATATTGGACCCATGGAAAGTTTTCAGAATAATTTGGGTTCAATCATTATAAATAGCAATTCTGATAGTAACCTATCTGACCAAGTCAGCATAATGGCTGCATCATCGACAGTCACTAGATTGGCTATGGGAGGGTTGTCGGATTATTTATCCTCCAGTAAGAGAAAATTCCCAATATGTCGTGTCAATTTATTGATCATCAATTTGGCCATCGGAATAGTTGGCCAGTTCATGGTGACGAGACTGACTCGTTTTTCGGTAGTATCTATTTTAAATGGCTCGTCGTATGGCGGGTTATTCACCATATATCCTACTATCGTCGCCTCAATATGGGGGATCGACATGATGGGGTCTACTTGGGGCTCGTTCATGATAGCTCCTGCTATCGGGTCGATTGGATTTTCGATTTTCTACGGGAATGAGGTTGATAACAAATGCAGTGTTGACTACTCAAGCTGTTTGCAGCATTATTTCAGCCTCACCGCTTTTGGGTTATCGGTGAGCTTGATCTTGATAATAATCGTCTGGAAGGGAATATGGGCAAAACGCGGATACAGGGTTTTTTAGCATCGTGCATAATAGTATAATAGTACATAAAACATTCATACAAATAAACTAGTAAATGTCTTGTATATATCTTGTATCTATCTACACTTATCTCGTCTAGTCTAATTGAATAGATAGATACATTCCGGGTTTATGGCCCATCTCGAACAATCCAAAAATCTTTCGCGTACAATCAAAACTATTACCTGCCACTGTTGTCTATCGACCGACACGCCGGTCCGGCTGGCAGCCACCTCTACTCTCCTGGCATATACATAACCATACCTGGATATAGGCAATATAACAACCAGATCCATTGACTGGCTGGCTGGACCGTTTAGTCCATGCATTAATTATTTTGTAAATTTAACAATAAGGTATGAACTATTTGACGCACAGAACATACATAATTTTTATTGTACTTTTTGCGTACGTTTTGTATATATCCTTCTCAGCGTACGATCTAGTGCTGGTGTAAAAGCTGGCCAATTTCGAACTTCTGCTTTTTGTGTTCGCACGGCAAGCTCGTTCTCCTGGCTCGCTAGCCAAATTAATGTACCTGAAGCCGCTACTAAAAATGACACGGTAGCCTTTTCTCACTACCCACCATCATCAATAAGGTATATTCATCACCACAGGAGCCAAATGAAGAACCAATGTAGCATACAACGAGCGTGTCACTAACGACATCGTAGTCCCCGTGTTGACATGGTATGCAACCTTCAAGCATGTAGTATTTGGGCTACACGTTTGTTTACAGCCACGTCCATTTTTATTTTGAATTTTGCAAGACACGCAATTAACAATTTTTCTGTTTCGACAACACACCATGTAGTACAGCTATAAATATACCAGCATTCCCCTTTTTCGTGATTTCAAAAAACTTAATCTTTGATTTTATTTATATATATAAACGGTATATAAATATTGATATTTTAGGTATATTATTACATTAAGCAAATATGAAGGGATTAATTTTAGTCGGTGGTTACGGTACCCGTTTGAGACCTTTGACTTTGACTTTACCAAAGCCATTGGTTGAATTTGGTAACAGACCAATGATTTTGCATCAAATCGAAGCATTAGCTAAGGCCGGTGTTACTGATATTGTCTTGGCTGTTAACTACAGACCAGAAGTTATGGTTTCTACCTTAAAGAAATACGAAGCTGAATACGGTGTTTCCATCACTTTCTCCGTTGAAGAAGAACCATTGGGTACTGCAGGTCCATTAAAGTTGGCTGAAAAGGTTTTAAAGAAGGATGACACTCCTATCTTTGTTTTGAACTCTGATGTCATCTGTGATTACCCATTCCAAGAATTAGCAGACTTCCACAAGACTAGCGGTGGTAAGGCTACTATTGTCGCAACAAAGGTCGACGAACCATCCAAGTATGGTGTTATTGTCCATGATAGAGATACTCCAAACTTGATCGACCGTTTCGTCGAAAAGCCAGTTGAGTTTGTTGGTAACAGAATCAATGCTGGTTTATATATCTTGAACCCATCTGTCATTGATTTGATTGAAATGAAGCCTACTTCTATTGAAAAGGAAACTTTCCCTATCTTGGTTGAAAACAGGGAATTATACTCCTTCGACTTGGAAGGATACTGGATGGATGTTGGTCAACCAAAGGATTTCTTGAGCGGTACTGTTTTGTACTTAACTGCCTTATCCAAGAAGGAACCAAAGAAGTTATGTAACGAAAAATTCATTCACGGTGGTAATGTGTTGGTTGATCCATCTGCAAAGATCCATCCATCTGCTTTAATCGGTCCTAATGTTGTCATTGGTCCAAATGTTGTTGTTGGTGAAGGTGCCAGAATCCAAAGATCTGTTTTGTTATCTAACTCTGAAGTTAAGGACCACGCCTGGGTTAAGTCTACCATTGTTGGTTGGAACTCCAGAATTGGTAAGTGGGCAAGAACTGATGGTATTACTGTTTTAGGTGATGATGTTGAAATTAAGAATGAAGTCTATGTTAACGGTGCAAAGGTCTTACCACATAAATCTATTTCCTCTAACGTTGAACATGAAGCTATTATTATGTGAACAAACATTCTCTTTCCTCTAACATATATACAACAAACGGGCACGTTATAATCACATCTATAATTTTTTCTTATTTTATTTGTTTCATATATAAAATTAAAATTCTTGAATTACATGCATGATATTGGAATATCATGAAATGGTACAATAATAAATAATAGTCATAATCGATTAAATATGTAGTTTATCTTTAGACATTCCATTATTTTCAATCTGAGTTTATTAGTTAACTAATTTATATTATATAATACTTCTAATTATATTCTACGATAGGCCTATATATTTATTGTCCATATTCACTAAGGCAATAACACGATATATATAATCAGTAAATTTATCCGTACAACTCCTTCTCAATGGTTCTGACGATTAGGGACAAAAAAGAATAATAATTAGAAGAATATGAAAAATTGATCAGATGCAAATAGGTTAAGAATAGCGCGTCTTAACTTTCACTATATATTAGAGTTTAAATCCATAAACTTAAGAGATGACATAATGAACTAACATAAACAAAACATGCCAGTTAGCATTGAAAAAACTGAAAATTTAGAAAATCCCACGTTAAACTTAACGAGTAGTTTAGAAAGCTGAAACCAGTCACGAACGACATTCGTTGGTACGTGGGGAGGCATTATACAAAATGGTCGCATTCGTTGCGAGTATTGCATTTAATTTATGTATTATCATTTATAATAGATTTAAGATGAATTGACTTAATGGAACTTGAATCACATAGGCCCAAATAATGATTATTTCCATTACAGAGGTCTTTTATTATAAAGTGAAGAATACTTCCAAGAAAGTTATATTTCCAGGTTTTTGGATTTTCAATTATCTCTCTAAATTATGACCACTTTAATTAGATACGTAGTTTTCTTTGAAAATAAAAGTCCATTCAAACACGAATTAGTTACAAAGAAATATATACATTTTAAAGACTATAATTTGTAAGCGCTAACATCTGAAATGTGAATGGCTTATAAACCAATAAATCCATCGTTACAGCTTTTTCTTAATGGTTCCGATAACGGTTTCTTACCACTGAGGTATTGTAAAAATAAGAGCTTACTAATAATTGGTTCTTTGACCTGTCCCATACTAGTCAATTCGTTCTTAACCGGATTTTCATATGAAATGCTTAAGCTTCCTTGTTTTAAAATTTCTAACCATAAGACATGATTCTTTGGCACCGATCCTCTATATCCGCTAAACACGTTCCTTAATTCTTCCAATCCATTACTCACGATTTCCTTATTTTCTTTACTTTCTGGATGAGCCAAGATTGACTTGATTAAACCATCCTTCAAATGATTAAAATCTGTATTTCTAACAGGCGATATTCTAACTGCAAATCTTACATTTTCCTCTAATAGTTTTGAGATAAGCTGGGCAGAAAATTCAGGGTCAGATAACAATTCTCTTAATGAATGGTTTTCAGTGCCAAAGGTTGATAAATAGTTTGGACTCAAAATTTTTTTAGTTTTATTCACATCGTCATTTGCTATGTAAAGACCAATTCCATATACCTTGAAGTTAACAAACGTAACAGACCTAACACCATATCCAAGCAACTGAAAATCCGTATTAAGATTGGTTTGGTTTGCACTAATTAAAGCGGTCGGAAAAGGCGAAATCGATGAGTCAACGGCTATGGAATGATTAAGCGAAATATCTTGTTTGTTATTGTCCAATTCAATAAGCCTATGGTTATATAAAGCTAATCCAGTGATTGCAGAAAATCCACATACACCTAAAGTAAATGATTTAATTCTAAGAGAACGAATTGGACCTGCTCTAGAAGAAAAAAGCCTCTTCGTCGAAGCTTTACTAAAATTGAACCTAGTATTATGTATGAAACCTGATCTAAACATATTTATCATCAATGAATTCTTATAATATTTAAATTATTTTATATTTTATCATTGATTTATTCGCACGATTTTGTGTAATCTATTTGATTTTAGCTATTTCTGGACTTATAGCTTCATTACTTTGCAATGATAAACCACTTGAGATTTGTGCCTTGTAGATAGATTCCCATTTAAACCATTCATCCTCAATTCTATTTATTTCTGGTTCTAGCCATGCTTTGCCTACGTTATTTTTACTTGAAAGCAGTAATCTAGCAGTTAGATACCCCAATAACGAATCGCCAGCACCAGTAACATTTTTAACCTTCAAATTTTTATTTACTTCCGGAATAGGGAAATATTGAATAACTATTCCCATTTTTTTGCTTTTCCCGTCACCATCAATAAATTCTCTTCCATTACTAGTAATTGTAAACTCAGGGCAATAATCGGAAGTGGTTGGGATCGAAGAATAATCACCGATACTTGTTGAAAGACCTATATATAATAATCCACTCGGGCCCAATTTAAGTAATATATTCGGTAAATAGGGTAATAGTTGAAATGATTGCTGCAAAAATCCACGCTTTAAGCCTTCCTTTAAAACCTCATACCGCTGTGCTTGTTTATTCAACTTCTCTCTAAACAACGAATCAACTCCTAACGTATCCAATAATGGAAACCATTCGTCATAATCATCAAATAATTCTCGATTACTAAACGAAGAATGAAATGTATTCAACTCTGCCACCGTCGGTGAGACTAACAGGATTATATTATTAGGAAAAACCTTCAAATTCTTGCTGCTCACATGCGACAATCTTGCTGCTTTAGGAGCTGAAGTAGGCTCTATTATCACTTTTGCTTTTTCTAGATTGTTCCTAATATACTGTAATATATTACTCATTACAGATGAAGATATATTGCAGTCAAGAACTATGCAATCTGGTTTTGCTCTAGCTAATTGATTTACAGTATGCTCAGTAATAAAGTCTTCTTCAATTATAGCCATGTCAGCACAGGCCACAAGTAGTTCACCATTGATATTATGTATTGAAGAATATTGAGCAGTTGAATTTTTGCTATCTTTGCTGATTTTTATTCCTGAGATATCGATCTTATTAGAGTCTAAATGCTTGAGCAAGGATCTACCGGCAAAATCGTTTGCAACAACGGATACAAACCTATAAGATGACCGATCTATATTTTCTGATGAACAAGAAGGCGATTCTAATCCATATTTACAAGCTAACGAGACATTATATCCCACGCCACCCATCGAGGATCTTGTTTGACCTGGATTTGAATCATTCATAGTAGTAAGAGAGTTAAGTCGACTGATTGTATCAAGAGCAATGGATCCTATTATTACTGTATTTACATGATCATTAACAGTTGTAATAGTCATATTCTCTTTACTTACAGGTATCGAGGTGTCAGATGTTCCACTTCCTGGCTTTGACAAATTTTCTTTAGTTCCGGAATTTGATTTGTAATTCTAAATAACGATTAGTATAAAGACATTAAATGATAATAAAATACAAACTTTAATAACATACATTAGGCTCACTATTGTTTTCCAATAAAAGTAATTCTTTAGCAATTTTAGTTGCAGATACAGCGTTATTGTAGACAAAATTAATGTTGCATTCAACTGATTTTCCCTTAGTATCATTAGCAATTTTGCTTAATAAAAATGGAGTTAAATTTTTTCCCCTTATACCTTTTTCTTTTGCTTCTTCATTAGCATTTTCAATTATATTATTAATAAGTTCCGAAGGCAAGGCTGAATCCTCAGGTGGAGGGATGCAAAAGACATTCCCTGACTTTAAAGACATCAAATTATTTTGATTATGAATTATTGACGCAGCTTGAACAAATGAATTAAATGAATATGGCGATTGAATTCCTGAATCACGACAGTAAAAACCAGGAATTTCAATCCTGGTTCTATTATTATCGTTATACGTGCCAACAAAGACACCTTGTGTTTCCAAATACTCCATAGTTAAACCAATATCCAAAATTGATTTTGGTCCGGCGCATACGACAGATACTGGAGTTTTGCCTAATTCAGTTAAATCAGCAGAAACATCCATTGTTAAATGCCCGTCTTTATGAACTCCCCCTAATCCACCGGTAGCGAATACTTTGATTCCTGCTAAATGAGATAAAATCATCGTCAGTGCAATAGTGGTACCACCGTTTACCTTATTGGCCATAGTGTATCCAATATCACGACGAGAAACTTTATTTATTTCATTCTTTGAAGCATGTTCGGATAAATATTCAAGTTGGTGTGATGTTAATCCAACATACGGTATTCCCTCTATATAAGCACATGTAGCTGGAACTGCACCATTGGCCCTAATTATTCTCTCCACTTCAGTTGCCATAGATAAATTATCAGGATAGGGCAATCCATGAGTAATAATTGTTGATTCTAATGAGACAATTGGCTTTTGTTTATCATTCAAAGCTTGTTGTATTTCTTCCGAAATTACTAAAGGAATTGAAACAAAATTTCTTCTCAACTTTGTAGTTATGGCGAACTGACATCTTGATAAGTAATGTTTATGTTGCTTCATATTAATAAACGATAATACCATGATTTCATGGATTACTATTTGAAATGAAATGTGAATAATTGATGGAGTAAAAATACGATTCAATTTGAAAAAATTATGTACACAATCTTGAAAATCACCTCTTTTAATACAATAAGTTTCAAATGAACTATGTCTGATTCATGGCTAGATAAATTAGATGACTTGCTGGGTGTATTAGATGAAGGATCGATAGGAGAAAATAGACTATCTCTGGTCCAAATGGATTTGATTTATACAAACACAATCAAGCCATTTAACCTTACCTCAAAAATGCTACTGGATCAGATTTTACATAAGAAACAATCAGTAGAAAACACGGCGTTCTTTGTTTTGGAGGCTGCAATCTTCAAGGAATCTGTGGAAACGGAGAGGCAACAAGATTTTGTTGAATTATGCTCCAAAGTAACTTCATCTTTAGAGATACCTAACCAGAACTGGAACTGGATAGTCACAGCTAATAGCCACAAATCAGAGAATTACTTTTATTATAGGTTAAGGTTGTTATGTGCCTTGATATATAAGGTGAGTACTAAAGATGCATCCGTTAAAGACCAATCCCTAATTTTGAATCTTTTGGCGTCGCTATCATATCATATACATCCAAAGCTTCCTTGGACATCTGAACTAAATTCGAAAACTATAGAAAACTTTCTAGCTAATAACAATAAGGTAAAAGCCATGATACACAGTGTGATTCCGCTATACATAGATAAAAAATTAAAGCCTGAATTGTTAAACTTATCGTCTACGAAAGGTCAATATATACGCAATTCGTTATCCAATCCTAAAACAACCCCGGCTGGATACGCGATAGGAAATTTCGGCAGTACTAGGTTGCTACAGGAAGGCCTTAGACCGAAGTTGGGGTATGGTGGAACGAGGACAGAACTTATTGCTGAAGATCAAAGACAAGCTTGGAAATCATCTACGAAGGTGAAGTCTATTTCTATGATCTGGTTTGTTATTTATACAATAACAAGTAATGAATATCTAGATCAATTTTGGCCATTAATAACTTCGTTCATCTTAAATTTAATTGATGATCATGATCCCCTAATGAAAGCCCAAAGCTGTGAACTTTTAAACCATTTTATGCTTACGATTGATCATAGCAAGGATTCTAAACAACATATATTGTTGAAAACTGGACTTATAGATTTATTAATTGAATCATGTAAAACTTGCTTAACTTATTTGCCAAATTTAACTCCATCTGATCAATCATATTACTTGTTATCCATTGCATACCCAACTGTTGTTAAACTATGTGTTCTTAACTGTAAAAAAGAAGCTAATTTCCTAGGTTTAGTTGAATTAATAAATGGTAATATCCTTAGTTCAGTAACTCACATACACAATAGAAATGGACCTAATTCAAATTATCCGCTTTTGTCACTTTTGTTTAATCAACTAGATATAATCATAAAATATTACTTGAAAACTAATGTTCTTATTTGCCTTTCCAGATTAAATTTTACAATTAACCAAGTCATGAGTAATCCAGATATTTTCGAAGAAGGAATCGAAGGAGTAAATTGCATTAAATCGGCATTAAATGTTCAAAGTTCCATTCTTCAATCATTTAAACTGCTCAACGATAGAGAGGGCTTGAAATTAATCCTTAATTATAAGTACGACTTTTTAGCAGTTTGGACAATATTACAGAAACGGCTTAAACATAATCTCGTCAAACATTCTAATGTTGACGTACTAGATCTATGTGATTTGAATTGCAAACTATTAATTCAGTTATCAAAGGAATGTGAGGCGAATGAATTTGAAAATTTACAGACTGATCTCAAACAGATTTTCAAGGCAAATCCAGACGTAAATTTTCCATTGGAATAATTTTCTTTAATCATAATTTATATTTACAAGACTGGGTTAAAACTATATAAAAACACCTAATGATACAGGATATATAAATTGTAAATAAATATTCATTCAAACTATCATTGATTATTTTTGAGCACCTTGTAAAGCTTGAACAACTTTAATATTAGTATCCAAGAATCTATTCAAACAATTAGTTAAACATTGCTCTTCGCTTGAATCTAATGTACCGCTGATTATTGGTTTATTGGCATTACATTTTTTGAAACACATATCAGTGAAGTTATGAATAGACATTTGGACTTTGGATTTGGAATTCTCAGACTCAATAAATTGCATGATATCTTTTCTTGATGACTCGTCGAGACTAGCTAAAGCAGTTTGGGATATTTGTGACATGGTTTCTTATTTATTAAATAGATTCTAGGATATAAATCACTACTAGTATATTCAAATTATTTCACCGATTTTCAAATTTTTCATACGGACAAAGCAGGTGCAAATGATAAACTCGTGATACCTCTCTAATCAATACTACATAATTTAAGCGTAATAAATATACAACATCTCTTAAATACTTACATCATTACATAAATGGATGGAACAAGGCTTGATATAGTGAAAGAAATACTATCTGGTAATGGGATTTCGCTCAAGGAGGAAAAAGGGAATATAGAAGATTCTGCTAAGATTCAAACAACCTATATCCGAAGACTTGAAAATGACATCCATCTAGTGTCTTCGTTTATTAATCAGGCGGACGTTTCAATTGAAAAGCTAATTTTAAAAACCAAAAATGCATCACACGAAGATCTGATTTCTCTAAAAAAGGATATCATTGCGCTATCTGATACATATGGAAGATTACCATATTTGTCGGATAAGAGCGATGTTATTGGAATTGCCTCTGCATCGTCAATAATTGATAGTCTTATTCAACAACAAACGGAAGCAAATATACATTTGAACAAGAAAAATGAAATTGATTCCTATGAAATAACGTCTAAGCAAGCTTTAGTTGAAGAATATAAACGATTATTACAGTTAATCGATCAAAAGCACGTTACTGAACATGAGAAGTTGGAAGAAATTGACCAAAAGACTAGTGTTATGGAGCTGGATCCAATATCGAAAGCTCTGCAGATAGGGGCGTTGAATATTAAACTAGATGAAGCACGTCAGTCGGAAAATTTGCTATCTACATATTTAAGACGAATTATCGTCAAATACTTGGCGCTAAGTGATTGGGAATCACAACAGGTTATAACAGAGGAGAAATTGCAAGAAAATGTAAATATGTGCATAGAGTTGATAGATAAATTAGTGGTATCTTCAATAAATTCAACAGCCTGGGTTGAGATTAATCCTAATAAAATTGAGAGTAAATTTATCAACCACTTATTAATGAATAATACAATAATTTCAAGAGATGACTCTACGAAAGAAAAATTATTTTTGCTGCTAAGAGATTTTGGATCTGAATTCTAATTTGGTTTCGAAGTGGTTTCCTCAATTACTCTTGCGTTGATGATGAAAATAAAGTTATAATCATTATTAAGTTGACCATCCTTAGGAAAGGCTTAAATCAACGTCTCATAATTAAATGAATACATTTATTTCTGGTATCATTATAAACTTCATAAAAACATATTTAATCTTTTGGTTTAATAATACTCATTCTAACCGCCTTTGTTTGGGTATAGTTTTGTAATACTTCTACACCCATCTCTCTTCCCATACCAGACAGGTTATAACCGCCAAATGGAACCATTGGATGGAAATCATTGTAAGTATTCACCCAAACGGTACCTGCCTTCAATCTACGGGAAACATCAATCGCTCTGTTTGCGTTTGAAGTCTGAATACCAGCAGCCAAACCATAATCTGTATTATTAGCCATACGAACTACCTCATCAGTAGTTTTGAATTTACTAATAGTTATAACAGGGCCGAAGATTTCTTCCTGGACAATTCTCATATCTTCTTTTACATCGCCAAAAATAGTTGGTTTAATGAAGTATCCTTTTCCTTGCAATCTTTCTCCACCAGCCAATATTTTTGCACCTTCATCAGTACCGATCTGAATATATTTCAAAATCTTATCCAATTGATCAACGCTATTTTGGGCACCTTGAATAGTATCTGGTAAGAATGGATCTCCTACCTTAACGTCAGATTTAGTAGTTTGTACGAATTTGTCAACAAATGCATCATAAATACCTTCTTGAACATATAGACGTGAACCAGCAGAACACACTTCACCTGAATTATAGAAGATACCAGCAACTATAGATTTCAATGCTGCGTCCATATCAGCATCGTTGAAGATTATATGTGGCGATTTCCCCCCTAACTCTAAGGTGACCTTCTTCAAATTACTCTCTGCACACTTTTTCATGATCGTCTTACCTGTTGCAGTTGAACCAGTAAATGCAACCTTCTTGATAAGAGGATGTTCGGTAATAGCATTACCGGTGTATTTCCCAAATCCACTTATGACGTTAAGAACCCCAGGAGGAAATAAATTAGCTTCCTTAATCAATTTAGAAACATACAACGCAGACAATGGCGTTGTTTCTGAAGACTTTATAACTACGCAATTACCCGTTACCAATGCTGGAGCTATTTTCCAAGTGAACATTAATAATGGAAAGTTCCATGGAATAATTTGGCCACAGACACCAAGTGGTTCACGTCTGGTAAAATTAAAATGGCTGTCACCGCTTTCAATAACAGAACCCAACATCTTATCAGAGAATCCAGCTGTCGACCTCAAAACAGAAATTGCCAATGTAACATCTCCTTTGGCATTGCCTATAGCTTTACCATTATCCATAGCTTCGATAGAGGCAACTGTTTCAAAATTCTCCTCAATTAAATCTGCTAATTTGTATAATGCAGCACCTCTCTGGGATGGGTCTGCTTTTGCCCACGAAGATTCTTCAAATGCTCTCAGGGCATGTTGCACTGCTATATCCACATCATCCTCACGAGCTTCGTATACCGATGCAACTACTTCTTCTGTTGATGGTGAAAGGACTTCAAATGTTTTACCCTGCTTAGATCTCACAAATTCATTGTTAATGAATAATCCTGTTGGTTGGGTATATTTAATACCATTTGGTAAAGTAATTGGGATTTCTAATGGTAGATTAGAGTAAAG
>JAMYHY010000152.1:0-25805 GCA_024586305.1 Debaryomyces sp. S3305
GTATCTGTAACGGAAAAGATCACATTGATAGACTTTGGATTAGCGATCTATCCATGCAGCGAGGAGAATAAGAGGTGGGATATTGAGGCTCTCGACCGCTTATTTTCAGATTATTTCAGCGACAGTCACAGTGATAAGAGCCAAAACGAAATCGAGAAATGTAATTCGAATACGTATCAAAATAATTCTGATAAGGATACTTGCGCTGAATGGAATGATGATGTGAATTCCACGCGCGAAGCAGTTTTTGATGAACTGATTGCATGGTCTGATGATACCCCAGAGACTACCAAGTTGGATTTCAATCAAAAGACTGACAATGCCACGAAGAGATAATTAAGTAGTCTCTTAATATGCTATTTTTTCAATCGTTGCATAAATAGATAGGGAGATAAGCGAAGTTTTAGAGCGTTATAACCAGATGGAACTAAACTTGCCCCCACAATATATGTCTATCCTTTTAATAGAGTTCTCCTCTTTGCTGGTATTGTTCATAACTAAGAGTATTAGAGAATGATGGTGAGTAACGTCATTCTATACATACATTCAGCATAATCGCATTTGAGTCGATATTTGTTTTTAAAGAATGGGAAATATGAAAGTCATAGGCTTGGCTTAATGGTTGACTATAAGAGAATAAACTACGTGATCATGAGAATGTGCCTGGATGTTTTCGAATATTATAAGACAACCATAACCACTTGAATGAAGACTATTGTTCTCTTGAATGAAGACTATTGTTCTTTAATGTCTGCTATACGAAATAAGGTTGGTGCAACGCATAATTTTACTTATCATACGGCAAGAGAGTGAGTAATGAAGGAATCAATATATTCATTGGATGTTGTAGCCTTAAATACGTGTATAATTAGTATTCTGATTGATGTAATCTCGTATTGAGATTGAATGAAAGATTTACTCTAATCTGGTGATTTATATAATTATGGAGCTTATGAAGCACAAAATATAGTACGTGTACCATATTTATAGGGCATAAGTATTTCAAGAGTTACTGGGCCGAATTATAAAACATTTTATTCACAGCCTATTTATAATGTAGTTGAAATGGTTGCACTACCGCATTAGTTTTGCAGTAATGAATAAAACGAGGTAAAGTCTGCTGCGAATAATTACAACACTGTAGTACTATTAACGATGACATCAATGTACTTTTCAGGGAGGAATAGCAGTGACATCTTCTATTATGACCCTGATAACCAATGCATTCAGATATATCGATCCTTATTTACTGAACTTGGATCTGATGATGAACAAAACTCAAGGGTCTTTCTAGACACCCCGCTTTTGAAAATCAGGGGTTTAGATCAGCCTAAGGTATTGCCTGCTCCAGAGCATATAATTGACAAGTTTGCAGCATCGGTTTCAATTGGAAGTACACCGGACTTGACAGTACTTTACTATATCACTAATATGATGGTAACGGCTGAATATCGAGAGATTAGTAGTGATGAATTCAAGAGTAACTTTCTTGCACCGCTAGATATCGCCATCAGAGGATCGAATATTATTGATCCGCCTTTATCAAGAGCATATGTTTCTCCAAAAGCGCAATCCAATAACGAGGAATGGATCCAAAAATACTTCAATGGGCGAATACTGACGCCAATTGAAACCCTTTACCAGTTCACTTGCGGTGATGATCATGTATTTGGAGGGCCCCTGACTATAAAACCATCTTTTACAGATGAGAGGAATTTACGTTTTAAGCCTGACATAATTCACTACCTGACAAATAAGCTGCCTTCGCTGTATGAATTCCCTCATATTTATTTTGGGTTGGGTGATTACAAAACAGAAAGCTATTGTTTATCACAAGGATTTGAAGAATTGCAAGCAGCTACAAAAGGTTACAAGCAAAAACTATTGAATAATAGGCGATTGAGAGTGATGAAGACCCCGCTTGTTTTTGAGGATAAGGTTAAGAATAAAAGTAGAAGAGAAGAATGGTCCCCTAGAGTGATATTTTCTTTAGTATTACGGAAATACATTTACCAGGCTTTTCTCTGTGGTACCGACAGAGTGTTTGTTTCTGATCATCAAGCATTTTCTGGCTTTTTCAAGTACAAAATTATAAAAGACGATGAAGTTGGTGATAAGATGGTCATAGACTACTACGTTATTAATGATCCTGAGACAATTGCAGATGGCATTACATTAAGGTCTGCAATAGCTGGGTTCTTCTATAATAAGGATGAGGATGCACTCAAAACCATGGAATCACTTAAAGAAGTATATAAATTAAGATGCATAGAACAAGGATCAGTGCAGAAAGAAAAAGATGATCCACTACGTAATGTTGTACCTAGACCGGTGGAAAAGTCTAAGTCTAGGCCCACTAGTGGCAAAACAAGTGAAACGTCCCATGGAAATCAGCTTAAGGATAAACTAAAGCCGATTGAGGAAAACTATGAGTATGACGACTTTGATGAAATCCATGGAAGCACATACTGTCGAATCATATACGATCCTGCGAGGGCATTTCCTAGTATGGGACTGGACCTTCCGTCGCCAGTATTCGTTAAATTATACAATTATCCAGAGATGGCACGGGAACATTTTCCAAGACGACAGAGCTACTACGATATGTTTATAACGGAATTTGAGATTAACAAAATGCTTGCACAATCAGAGTTTGCTTCAAATTATGCAAGACTTATCATGTCTGGGTACTGGAATGGACTACCAAGTCATCCGATGCATATGTTTGAATACTTAGGAAACGAGAAGCCTATTGATGAATGGGACGAGAAAGTATATTACAGTATTAAATCAAGACTTGGGGAGATACATCTGATGGGAATATCTCATAATGATATGAGGTCCGACAACATACATGTATCTGTGACGGGAAAGACCACATTGATAGACTTTGGATTAGCGATCTATCCATGCAGCGAGGAGAATAAGAGGTGCGATATTGAGGCTCTCGACCGGTTATTTTCAGATTATTTCAGCGACAGTCACAGTGATAAGAGCCAAAACGAAATCGAGAAATGTAATTCGAATACGTATCAAAATAATTCTGATAAGGATACTTGCGCTGAATGGAATGATGATGTGAATTCCACGCGCGAAGCAGTTTTTGATGAACTGATTGCAGGGTCTGATGATACCCCAGAAACTACTAAATTGGATTTTAACCCAAAGGGATGATGATACGAATAGAGCAAGTTGCATCTAGCATTTGCCCATGTTTTACGTATAATATCGCGATGAAACATTAAAATAATTCATTATTATGTTTGAGACGTTTACAAAAATATATCTCTAAGTTTTCAAGTATTGGTAGCATAGAGTCAAATTGGCAAATTCGTGCAAGCTACTATTCCACACCAAATGACATTATACTACGATATAGCTATACCAGATCTGTATAAATGTGCAATTAATAATGAAAGGTTGCATCTGCTTCTTCACTCAATCTCTTCTATTCATTGCTTTACGCACTAGCCGCAGGAAGAGTTCAATGATAAATTTTGCAGTAGCTATCATGGTGTTTCCCGATGAATCGCATCCCCTAAAACCAACTGTCATTTCAAACTGAGTCTCATTATAATTCTTACATTTGTTGTCAAATTGTAAAAGATATTCTAATAACTAAATATTTACTTATGTTACGTACATCTTTTTTATTTTATTATGCTGTAATCAAGTTCGTGACTGAGGAGCCATACAATTATATAAAATGACTTAAACGGTTGTTCCATCAATTGGCCAGACAGCTTCTTCACCATAATTCCAGTGAACAGCTTTGGTTTGGGTGTATTCTTTCAAACCCTCAATACCTAATTCACGGCCGAATCCAGATTGCTTCATACCTCCAAATGGGACGGCATTACTTAAAGCCATATAATGATTGCACCAAACAGTACCTCCACGGAGAGCATGTACCATACGCATGCATTGGGAAGCATTTTGAGAGAATACACCAGCGCCAAGACCATATTCTGTGTTGTTCGCCTTTTCAACAGCTTCTTCCTCAGTACTAAAACTTTGAACAGTAAGAACAGGTCCGAATATTTCCTCATCGACGATTTTCATGCCCGGTTTACAATCTGTGAAAATTGTCGGAGAAACATAATAACCATTTTTAAATTGAGCTGATAAATGAGCCAATCTTTGTTCCCCACCAGTAAAAAGAGTAGCACCTTCTTCTATACCCGATTTAATATAAGATTGAATTTTTTCTTGTTGTTGTTTAGATACTTGGGGTCCTTGGAAAGTTTTGATGTCAAATGGATCACCAATAACGTGTGATTCAAAATTCGTTTTAAGTTTTGCAAGGAATACATCTTTAATAGTGTCTTGAACGAATAATCGAGAACCAGCACAGCAATCTTGACCATGGTTGAAAAGAATACCTTGACTGACCCAGTTTACAGCTTGATCAATATCAGCATTGTCGAAGACAACTACTGGTGATTTACCTCCAAGCTCAAGAGTAACTTTTTTGAGATTACTCTTAGCAGCCGCTTCCATAATGGTACGGCCAGTGACGGTAGAGCCCGTGAAGGCAATCTTGTCAATATCCATATGAGATGAGATAGCTTTCCCAGCTACAGCACCCAATCCATTAACAATGTTAATAACACCAGGGGGAAAACCTGCTTTGGTTGCTAATTCAGCTAAAACGAGAGCACTTAAAGGGGTCTGTTCAGCCGGTTTCATAATAACAGTGTTACCAGCGGCCAAGGCAGGGCCCACTTTCCAAGCAAACATCTGGATTGGGTAATTCCACGGAATAATTTGACCACATACACCAATTGGTTCAGGTCTAGTAAAGGCTAACTTTACTCCTTCTTCTTGCTCGATAGTGCGGCCTTCAATCTTATCAGCAAGACCAGCATAGTAACGAAGGCACGCAATACTATCTTTAATATCGACATCACGAGCCATCCATACCGGTTTTCCATTATCAAGACTTTCGAGTTCTGCAAGTGTGTCGATATTGGCATCTATCAAATCTGCCCATTTGTGAAGGGCTTCACTACGTTGTGAAGGTGTACTTTTCTTACCCCATGTAGTTTCAAAAGCTTTTCTAGCAGCTTTAACAGCATCATCAATATCTTCAGCAGTAGCAGCACTAATAGTGGCCAATGGTTCTCCAGTGGCAGGATTTGGAGTAGTCAATTCATTTCCATTTTTGGCTTGTCTAAATTCGTTATTGATAAATAAACCTGTTTTGAAAGAAATACTGTTACCAGTGGGAGTTTTAAGTGTAACTGACATGATTATTAGCGTAAAATATTAGTAAGTGGAAATTATGGAAAAAAAAAAACAATTATTAACTACGTATTACGTTCATATTTTATATGCTACGTACTCTATATAAAATGGTCGGACTGAGTGGGGACTGTGGACACATCTTGCACTTATCATTGCACTATAATATCAAAACGTTTTATCTCGTGTTTATCTCGGAAACACCCCGAAATTTTTCAGATCATGAAACCCCATGTCGGAAGTTTTCCGAAAACATTTAGAAACAACCCCCCAACGAGAGATATCCTTAGGATCCGGAGATCTACCAGGAGGGGATTCTGTAGATGGCTCCCATATATGCGTTCCGCTTATAAAAGGGTACTAGAACTCGTTACAATTCAATTCAATTCGATTCAATTCAATTCAATTCAACTCAATCAAAAGGCCCATCTCTACCGTTTATTTTGAAATATGAATCGTGCTGTTACTTATGACGATAAAGTCCATTGCATTGCTGATCTTGAACTTGAAGCAAATAAAAAGCTTCCTCCAATGGTTCGTGATTTTTATGGTGGAGGTTCCATGGATCTTAATACCGTTCGAGAAAACAAATCTGCTTATGATCGTTACAGTTTAAGACCAAGAGTAATGGTAGATGTTACCGAGGTGGATACAAGTACTACTTGTTTGGGATCTAATGTTGCATTTCCATTAGGGTTTTCTCCATCTGCTAATCATGGACTAGCTCATCCTGATGCCGAACGTGGTACATCCAGAGCAGCTGCTAAGAAGAAGATTAATATGGCACTTTCAAGTTGGACCAATACTTCTCCAAAAGTTGTCGCGGAACAAGGTAAGGATGCTGGTATCTCATATGCCCATCAATTGAGTGCTGTTAAAGACCAAGATGTGACTATGTCTATTATTCGTAATGCAGAAGCTTGTGGGTATAAGGCTATTTTCTTGAGTGTTGACTGTCCATTGTTAGGAAGAAGACTAAATGAAATGAAAAATACCTTTACTTTACCTTCAAATTGTAAATTCCCATGTTATCCGTTTATCAAAGGGGGTGACATGGTGAGCAGTGATGATCGTACTCAATATGAAACTACGCTCACCTGGTCTTATATTAAAGAATTAAAGAAGAAGACCAATATGGAAATTTGGTTAAAAGGGATCCTCACTGGTGAAGATGCTGAAATGGCCGTTAATGCTGGAGCAGATGGTATTATTGTATCGAATCACGGTGGAAGACAGCTTGACGGTGCCTTGTCCACGTTGGATGCATTACCTGATGTTGTTGCGGCAGTTAATGGTAGAATCCCAGTTCATATTGATGGGGGCATTAGAAGAGGAAGTGATATTTTCAAAGCTCTTGCCTTAGGCGCTGACCATTGCTGGGTTGGCCGTGTTGCCGTTTGGGGGCTTGCTTATAAAGGAGAAGAAGGTGTTTCTATTGCATTAAATATTTTGCATGATGAATTCCGTTTAGTTATGGCATTAATGGGTTGCACTTCTGTCAAAGATATCAAACCAGAACACCTCGCTAGGATGTCTTCCGATGGAAGATTCCACAAGGTTACACGTATAGCGGAAGCTAAGTTATAGATACGTAAAATACCTAGAACAAAGCTGAATATAAGTAAATTACTAATTAGGTTACGTTAATAAACTCAGGATATTTTTTTGATTTCCTCTTGTCGTAGAGTGCTGGGAGTTAATTTTCTTGGAGTTATTCCAGGTCACTCTAATTATTATATTACAAATCTCTACAAAATGACTGAACAGAAAAAGCAGTTATCTCATTATGTTGGTATTTGCTGCTGGTAATTATCTGATAGCTATTAACTTGACGAATGCTCTTGACCTATCAATGCTAATTCCAGTTATATTAAGGTTCAAAGTCTTATTGTCGCAATCTACGTACTATAATATTAGCCCATGTTAGATTCATTTTTTTATATCTATATAGACCTGACTTGATTGAATAAAAAAACTATTTGTACTTTCTCTTTTCAAGAATCTTTGAGAGTTTTTCAATATCTTTATCCTCTAACGGGAGAGTTGGGAGTCTGAGGGGTCCAGCGGATTGTCCAATAATATCAAGACCTGTCTTAATACCAGCTGGATAATTAACGCTCTCCAAGAAATCACTGACTTCCCAAAGGAATTTCCACTGCTCTCTAGCCTCATCAATGTTCTTCTCCCTTGAAAAAGTGTTCCAAAGCTCAACACATTCCTTTGGAACAATAGATGCAATACCCCAGACAATAGCTTGAGCCCCATGGGACATGGAAAAGAAAGTTAAAGTATCCCATCCATTGAAAACAGTAATCTTATCAGATGGGTTGGTAAGAAGATCTGCATGTTCCTTGGCATTACCAGAAGTATCCTTCATATAATCAAAGCCTTTAATCTCACCTAATTGTCTAACTTGATCAGCAGTAAGGTGAACCCCAGTCGCACCTGGCAAATTATAGTACATGACAGGAATTGAAATGGATCCACAGACATCTTTATAAAATTTATAAAGAGCCTTGAAAGAAAGAGGATCGTAGAATGGAGGGACAATCATAACTGCAGTAGCGCCCATTTTTTCAGAAAACTGAGCCATTTCAATAGCGTGTTGAGTGCTGTTACTACCAAGACCTGCCACAACTGGGATTCTTCCTTTCGCAGCATCAATATAAGCCTTAATGACACTTTTGTGTTCTTCCGTTGTAAGAGCTGGAAATTCACCAGTAGTGCCCGTTGTTACGATACCATGAATTCCAGCATCAGCAAGTCTGTCAACTTGCTTTGCAATATTTGGAATATCAATTCCTTTAGCATCCTTAGTGAGAGGAGTTGGAACAGCAGCAAATATACCTTGAAGTTTAGTCATTATTATTATTATTATTATTATTATTATTATTATATGTTTTAATGAATTGGAACTAGAAAAGGAATAGAATATGGCCCCTTTTAAGTTCAATGGAATTCATATATTATTTACGAAAGAATTTCATGAGTAGACCTATAAACGGAAAGTGTCCGATAACTTTAAGGCTAAATTTCGGCACCTGTCCGTTACCGTACGGGGATTACCGCAAAATTAAGGTACACATCATAATGCTTCTTACTAAATGTATATGTCCCTCATTTTGGGTTTCCGGACGATCTCCGCAAAACTAATATGTTTGAGTGGGGTGAAAACTGTAATGGGTAGAGTCAATAAAAATAATCAACACAAGCTCGTTAAGGATGTCTTTGTTAATAATTGTTATCATCTAAAACATTCCAAACTTACAAGATAAGAGTTAGCGGGGAGATAAATGAAATGAGATAAAACGAAGATAGAACGCTAAAATACTACGGTATTCTATAACTATTCATGCAGTATGTCAAGAATTGAATTAGAAGAAAAAATGTTTAAAGGTAATATCACGATTAAGAAGGAGGTGAGTATTGATGGTAACCTTGAAAATGGGTCCATGTTTGATGTGGAAGACGATAATGTGTTCGTAAATAATAGCGAGGGCCCTGATTTCAGAGGTGTTTCTTGCTTGGGAGGTGCAGTTTTGATCGCAAAAATTCAATTTGGTTTAGGTGTGCTTGGATTGCCTCAAACTTTTCAAGTATTGGGATTGGTCCCCGGTTTAATAAGTCTCATTGGTTTATGTATCCTAAGTACATGGGCGGGGTTTGTTATTGGCAAGTTCCGCCTTTCTCATCCACAAGTTCACAATGTTGGAGATGCTGCCTATCTTATGTTTGGTAAGTACATCGGTGACCTATTCGGATTTGCGTTTTGGCTCCAATATACCCTTTTATTTGGTGCTGCGGTACTTACTCTTTCCATTGCTTTCAATACATTTAGTGATCACGCAATTTGCACTACTGCTTGGGTTGGTATTAGCACTGCCATGGCTCTCATTGCAGGCCTTGTTATACGTACTATGAAAGTTTTATCATGGTGTGGTTATGTTGCGGTAATATCAGTTTTCCTTGGCGTTTGGGTTGTTGCAATCGCTTGTTTAACTCAAGATACTCCAGCTGCAGCTCCAAAGTCGTCTGAACCTATCGATACAATGGTCCAAGCAGTTGCTACAGGCTCAACTTACTCAGCTATTTCCGGTGCTGTTGCTACTCAAGTTTTAAGTCTTTGTGGTACGCCTTCATTTTTTATAATTCACGCTGAAATGAAGGACCAAACAAAATATGTTAAATCACTTCTCATGGGCCAAGGGTTTGTTGCTTTTAATTATATTGTAATTAGTTGTATTGTTTACGGAAAGGTGGGACAATACGTTGCATCGCCATCTCTTGGATCTGCTGGTATGTTAATTCAAAAAGTTGCATACGGAGTTTCATTCCCTGCACTTTTCTTTGCATGTTTTTTCCAAGCTCACCTTTCAGCGAAATACGCACTTGTTCGTATTTTAAAAGGTTCTGTGCATTTACAAAGTAATTCCAAAACCCATTGGGCGGTTTGGATTAGTATGATGTCATTGGTTATTGCTATAGGATTTGTAGTAGCTGGTGCTATTCCATTTTTTGATGATTTATTAGGATTAATTGGTGCACTTCTTGGGACAAGTTTCACCCTCATAATCCCAGCATTCATGGCTTTATATCAATTAGGTATAGTGTCCGATGAGCCTACATATAGTGGCTTAACATGGTTAAAGAAATCTCAAAAGGAATGGAGAAGTAGTAAAGCAAACACCTTGACTGTTATAGTGTCGTTTTTCGCAATAATTTGCGGCATTTATATTTGCGTCTCAGGAGTGTACGGGTCTGTTGCATCTATTGTTCAAAGTTATGCCGACGGCCTTGTTTCCAGTGCATTCTCCTGTGCAGATAATAGTCGCTGAGGCAAAAAGTTGCAAATTATTCTATATATATTGTACTGAATTCTATTTTACAATTTTAATCCGGTGTAGATGCCTAATGGTTCCTATCCATTAAGATTTACAATGATAATTGATTGTTTCACTAAGTATGAGTTTTATTTAAGGCAAATATTGATTTGATGACCAGCTTTTACGATTACACCCGTTAATTTTGATCCAGAAAAAAAAAAATCTTCCAAGACTAAAGCTTTCATATTAAACTATATTTTGGGTAGAAGGAAGGGGTTGATTAAAGATCTTGGGATCTTTGAATGTATCGGGAAAAGATGAACAAACTTTCGGGAATAGTCCGAAAACGATAAGAGTATTTAGGTTGTTAAGCCGGCATATTTAGAATTGCTTAGATTGTTCTCGTTTCCACATACCGTAAATGATTACATGTTCTTACGCGGCAATATGGCGGGTTATAAATCTTGATTCTGACTCCTTCTTTATTTCTAGTTACAATGTAAAATTGACTATTCCTTTATTATCATATTAGCTACTAAAATTGAATATGCACAAGGGTTCAAAATATTATGCACAAATAATCATATAGTGAATTGCACTAAATGATGTTATCGCTATTCATATTTGCCGTTCATCGACTGGCCCATTATATTATGGGGATATTATGGGGATAGTATGGGAGCATATTTTCATTTAAAAGCAAAATAGAACCTCTGAAAAGTTGTTGGTCGATGTTTTTTAATGGAAAGTATGATCAGTATTAGCCAAAATAGAGAGAAAGACTCAGACAAGGCCAAGTACAAAGTCAATGGAAAGACTCAGGGGGAGATTGAGGAGGCTCGTCTCAATGCTGTTAACGAAGATGATACCAACGATTCGAAGACATCAAGCGACGAATTTGAAGATGAGGATATCTACGATTTTGATGACAGTAACAATTATTCAACGAACTTTGTCGATGAACACAATCCTATGGGGTTGAGAAGACCTACTAAACAAGAATCGTCTTCATTAAGAAGAGTGTTGGGAAGAGCTGATTGGATTTGCTATTTGCTTTGTGTAGCCGAATTTGCTGAAAGAGCTTCTTACTACTCATGCCAGACTCTCTTGAGTAACTTTGTAACTAACAAATTGCCCGAGGGTAGCAGTACCGGTAAGCTTATGCCTGGTAGTGTTAATCCTGGTGCGTTAGGCTTGGGTGTGCCAACTGCAACCGCCATTACCTATACGTTGACATTCGTGGCTTATGTTGTACCATTATATGCTGGTTATGTCGCTGATGCTCAGATTGGTAAGTTTAAAGCGATATGGATTGGCGTTATTTGTGGAATAGTTGCTCATGTTTTACTTGTTGTAGCTGCCGCTCCTGCTGTTATTGCTGGAGGGCATGCTATTGTTCCAACTGCATTGGGTGTCATCATGTTAGCATTTGGAACTGGTTTCATCAAACCTAATTTGCTACCACTCTTGATGGATCAATACCCTGAGCTGACAGATGTGATTAAAGTTTTGCCTTCTGGAGAATCGGTGATAGTTGACCGTCAAAAGTCTTTGGAAAGGATGACGTTAGTATTCTATTGGTCCATCAACGTCGGCGCTCTTTTCCCAATTCCAAGTGTTTACATCGAAAGAAGAATTGGATTTTGGTTCGCCTTTTTCATTCCGATCATTATATTTCTCATTATTCCTTTTGTCTTTTGGTTCGTACACCCCAAACTTAAAAAGGAGGAGCTTCAAGGCTCTGTTCTTGTAAACACTAACAAAATCTTGAGAGTTCTGTTTAGAGGAAACTGGCTTAAGAGGTTGAAGCAAAGAACCTTTTGGGATTATGCGACTCCAACTAACATGAGGGCGAGAGGCGAAGGATACTTTAATATAAAGAAAAAGAAGCCGATCACTTGGACTGACCAATGGGTGTTAGATGTCAAGCAAATTGTTAATATTTGTAAAGTTTTTTTGTACTTCGTAGTATTCAATCTTTGTGATGCTAGTAGTAGCGGAGCAACACCAGCATTAACGGCGCAGTCAGGATTTATGACGAGTGATGGAACACCTAACGATATGTACAGTAATTTCAGTGCAATGTCGATCGTTGCACTTATACCAATATTGGATTACGGTATTTATCCTTTATTGCGTAAATGGAAAATCAACTTTTGGCCTTCATGGAGAATCACTCTTGGTTTTCTCTTGGCTGCTTTGACCCAGGCAGCAGCTGCAATTATTCAAAAAGAAATTTATAACACAATTGAATGTGGAGAGCATGCCACAGAATGTGTAGAAAACGGAATCGTAGCACCGATTTATGCCTGGGTCCTGGTGACACCATATATTTTATCTGCTGCAGGTGAATGTTTTGCTAACACTTCCGCTTATGAATTGGGTTATACTAGAGCTCCATCTCACATGAAAGGCTTCGTCCAGGCATTGTTCTTATTTTCAACTGGTATAGCTGCAGCTATAGCTGATGCTATCAGCCCTGCTTTGAAAGATCCAAACTTGGTTTGGTATTTTGCAGCATTAGCAATTGTTGGTGGTGTATTTACTGTTCTTTTCTTTATTCATTTTAGAAACTTGCATAAGACTATGGAACACGAAAGCAAGATAAGAGCCATATTGATGCGTAAACAGGAGGGTGAAATAACTCTCGAACTCAACAACATGGAGCTGGTCACGTCGACCACATGTGTTGCTGTTAAGCAATTGTGATTGAAAGAAGATATAAGCTATTACCTTTATATGATACCTTCATACTTAAAGGACATTAGCTGCGAAAAGTAGTAAGATAGTATCAAATCGTTATATTATCTAACCGAACATTTAGGTATATATAACATGAATCTAGTTCTAAATGAATAAATAACGTGTATACTACTGTTCGTGCGTTCTGTGGGAATTTCCCCGTTTGTCTTGCTCCAGAAGCAAAACAAAAACCGCCTTATTATACGCAAGTGTATTGTATTTACCGGCGAAGGAACCCTATTCTAGTTTACCAAAAATTTTTAGATTGAAAGAAATTGTTCACTTGCCTCTGGTAAAGGATAAAGGAACCAACGCTCTAATTCGGCACCCAAATTAGCTTCAGACCAATCAGGTAATATGTCCAAATCACGAATTGGTTCGGCTTCAGCCGCAACATTAGAAATCGCTGCCAATCTTTCCATACTTGGGTCTTCAAACGTGGCCAATGGTTGCGTAGAATTATCGGAACCTGAACTTACTTCATTTAACCGATAATCTGGATCCTGAAGAGCCTGAGTTTTATCATTTGATACACTATGTGGTTGATCCGAGAAAACTAAATTATTACGGGAACGGTCTCCCTTCACAACAGTATACGAATCCTTATCGATTTGAAAATCAAGCATACCGTTACTTGTAGACGCATCAATGTCATGTTTAGAGTAATGCTCATCACCATAGCCATTAGAACGGCTTTCCCAGAATTGTATATTAGTTTCTTGAAGAACTGTTGAGTATTCCTGAACAGGAATGAACATATCTTCAATTTGTGTCGGTCTTGATACAGAAAGATTATCTAATTTTGCAATTTGACTCCAGATACATCTTTCATGACTATCATGTTGTGGTAACGAAGGAGCTATACTAGTAATATGTTTAAGAACATTTGATGAGATCATTTCAAAGGCATTCCTTATTCGTTCATTGGCTCCTACCTCTAAAGCAGACAACGTTTCAAGCATTGCAGTGCAAGACTGAATTTGTAGAAAAATCTCAACAAACGATATGCACAATTGATGTGAATTTCGTCTCTCAGCAAGTTCTTTTAAAGAGCTAACGAAAGTTAACCCACACATGAAGAGATTTTGTACAGTAAGCCACGAAAAAACTGCTGATAATTCTCTATGCATCGTTTTCACTAGTTTCATGACCTCACCGGCAGAGTGGAATGCAACATGTAGTGCTTCATTAGATAGCTTTGGGCGATTAGGAGACGGGCGAAAAAGTAAAACAACGGCAATATGAAATTCTAACTCTGTCCACTCCTTCGTTATTAATGGCGTAGGAAGACAGAAACTACTACGCCAAAGTCTAAGCTGGTCATACATTTGCCAACTCCAATTAGTCATATCTTTATGAGGTAACTTTTCTTGATTCGCAGGTGCATATAAGCGTTGGTGTATTTCAGATTGTAATCGATATATACGAATTTGCTGAATTTGAGCGACTTTTAGGTAGCATCGAGGACCAGGAAGTATCCCACGAACAGTAACTAGCATATCTTCAACCAATGCTGGACATTTAGCAGATATCCAAGAATCGGGAATTCCAATAGGCCTTCCCATCACCGTCGAGAGAATCCGATCAATACAGTAACAGGTCCAGAATATACGCCGACGAAGGTCCAAACTTAGCGGATCAAATTCTTGTGAGGGATTTGGTTCAGCATAGAGTCCCATTTCAGTTGCAAACCTCATAGCAGAACCTGAAAGTTGCCACAAATTTCCTGCCTTGGGAACCAATAGAGTATACTGCAATAATAGTAAAATGTTTTGAAGTTTTTCAATTCCATAACCCAATAGTACTCGGACACGAAGTTCTGTCGCTGATTTCCAGAAATCATGTGCAATCCGTCCAATCTCTGAAATAGACAGATGGGGCCGCCTAATTGAAGCAAGCGAAATAGCTATGACCATATGTACCTGAAAATGGTCTACTAAAGAAGCTTCCTTGGGTTTCGTCCGGCATCTCTCTAGTTGAAAATGAAACATACATTCATGTAGTACTGGATGGGCGCTATTCATCCACGTAAAATATCGTTTTGCCAATCGAGTGAGTATATTATAATCATAAGCAGTAATATCTGTAATCCTATTTTTTGAGTTGTTCCGACGACCCTGCTTTAAGAAATCTCGCCCAAGTTTAGCGTTAGCCATGTTCTCCTTTTCAATATTTATTTCCCTTGCGCTTTGTCTAAAAGATGAGCTTGAATATTGTCGGATTTGACTGTCGAGGTTATCACTTACCCGTGTGGCATCTCCCCCATTAAAAGTTGTTGCGAACAATGTATCCATCGTATCTCGGACAGAGTCTTCATTATCTTCATTCAAAGAATGTGGTGAAAGATCAGTTTCAGAACTTGTTAGACTTGAATGCCGCTGAATTTGAGACGGCGATGGAGATCTACTGGATATTGGCAATATCGATTGATCCTTCGAACGATTTTGATTACTTGACAATCTGGTTCGTTTATGTACGCGTTCTCTATTATCTTTCTGTTCTTCAAAAATACTTTGCTCTCCTTCAAAAGCCCGAATATGCTCTTCTAAAGACCAAACATAACCTCTAGTAACAGCTTTACCCAAAACCTTATCTTTGTTCATACATTCTGTCCCAGCCTTTACACAATTGGAGCATGATGGGAGCTGCGAATCACACTTAGTCTTCCTGGTACGACATCTCTCACAAGCGGGAAGTCGTCGCTGATTATTTTGGTTCTCTTCAACCATGATGTTGAATGTCTAGAATACTTCAAGAAAAGCTTTATGATTAGTGGATAATGTAGATTGTAGAATGGTTGAAGAACTCCAACTTTCGCGATCTTGGGGTTGCGGGACTCATCTCCCATATTTTCGGGTCTATATACGACAAAAACGATAAACCCCAACATGTAAGAGCTACAATTTCTCCTATAACATAGAATACGATATAGACATAGATGCGCGAGACGCTTTCCGAAGTAGATCGAAGTTAAACTCCTAGGCTGGCGAGAAATGTAAGATCCTCCTTTACACTCCGATACCTCCGACCACCGAATCATTTGAATTCTTAATTTGCAATAAAGGTGCAATTTCATTCCAGCACACAACCAACATCCATTTTCATGGTTTCCACCTACTCAATTGATATAATTTGTAAGCGAATATTTATCAATTCACATCAATCATGTACTGAGTTTGTTGACTAATACTCATCGTTCGATTCACGATTAGCTATTACGGTGGTCTTTATGACCCATAGTATTGTATCTACATAATCGAATGGACATATACATATCTTATTGAGGAGATTATATGTTTCTAGGGCGGGATCAACTTCATAGTTATAACGAATGAGCCGACGAGAAAGATATCAAAATTCTCTAAAATCAAAATAAATTCAATACATACAACGAATACAACATAGTTTAAAAGATATTATAATATCCCTCCGCCTCAAAGATATAAATGTCCAACTCTATAAATCTTTTCTCTAAATATGTAAACAATAATACTTCATACCTTACTAAAATAAAACATACGCCAGATATAACTCATAATTGTGGGCTTTAAAATATGCTCATACGAATTAAACTTACTCTCTAATTCTTTTTTAGTTTCATTCCTGTAAAATTCATAATTTTTCTTTTCTTGTGACACACTTGCTTCGCTTCTTAAGCTCTCAAAATACAATGAATTTGTTTCCGCTATCTTTTGAGGCTCTTCCGTATCAAGAATTCTAATAACTAATAAAAGAAGGAAACAAGCTAAAACACACGACCCAGAAAACATTTGGGTAGGTAAGTAAGGCCTACTGCTTGAATTATCTCTCATAGATAGTACGATTAGTTTTGCTACTTAGCAAAAAAACAGTGCCAGGATATTAACGGTCGACCATGCTGCAGGTATTTTATTGGGATCGTCTTTTATATTCCACTGCTAGTGGTTGCCCATAACTATACCAAATCCAATAATAAATCCTAATACAAGTACAAATGCAATCAAGGATCCATAATTGTCTGCATTAATCCAAAATATCAATAGACTAATTTTGAGTCAGTTGGATGTAAGCTTGTTGAACTCTAGTAAGGTTGATATTTTTGGCTACCACCGAGACAACCGACAACAAAATCAACACAAGAGCGGAAGACCATTTATCAATAAATGGGTCACTTTCCAGTACTTCGATTTCACGGCTTTCGAATTTTGGGCCCAATTTAAGGCATTTCTAGTTGGCCTAAAACTTGATGACAGCTCTCACTAAAGCATCAGCTACAATTGACCAACAAATGCAGTAGCTTCAAGGACTCATATTTTCATGATAAAAATGATGTTTTGTGGTAGGAAAAGGGGAATTGTTCAAGATTCTTATTTTTATGGTTAAGCTTATTGCACCATTCGGACAAAATCCGAGACATATTCAGGAAGCAGCCCGAAAGAGCGATAAAAGCAGCATGACGTAATATGACCAATTTGCATTTATGCCTCAAGTGCGATAAGCGTATAGACGATGTTTTCTAAATGTAATGTAATATGGTGGTGGTATGAATATATATATATTATGGGTGCAGGATCAACATCATCATGTTCAAAAAAATGCTCATCATTTTATTGTCATTAGATAAGCTTTCCCAATCTTGCTTATCAGTTTGCAGAAGAATTCTTAAACGTTCTTGAATTGGAATATTAGTTCCTTCAAATTTGTGTTGGCCTTGATAAAGAAATATTACCTAGCTTTGCAATTCAATCCACCCACACCCTTTGTAATTAGGTGTAGGATGGGGAAAGAGTACTACACCAGAGTCTTATTTGATAATACGTCTGCCAACTCCAATTCACAATTCATTTATGAGGTAACTTTGCCTGATTTGCGGGTGCGTATAAGCGTTGATGTATTCCAGATTGTAATCGATATATACGAATTTGCTGAATTTGAGCGACTTTTAGGTAGCATCGAGGACCAGGAAGTATTCCACGAACAGTAACTAGCATATCTTCAACCAATGCTGGACATTTAGCACATATCCAAGTATCAGGAATTCCAATAAGCCTCTCCATTATTGTTGAGTGATTTCGATTAATGCAGTAACAAGTCAGAATACATGCAGAAGAAGGTACATACTGAGAATCTTGAGAGGGATTTGATACAGCATAGAGTCACATTTCAGTTGAAAATCTCACAAATGAACCTGAGAGTTGCCACAAATTTCCTGCGTTGGGAAAATCGTCTTTAAACAATAATAAGATGTTGTGAAGCTTTTTAATTCCACGATCAATTAGTATTTGGCATGAATTTTGTCACTGATTTCCAAAACATAAGCAATTCGCCTAAGCTCAGAGACGGATAACTATGACCGACTCATTGAAGCTAAAGGAATTTGTGAATCAAACTTTGTTTTCATGGTACGATTTCTTTCACAAACTGGAAACCGTCATTGGCCATTTTGGTTATCATAAATCTTTGAAAAAATACCTTGCATCAAGGAAAAGCTACAGGATTATCGGAAAAAATAGGTTTATAAGGTCGAGAGATCTTCAATGTTCCGCGATTATGGGGTGGGAGACACATTCCATGGATTCGGGTCAGAGGGCTAAATTACATAAAATACATAGTTGGTAGAGCTACACTATCTTCTATATGTAAAAATAAGCAAGAACGTTCATTCAATTAATAGGGAGCATTCCAAAACTTTTCAATGGTAGATCCTTTCGTTTACCGACATCCCGGGCGAGAACCAGAGATTTTTTTTTATATCTAATTTGCAGTTAGACATTGATTCAACCTCTAGGTATTGATATATACTACAAGAATGAACTTAAAGAAAGATATTGTATTAAAATATACTAAAAACAGAGTTTTGAAAACCAATTAATTCACAAGCTTAATTAAACTTGGAATTGGTAGTCAGGGAATTGTCTCAAGTTTTGTTCTAACTTACCCTTCTTGGTTAAGAACTTAACGTAAGCACCATCGTCCTTAACTTCACCATTGTTCTTCTTAGCAAGGTATTCGTCTCTGTTAAGAGGAGTGAAACCCCATTTCTTAGAGATAATAATCTTTTGTTGACCTGGGAACTTGTATCTAGCTCTTCTCAAACCTTCAATAACGACATCCTTGTTAGAGTCCTTAGTTCTAGCAGACATAAGAATTTGACCAATGTTAACTCTAGCGGCTAAACCGTGTGGTTTACCCCAAGCACCTCTCATACCTTGTTGCAATCTATCAGCACCGGCACACGACAACATCTTGTTAATACGTAAGACGTGGAATGGATGGACTCTGATTCTCAAGTGGAAAGAATCTCTACCGGAAATCTTGGTGACATATTTGTTAGCACAGATACGAGCGGCTTCTAAAGCTTCAGATGACAATTGTTCTAATTCGTTAGAAACTAAGTGAATACACAATGGGAATTCATCAACAGTAGCCTTCTTACGACCTAAATCGTAGATTCTGATCTTAGCGTCTGGGACAGCTCTGTTGTATCTACTCTTTGGGTATGGTTTGTTCTTACAGTATCTGTAACATCTAGCTGGTCTTCTAGCCATTTTGTCTAATAATTAATGTTAGTAATCAAAGATTCACAAATAATCCTATTAACTGTATCAATTTTTACTATGAGGTCTTTTTCCTTGCTTATATACCCATTCAAATTTTTTTATTTGATTTGTAATCATTTTTTTCCACTGTAATATTCTACTGCCAAGTACTTCTTGTCCTCCATTTCTACCAGCTCTTCTTGAATGATGTTCTGCATGGTCCTCATGTGCTTATTGATACGTAGTCATCCCTATCTTGCACTTTAAACATACCTAATTTACTATAGTAGTGATCTTGTAATAAGGAATATAGAAATGTCCCGAAAAAATTCTCTTTTAGTAAGCTCCAGAGTAAGTCTCACGCAGATTATGGCTATTATTACACAAACCCGTCACGGGTTACAAAAATTTTCATTCCCGCTACCCGGGCTTAAACCTCATCACATGAGGGTCTGTGACCGCTTTTTCACGAAGTCGGCCCTTTCTGAGTATCGGGTCTATATACCAGATAATGGATAAGCGGGCCAAACGTTTTGACTCGACCTAAAATGGGTATGAACGTGGTATGCAGGAGATATAAAAAATTCAAAGCTCATCTCATAAGATTTATGTACGGTGAATCAAAGAGGTAGACGTTGATAGTGATATATATAGTCAAAATGGGTAGATACAGTGTGAAAAGATATAAGACAAAGAGAAGAACCAGAGATCTTGATCTTATCTATAATGACTTATCATCGAAGGAGTCGATTATGAGATTGAAAAACCAGCCACTTGACGAGAATAAGGCCGGGTTGGGACAATATTATTGTATTGAATGTGCCAAATACTATGAAACTCAGGACGCATTAGACCGCCACACGAAGGGTAAGGTGCACAAGAGAAGGGTCAGGGATTTGAAGCAAAGGCCATACAGCAACTTGGAATCGGAAGCGGCCACAGGAGTCAATATGCTTAAATTCATGGAATCAGTGGAGAAATACAAGGCATTGGAGCAATTCAAGGAGCAAAATAAGCAGGAGTTCGACGAGTTGAAAGACCAGAAGAAAGACAACTTGGATGCGATTATAACCGGGATCCCAAGTGGAGAAGCTGGCCAAGAAGACAAGCCAATAGTGCCCGAAGGCGAGGTCGAAATGACCGACAACTGAGGTGCTGTTGACTATTTTGTATACTAGATTTTTGTTGCACATTTGCAAACATTCTTATGATTTCATTTCGTTTAAAGTGTGTTTACACGTTTATATTTACTGCAAGAGTTAGCTACTTCACATCATACAACAGCTGCATCGTCAAGGAGATGTCGGCTCTAATACATGGCAATCAGTTATGATTCTGCTTCGTTTCGTTCAATTGTAGTCTCTAGATAGTTCGTTAGCTTGTACTGGTACGGGGAGATGTAGTTTTGTGTAACCTTATACGTTATATCGGACTGATAAGACATTTCGGGCACTGATTGCACAACGACCACAAACATTATCTATTATGAAGGTAAAAATCAAGTCCCGAGCCGGAGCTTCAGTAATAAGTTGTACAAGTAACCAAGTACCGTTGAATACTTTAGTTCATGAAATCAAAATAGCACTTAAGGGTTCGATATCCGATGATGCGGTTATTACGCTTAAGAACGGGTTTCCTCCCAAAGCCATAGATATGTCGAGATTGGAGGCACCACTCAGTGAACTAGGCATTAAGAATGGAGATCAATTAATATTGGAAGATGAAAATGAATCTTCTTCAACTGATATGCAAGAATCCAACCCGAGTCAGGTGTCTAGTGGTTCACATACTAAAGCCAAGTCAGATCCTAATATTCCATCCATTTATATTGAGTCATTAGACAAGCACCTAATTCTTCGGAATATACCTGACGATAATTCATGTATGTTCAACTCAATTTCGTACGGCCTCTTTGGATATAACTCGTTCGATCGCGATGGCATTTCACCACCAAGTAATCTAAGATCTATTATCAGTAGTACGATTCAGGATAATCAGGATACATATAACGAGGTTGTACTCGGTAGATCAGTGGATAAGTACTGTCAATGGATACTAAAGAAAGATTCGTGGGGCGGTGCTATCGAGTTAGGCATATTGGCTGAATGGTTCAAAGTCAGAATCAATTGTCTTGATATTGAACTGGGAAAATTCATAAGATTCCAGAATGAAGCAAATAAGCCAGACAGTTTTATAGTATTGATATATCTGGGTATTCACTACGACATTTTATCTTTGAATGTGAATTTGTCAACTTCAAGTCAGGATAAGCAAGCTGATACGTGTGTCTGGCCAATAAATTCGAAGACAGAAGAGTTGGTTCTTGAATATTCGCTTAAATTGTGCCACTATTTACAAACTCAAAACTATTCTACGAATACAACTACTTTCAGAATAAGGTGCTTAGATTGTTATAAGATATTGGTAGGGGAAATGGGAGCTTCAAAACACGCAAATGAAACGGGACATTACAACTTTGGTGAAGTCAAATGAAATACAAAAACGTATATATACATAGCGAAATATATGTAAGCAGACATTGTCACGTCTTTGTCTACGTGTATGATAATGAAGACACCGATGGTATAGTATTAATGATGCACGTGATCTCTTCTTAAATAATTTGTCGAGTATCAGCAAATCGATTTTTTATGGACGATTAATGCTAAAATTATTTGACATTTAGGACTTGGATAACGCTACAGTTGAATACCAATTCATATTTCTTGTCAAAAACATTAAGAGGAAGCTACCAATATGTCAGCAACAACTCAGTTTTTCTGTATGTTTTTCTTTTTAATTTGCCTTTGAAATATACTTTATACGTGGAAATCCATTTCTTCACCATGAAACTTGCTTTCGGAAGAATTGATACATTCACATTAATATCTTAATAGTTTGCCCATTCGAGCTCATTTACTAACTATAACCAGGTCGTCAACCTAAATCTATTGATTTAATACAGGATTACGAAGAAATCACAACATTTCCTAAACCGACTGCTGAATGCCGTGCTGCTTTATATTCAAGTAATGGCGAATATTTTGCTTATACTCAACCAAATGAAGTGGTAGTGGTTAGGACCACTAAAGAGGCACCATTGCAAACTAGAATCGATTTGCCAGAAGTCTTCGATATATATTTTTCACCAAATGGTACTTACTTGTGCTTGTGGTGTAAACCGATTTTACAGGATAAGGAAAGTGGAGTATGGAATAAAAATGTGAAAATTTTCAATATTAATTCTAATAGCATTATTAGTGAATGGTCGAATAAACATCAAGCTGGATGGAAGCCACAATTCACACAAGACGAAAAGCTCTTTGCTAAAAATGTCAATAACAAGGAGCTCCATTTTTTTGATGTCACGAATTCTAGTAATGAAGAAATTAATATTAATCAACCCACCTATAAGTATAAGCTTAGTGATCCGAAGGCTACTTTCCAAAGCTTTCAAATGAGTCCGGGTTTAAATCCATCCATTGCAATTTTTATCCCAGAAAAGAGTGGTAAACCAGCAAGTGTCGTGATTTACAATGTACCAAATTTCAATCAGCCAATTTGCCTGAAGAATTTCTTTAAAGCTGAAAGATGTCAATTAAAGTGGAATTCGATTGGTACTGCATTATTAGCATTAGCATCTACAGATCACGATACCACCAACAAATCTTACTATGGGGAAACCAACCTTTATTTATTAGGAATTGCAGGATCATATGACTCAAGAATTGACTTGAAAAGAACTGGCCCTATTCATGATATCACCTGGTCTCCTTCTGCAAGAGAGTTTGCCGTTGTATATGGTTACATGCCAGCAGATACAACATTTTTTGATGCCAGAGGTAATGCTATCTTCTCATTACCAACTGCACCGAGAAATACTATATTGTATTCTCCACATGCCAGATATGTATTAGTAGCCGGTTTTGGTAACTTGCAAGGTACAGTTGATGTATATGACCGTCAAAATAAGTTTTCAAAGGTAGTAACTTTCGAAGCTGCAAATACGTCGGTATGTGAGTGGTCGCCATGTGGAAGATACATATTGACAGCCACCACATCACCAAGATTGAGAGTCGATAATGGGTGTAAGATTTGGCATGCTAGTGGTAAATTGGTTTATTTGAAAGAATACCAAGAATTATATTCGATCACTTGGAAGCCCCAAAGCTTGGATAAGTTCCCCCCATTAAGAAACTTGGAAGATGCACCTGTCGCACATGAATCTACAAAGGAATATTTAGCAAAGAAGCAAGCTAATGACTTGAGTGCTGCCCAGAAGCCTAGTGGAGCATATCGTCCACCCCATGCCAGAAATTCTGGTAGTAGTGCCAGAACGTCGTTATATCAAAAGGAATTACAATCAAGCAGCTCGCTTTCTGGATCGAACGGCAACGGTGCCAGAACCAGAGTGGTCCCAGGTGCTGCTCCGGTAGATAACACTCCTAAAGAAAGCAAAAGTGCCGCCAAGAACAGGAAGAAGAGGGAGGCTAAAAAACAACAACAAGACGAAGGACAACAGACTGGATCGCCATCGAACAGCGTCGAAAGTGTCCAAAAGGACAATGAAACTTCAGAAAGTGGCGTCATTGGCGGTGTAAGCTCGTTGGAAGAGAAGAAAATCAGATCGTTGTTGAAAAAATTGAGGGCTATAGAAACATTGAAAATGAAGCAGGCCAATGGCGAAACTTTGGAAGACACCCAAGTGTCCAAAATTAAAAAGGAGGACGACATTAGAAAAGAATTACATCTGTTAGGATGGTCTGATTAGGTCGACTTCATCCATAATATCACCACAACAACTATCGGTGCTAATTACTCTCGTGGTTGGTGTCCCCTGATATAAGCCATTTGTGCCAAGTAGTGCCTAAATAGTCAACTGTATAGAAATAAATATTTTTGCACCTGCCTTAGCTCGCTGTATCTCCTGTCTTCCAAACAGATTACTCATTTAGGGGTACTAATTGAAAACATCACTCCCAGGCTTCTTCGCTTCGCAGACGTATACCTTGTCCTGCAACCGCGATTCGTGATTGTTCAAGAATCGCGTTTCGCATTGAAATGAAGCGTAGAATCTAGATTTTATGTCTCTTGCAACTTTGACGCATCAATTATTTTTTCATTTCGTTTTACGTTGTCTATATATCGCACTTTACTTATTGGACATCATCGCCTGTCTGTTGTCAGGTCGCATGTGCTTGAAATGGCGTCGTTTGTCTGTAATTCTTAATGTTCGTTAGCTACCATGGTCTTGTTAGTTTTAATTTGTTTTGCGCCTAATTCCTAAGACTAAACCATTAAGTGCGAAGTCTTCATCCATTTACAGTCTACTCACCGCAGATCGCACCCATGCGCCCAAATTACATACATACACCAATAATATCCAACGCAGTTCGTGACGGTTGCACGGCTCAAGAGGTGCTTTCTTTGACTCTGGAGCTGTTTTGCGTATGTCGAAACGAATCCCTACGTATTCTACACACTTCTTGAAACCAGTGCGATTGCCGTGCACGTATTCGCAACATGTTACGTATACGTGTATATCGTTTGAGTACAAACAGGATAAACTGTTCGGACACAAACAGAAAATAGTATATGAAACGATGAATGAATATCCCGACAGTTCCTATCAGTTCTACCTGTCCCTACTATCTTCTACTATTTCCCATTATTTCCTACTTGCTCTCTACTACTTCTCCACTAGCTCTTTGCTAAATCCCATTTCTCTCTACTAGTTCCTAACTATCCGTATTCACTTACTCTCCTACTCGTCTAATACCAAATACGGTAAGTGCCGTCCGGTCAATAGGATGCGTTAGTTTTGGGCTCACAGCCCGCCCATCGCCCGTCTATCGCCCGCCTATCGGACGGCCGTATTTGGACTAGCGGGCGATGACGTGTTAACATAGCGGCGTGTACATACCAAAATAATCCGATACAGTAATTGCTTTCTAAATTTGTGACCACGGACCCGCTCGTAGGCCCGCCGACGGTTTAAGTTTGAGAAACCGGTACTAAGTATATAAAGAAGGAATTTTCCTTCTGTACGAGGGGAACAACAAACAAAACCTGGACTTATATAATTAAATTTACATTATATTCTTTCAAATTGTAACATAAGGTAGATTATCAGAATATACACATACACAACTAATATGTTGGTCGCTAATCAATTAGGACACAAGGTATCAGGAGCGGGGGGTTCCACTTGTGGAAGTCATATGAAGCCTCTAAATAGAGATTACAGAAAGGAAGAACAAAAGGAAGAAAAGGCCGATAAAAGGGTTGAGAGAAATAATGATAGTAAACAGGATGGGGAAGAAGATGAGGTGCCCGATAATAAGCTTGGGGAGTTGATACACAAATTGAAGGGTATCTTATCGGGCAAGGGCCTCGCGTCGGAGGACGTGGACATCGAGAGAGTGAAACAGGTGATGGAGGAGTACGAGTCGAACGAGGAGGAATGGGGGAAGTATGC
>JAMYHY010000153.1:0-27983 GCA_024586305.1 Debaryomyces sp. S3305
GAATTAGATGAAATATTCTCACTTTGTTCAAGCCCTTCCTTTTCGAAATCATCGAAAAGACCCAATTTCATTCCCTCATCTTCTTGTTCTTTTAAGTTTAAGTGGGGCAAAGTAGCAGCAACCCTCCATGGTTGTCTCTGATCAACATGCGCTTTCGCGAAAATAATATCAATTTCTTCTAAAGTACGACCAGCAGTTTCAGGATAAAAGAAGAAGATAACTGGAATAAAAAGATAATTGAAAAGTGCGAAGAATAAGTAACAACCGTATTGACTTTCTGCCATAAAAAGAGGCGTGAACATGACGACAGCAAAATTTGTTAACCAATTAGTACAAGTGGAAACCGCAGAAGCAACAGTTCTTGTTCTTAATGGGTTAATTTCAGGTGGATAAACCCATGGCAATGGCAAAATGGTGAAAGCAAAGAAGGCAATAAACAAGAAAATACCCACAGCTGCAGCTTTTTTACCACCCTCACTATTACCATCCTCTGGAATCAAACTCACAAATGCAATAGTGAATGCCAAACCCTGGCCGGCAGCACCGATCAAAAATAAGGCTCTTCTACCTAACTTATCAATCAAAAAGAAGGATGGAATAGTAAATAANCGCTCAAATAAAACAGTTGAATAATAGATAGAAGCATTACATCCGGTAAATTGTTGGAAAAATTGGGTAGATGCACCTATAACCATTCTAGCAAAATGCTGCAGCTTTCCTCCAGAAAATAATTCTTTAAACCCTACTTGCGATCTTGAGAATCTGTTAATAGCATCAGAGATAACAGCCATTTCAGCAGCAACCAAATCATCTTCCATTTCACACTCATTTAAAGCTGCCAATACATAACGAGCTTCATCCTTGTGATCATGAGCAATTAACCATCTTGGTGATTCCGGCATATTAATTATACCCACAAATAAAATTAAAGCGAAAAATATTTGGAACGCAACAGGAAACCTCCATTGAACAGACGCATTTTCTCCTTCAACATACGACAAACCAAAATCTAACCAATATGCTACAAATGTACCAACAGCAACAACAGAGCCTTCTAAGTTTACTAAGAAACCTCTATTTTCAGCCTTAGAAACTTCAGATTGCCATACCGGAATCGTAGCAGTATCCATACCATTCCCTAAACCAGTAATAACTCTACCAATAATGAATTGTCCCAAACCCCAATGTTCACCATATGAAGCAGTAGAAATAACTGTACCAAGAATAATAAGAAGAGAGCCCACAATAATCATTGGTCTTCTTCCGAATCTATCACCTCTAAACATCGCGAACAATGCACCGAAGAAACATCCAATTTCATAAGACGAAGTAATTCCACCCTGGTAAACTGACGACCAATGATCTGAACCAGTATACTCTGGGTCAACTACAGGAAATTCCTTACTAAAATCATCACCAGTAATAATACCAGACATTAAACCTTGATCATAACCGAACAAGGAGAAACCAGTCACAGCAGTAACTGTAATCGCAACTCTAAGGGCCCTTCCCGTAAGACCAAACGTATTAGTTCTATTCCAGATCTTTACGCCCATATTATTAGTCTTGTTTTCGGAAACTAATTAATAATAGTAATAAATCTAAGCTAAAAGGAAAGAAGATTTAAACATACATAAGAACTTCAGGAAATCTTTCCCAATATATAGTTTTCGGATATCCCAGTACAATCAGGTTGTTTATGTCTGCTGAACTTTAACAGCCATATAAAGAAAGAAAAATATGCAACGACCCGAACCGTAACGGAAGTATTATGACGTAACATGCCACTTGCTTAGTCAAAAGCCGTATGTTCCAGCGAAATTGTGATTGGACGTTTCCTATTGATATTTTGAACGTTTGTCAATAATGCATATAAGGGTAAATAGTTGCCTCATAACAATGCAGGCTTTAATAATATTTATGCTTGAAATATACTTATTCGAGAGAATATGTACGAAACACGAATTTAGGTATGAAAGCTGACTTGTCTCCACATTTTTACCCCCACTATAAAGCTAATCGGAGCTCATAAACAAGATGCAATACGAGGTTTAGCTTAGTTGACGAACGAGTCGTCACATATACTTACGAGGTTAATATATTCTGTTGTAGCTCCATATATTGTTTCTAATGGTTTTTTTTGTAATAGAACTGTTATGAAGCAAAAAGCCAAAAATAGCCGTTCAAAATTAAGCTTTCATGATTGATTATTGCATGAGCTTCAACAAGAAAACATGTTGATGTAAGTCGCTGGTTAAAAATCGAAATTACTGGGCATTTCCATGCATCAGAGGTTCATAACCAAAAAACTTTAATTACTGTTGTCGAGGCCCATTTAAAGTTTACAATCATGGACCAGGCGCTTGTAAGGCGGTAAGATTACCACAGAAATGCATACGACAGTCAAGTCGGAACACTACCATAAATTGATATTACATAGACATTAAACTAGTTGGGGTATTGAGTAGGCTGAATAATGTAAGGAAATGTGCCTCGACACACGACGATAGAAATATCATAGGATATACGTACTATGCATTGCTAGAGAAACTTGTTTCGATTTAGCGTGTGTGTTGACTTATATTTGGTCAACTCGTCTCGCTCGATAAAGCACGATAGAAGATAATCCGTAAGAATAATAGAAGTGACACTGTCATTGAGAAGCACTATTCAATCAAGGTAGTCAAATATGTCTGGTTGTTGTCATTAGCACTGCAAGCATTACCTAATTCACATGGCGACGAATATTGGAACAATACATGGGATATTTTCCGGAGATACGCTAATTGTAATTTTGTATTGTACTGCATATACGTATGTTTATGATGGTTAGGCATCTAGAACCAGCCCAGAAAAATATGTACGTGCTGACCTTTTAAGCGGCAAAACATTAATTATTATTCTACTTTAGTTGCTATGGAAGATTCAAAATTATTTAAAGTATCTGCAATAGAATATGTGGATATACTTGGAAAGACATCTTAGTTTTTGCTTCGAATCATGAATTATAGCGAATAAAAACACTGCTGAGATGGTCGCGCATATGTATTAAGTTTATCACGAAGACATATTGCCAGTAGCATGTGTGAATGCTTTCTTTATAAATCGCATCGCAAAATCTTTGATAATCGGGGCTCTTAATCTATATGAAATCTTAATTACCCTTTATGGGTAAAAGAGTCGAAACGATCAACTACGTAAGAAGCGATGCTACCAACACAAAAAGTAATTTTTAAACCCTTGGTGTTAGTAGTTTTTATGCGATTCTTTTACGGAATCTTATGTAAACGTTTGGAAATCCCAACGTAACATATTGGAACTAAAGAACCATGGCTTTCATAGAGCGGTTGGTCTAAAGGTATCTTAAGATAGTTGGGATACTTAATTTCATTACAAACATACCAATCGATTATTGTGCATTAATTTTACTGGTATGTTGTTTCTTTTCTTACACTTCGTGTCTTTATTGTTCAATTTCGATGAATACATTCGGGAGTAAAATGGGATTGTCTCATTCCGCATGTTTTTTGCAGTAATGACTCAGTTCAATTCTCTTTCTATGGGATAAAATCATTAGTGACGTAATTATTGGAATGCCAAGTCTAATGAATTGCATCAGATAAGAAATTCGAGTATAGAAAATAATGAATACATAATATATAGCACTTAGATGTTGTGTCACATTTCTCGAAGAATAGACGTTCAGTAAATATGCAAGAGAAACAGAACAGTCAAACCCGCTTCTTATATCCGTCATTTCTTCAAAAAGGTATGCAAATGTTTCAATTTATCCGAAATTAACGTTTCATTTGTTATCTAGATAATCATCGGACATGTCAAATATAATTTCAATATTGATTCTGAAAAATCAGATTAGAGAATTGCACACGAGGCTGTACAATAAAGCTAGTAGTTCATCCATAAAAATTTGCAGAAGAATACTAGTGGGAAAAGGCAAAAAAGACAAGAAGACTGGATGCTGTACAAGTCTATAGATGCCAAAAGCATTAATGATCGTCGGGGTTTGTTTTTGTGTTCCAATGCTGTTTTCCTCATTTTTCTTAGTGTCGTAAACGTCATATATAATATTGATTGCGTCGGAGAATTGGGAAAAGAAGATGATTCAATTGATTTTGGCAAGTAAATTATGGAAATTTCAAACATTTGACTGTCAAAAAGGTTTAGAAGGGCAATAATTAGACTACAGTAGTTGTTTTCAAATGTGAGAAGCTTATGAAACGAGTTATGCTTGTCCATGACATAAATACTAATAAATTGTTCTGCGTAGAAATTTACTATAATTCTAAAGTAGCTGTAATTTTTAATTTGGCATAAACTGGGGTGTGAAATGTAGTACGGTCAAAAGCCTCGTTTACTCTCATTATATATTATTCGCTCTTCAATTTAAAGACAGCCCCTTATTATTCAAGTGACGTGCATAACGATAGCAAAATATCAGAGTATGCATCGGACCGTTTTCCGTTTTCCGAATTCTAATTCTTAGCCAATACAAAGGCTAAACAATATGTTATTGCCCATAACAGCACTCATAGCAACCCCTTCTCTTCGTAACTTTTCTAATTCAAGTGTATTATCTGATATATAAATACCATTCATATTTATTTCAAGATTATCTAGATAATCAAAGTATTAAACAATGTTTATTTTAACATAGGTTTTGACAATTCTTCTGAAAAATCGCTTGATATAGTCGAAAAGCCTAGCAAGCCCATTTCTTTGGTAGAAAAAAGTCCATTGGAGTCCTAAAAGCTGAGTTATTAGCTGCACAATAGAACACTTGGTACTATAAAGTTATTTTATTATGCTCTGCATTTAGTAGATTATGCTTAAAGTCTAGACGGTCAAATAAGATATATCTTTACTGGTTACCATACTCAAGAATTTGAAGAGCATTTTTTGTTAACGACCGTCTCAGTCATAACTGCGTTTGTGGGTGCTGCCACTCAAGCAGTTTATGCCAGATTGTCCGACATATTTGGTAGATTAGAATTACTTAGGATAGGTGATTGATCAGTTTTCTTTTAGATTTTGCTTCCGGGGTTGAGTCAAGCTACTTGTATGCTGTATTAATAGTTGCTGTGAATGAATCAGAAAAGTCCGCAACCAGGATCACTTCCTTGAATTCATTCGTTCCAGTTGTTGCTGGTGTTCTATTTGGCTTGTTCATGGTCAAATTCAAAAGACTAAAGGGCTTTATAATATTTGGTATTTCTATGTGGACTGTTGCTTTCGGCATATTAATCCATTTCCGAGGCAGTTTAGACTCTCATTCTGGTATTATTGGTGGATTATGTTTAATGGGATTTGGTATAACTTTCTGTTCGTATCCTATTACAGTATCTATCCAAAGTTGTGTCACATATGAAAACATGGCCAAAATGGCATCAGTTATTTACACTGTCTATAGTGTTGGTGATGCCGTATTTGGTGCAATTTGTACCCAAATTTTATATGGAGATTTGTACAAAAAACTTGGTGATGCGGACTTAGCGATGTCTGTCTATTCTCAGCCATATGAATTTGCAGTTAACTACGGTTGGGAAACGCAAGAAACACAGGACGCTGTTCAAACTTACAGGAAAGTTCAGTAGATTTTAATGATTGTCAGTATTTGCCTCTGTGTTCCTATGCTTATAGCAGCATTTTTCTTGAGAGATCATAAACTAGGAAACGCTCAAAATATTGATAATGTTGAAGAAATGAAGGATGTTGATTTTGTTGACTATATGAAAGAAAGTACAACCAAGAAAACATTAAAAAGCTCGAATAACGAAGTAACCTAAAATCATTCATTTTGGAATCTTAGTTATCATGATGATTGGCATGATTGTATATTTAATAATAGTAATAATAATAAAGGTGTCGATATTTAGCGCTTCTTAATAATCATAGTATCTACGAGGTTATTACATATTATTGAAGTTTATATATTTCCATTTTCTCGTTGGATTGTATAGTATAGATTCACTTATATCTTCATCATAATTTGCGATCTGATGACCCTGATTTTTATGGGTGCGAATTGGGGATTCGATCATCAAAGAGTTTACGCAATTAATCATTTATTTTTAGATTTACTGAATAAATATAGAACAAATAATTACTTTTATCGAATCAATTAAACTAATTCATAGAAAACAATACTTTTTATTTCTAATCAAGCCTTAAATCAAACTTACGATTCATTCTGAGGAGATGATTATCATTAAGTTTATTTTTAGACTCAAGATCTACTGACTATCTGTTATGTATAAATATAAATATTTTTGCTGAATACTAACATAAAATTACATTCTACAGTAATTATTTGATAAAAAATGATAGTATCTAGTACTGTCGCTTTCTGTATTTTTATGTGCTCTGCTCTTGCATGCAGACAATTCGAGCTCCTAATTGTGAACTATGGGTCTGATCTTAATTATGTCCCAATAACAAAGCATAAAGAGTATGATGAATTGTATGCGGGGAACAACACGACTGTTGATCCTCTTGGTGACATTGTTAGATTTACATTAAATGATGATGGCACGCTTGAAAATGAGGTTGGTGTCAAAGTAAGTATTGTTCCCGGTGACGAGTATTACGCTCCATTTGGTTTGTCGTTGGATAAAGATAAAGATCCTTCTAAGGACTTCTCAATTAGCGATGGGAGATTGGCTTATCAAGGTAAAACTGGGTTTTCGGCTTGTCCTTTCTTCGTTCGAAACAAATATGAAAATTACCTCTCGACCAATTTGAAGTGTTCCGCAGGAACAGTAATCAGTTTGCGTGTAGTGGATGATATCCACACCGCTACAACAAGTACACCTTCCCCTACACTACTTCCAACTTCAGTCAATTAGTTTATAGCTATGTGTACGTGTTTTCGTTCATATACGCGAATTTTAGTATATTCCCCCCCTCATGGTCCCCTCCACCCACCAAAGAGTCTACCAATTGTAGCGTTGCTCGTGATTTCGGATGATCTCAATTTGGATTAAGTTTCGTTTAGCAATTAGTTATACCGAAATGTAGTATAGCCATGTCTTAGCCTCTCATATCTTACGTTGCATACAAATCAAATTAGGAAAATTTATATTTTTCCTTATAGAAGCCATAATTCACATATCAAGACAATTCTGCAGAACTAAAAAATGTTAAATCAGGGGTTGCATCTTTCTTTTTCCGATAGGAATATATCTCAGCTAGCTCACACTAATAAAATTGACCTCGTCATTTAAACGAATATGACTTTAATCTACATAAAAGGACTATGTTAATTAACCTAATTCCGAAAAACTCACCTTTGCCGAATACCTAAGTAGATTTATAGCAGTTAGCTTCCGCGGAAAGGAATATTGTATGATTGGGCACCCTAAGAATCCCGCAGTAACATTGAACCATTGGTTGTACAGGAAATTGCCCCACATTTCGGAACCTCGCATAATTTCGATTAAACCTAATCCTGGATAATCAATCTCATCAAAACCGAAAATTGTAGCCTGAATTCCAAGAAACGGATTATCAAATATATTTAAAGGGGAGTATCCCCACATAAACAATTCTCTTTATAAATTATAGGTTTTTGAAAATTATTGCCTTATCAGTATTTGCATAATGGGATACGAAGATAAATTACTAGAGCCTGCCTTAAAGTTTAGAAAGTTCTTGGATAAGTTTCCAAACATCCATAATGTCTATATTGTTGTCGGTATTTCTTGTATATCTGGTATGATGTTTGGTATTGATATTTCCTCAATGTCCTTATTCATTGGAGATGATAAATATTTAGACTACTTCAATTCGCCAGATTCTACACTTCAAGGTTTTATTACAGCATCTATGTCTTTAGGGTCTTTTTTCGGAGCGCTATTTTCAGCATTTATATCAGAACCTTTCGGTAGAAGGATGTCATTAATGTTCTGTGCATTTTTTTGGTGCATTGGAGCTGCCATTCAATCGTCGTCACAGAAGGTCGCGCAGTTAATTATAGGTCGTTTTATTTCTGGTTTCGGTGTTGGGTTTGGTTCCTCGGTAGCCCCTGTTTATGGTACAGAATTGGCACCAAGGAAAATAAGAGGGTTAATTGGTGGTTTATTTCAGCTTTCAGTCACCTTGGGAATTTTAGTTATGTTCTATGTTTGTTATGCTTTACATTTTATCAACGGAGTGGCATCTTTTAGATTATCTTGGGGATTACAAATTGTCCCTGGTCTTCTTTTATTTATTGGTTGTTTTTTCATCCCTGAATCTCCTAGGTGGTTAGCAAAGCAAGGCTGTTGGGAGGAAGCTGAATACATTGTGGCAATGATTCAGGCCAAAGGCAATAGGGAAGATCCCGATGTCATGATTGAGATAACTGAGATCAAAGATCAAATTTTGGCAGAGGAAAATATTAAAGCTTTCACTTATGCCGATTTATTCAAGCGGAAATACCTCCTTAGAACTGTCACCGCAACATTTGCTCAAATTTGGCAACAATTGACAGGTATGAATACGTTAATGTATTATATTGTTTACGTTTTTGATATGGCTGGCTATCAGGGCGATGCAAATCTAATTGCCTCTTCAATTCAGTATGTTCTTTTCTTCGTTATGACAGCCCCTTCATTATATTTAATGGATAAACTAGGTAGAAGGCCCATTTTATTAAGCGGTGCAGCATTCATGATGATATGGCAATTTTCAGTTGGTGGTTTGCTTTCCACTTATGCTGAGCCCACTGATAATGTTGGTGGTAATGATACTGTCAGGTTAAGGATTCCATCTGATAACTCAACCGCTGCCACGGGTGTAATTGCATGTTGCTACTTGTTTGTTGTATCATTTGCATATAGTTGGGGTGTTTGTGTCTGGATGTATTGTGCCGAGGTCTGGGGTGATAGTGCATCAAGACAAAGAGGAGCATGTTTTACAACTTCAGCTAATTGGATTTTTAACTTTGCGATTGCAATGTTTACCCCTTCTGCCTTCAAAAACATTACTTGGAAAACATATATGATTTTTGCAACGTTCTGCGGTTGTATGTTCCTTCACGTATTTTTCTTTTTCCCAGAGACTAAAGGTAAAAGATTAGAAGAGATTGGCCAAATGTGGGATGAAGGTATTCCAGCTTGGAGAACAGCCTCATGGGAACCATCTATTCCATTCTTATCTGACAACGACTTGCGTGAAAAGCTTGAAGTAAAACACGTCGAAGATTCAAATTCCACTAATTCGGATACTGATAAGCCTGATGCTGTCCATGTTGCTTAGGCCAGGTGCTTAAGATTTTATATTTGCAAGGTAGTTATTTAGGAAATACGGCATATATATTACATTGTTCTATTTTAGCGGATTCCATATAGAAACTGAGATGACATAGCATACGTTAAACATTGCATAGCTTGATTATTATTCTTACTCTCCATAATATAAAGATAATCTCATAGGATATTTAATAATTAATTGGATAAGATGTACTTGGATTACAAGTTTTTATTTAAACGGCGTTTTAATGGTTCAGGTATCCTCTGTTCGGAGTTTTAATCGTAATTCGAACCACAGTTTTTTAGCCGTTTAATCTTTGATATCACCGTCTCACGTGGAAACTACTCCATCGGAATATAAAACATTCCAAATATTACAAGATAAAATAATTGTCGAAGCATCTATCTAATGTTCGGAAAATCCAACGAATCGTCAGAAAAAGTTTCTGAACAAATTTCCGTTACGGATTTAGAGGTAATTAAGGACCCAGTTGATTCTAATAGTCATGGCAACCTCGCTCGTAATTTTAAGGAACGACATGTTTCGATGCTAACTCTTGCACTGGCCATAGGTACAGGATTAATAATTGGATCTGGAACTGCACTTAAACGAGGAGGAACCATTAGTATCTTTTTAGCATATTGCTTTACTGGCAGCTTATTGTTGGTAGTTATATTCTCCTTAGCGGAAATGGCTAGTTTCTTACCAATGCAAAAAGGATTTAGTGGTTATTGTACAAAGTATGTTGACCCAGCAATTGGCTTTGCAGCCGGTTGGAACTATTTCTTCAAGTATGCTATAGTTTTATCGGCTAATTTGACAGCCGCAGGTTTAGTTATCCAGTTTTGGAGAGATGACTTGAACGTTGCGATTTGGATATCTGTGCTATACGTATTGGTTATTGCAAGCAATTATTTCAGTGTCCGTGTTTACGGTGAAATAGAATATTGGTTGGCAGCAAGTAAATTGCTTGTGTTAATTATAATTTTTATTGTTTGTATTGTGATAACATGTGGGGGGACACCAAATCATGAAACAATCGGATTCCGATTCTGGAGAGAAACAGGGTTTTTATCTTATCTAGTGGATGGTAAAAAAGGTCAATTTCTTGGTTGGTGGGCATGTGTTATCCAGTCTATATTTGGATTTGTGGGGTCTGAGATGGTTGGTATAATTTTTGGCGAAGCTCCAAACCCAAAGAAAACAATTCCTAAAGCATCGAGACAAGTTATTTTCAGGATTTGCTTTTTTTACATATTTGGTGTCTTTCTATTAGGTTTAGCAGTTTCTCCAAAAAATCCGTTATTAGTAAATGCTAATGGCACTAATGCCAACGCATCTCCATATGTTATTGCTATCAAGTCATCCGGAATAAAAGTGCTACCTTCATTTATTAATGCCTGTTTATTAATATTCATCTCAAGCTCTGCCAACACCGATCTTTATATCTGTTCGCGCCAGATATACGGATTAGCTAAGGATGGTGCAGCACCAAAGATTTTCTTGAAATTGAATCGCTTCGATGTACCGTTCATCGGATGCTCTTTTGCTGCCCTTTTTGGATTGTTGGCTTATATGAATACTAAAGAATCAGCAGCTGAAGTTTTCGGTTATATCACTAGCACCGTTTCGGTTTTCGGGATCATAAATTGGATCTATATTTTGGTTGCATATATTGGATACCATAGATCTATAAAAGCGCAAAATATTAGTCGTGAAGAAATTCCATTTCGTATGTGGTTTCAACCGTATACGTCTTATGTCGCTCTTTTTTTAGTTACGATTGTCACCATATTCAATGGTTATAGTGCATTCATCACATCATTCCATTATAAACTTTTCATAACTTCATATATTGGAATAGCAGTCAATATTTGTCTAATAATAGGGTATAAAGTTTTTTATAAAACGAAGCAAATTCATCCGTTAGAGGTCGATTTGAATACTCCTTATTAGTGGCTTCTCTAATATTATTTCTTCAGAGGATAATAGATAGATAATAATTCAAGATATTAGACAACTTTACTACATATCTAATGTAGCTTTATACCTTGGTTTTCCATGCGTCCCTTTTTTGCACTATTCATATCTTAGTATTGGCATTATTTGAGTGAATTGCCAGAAACCTTTTTCTCAGTATACTTCTATTTATTGCTTGAATATAGCTATTACTAGCTAAGCTAATTCTTGATCAGATTAGTTATAGAATCCTAATCTTCTACTATAAAAAGGGATCTCTAGATATACTTAGATGAAGTAAATTATATATAAGAAATTCTTACATTCATTTAATTCCAACATCAAAATCTTAATGTAAGAGAACAATTAGCTTATTTAAAGTGTTTTAGCTCGTCAGCCACAATCATATTAATTTTGTTAATAATATTATGGCCTTTGATGTGGCCGCTTGGTATGGAGCAATAGGATTTGGCCTTATAATGTCAACCAAGAATTTTCCGAATATTATTACTGCTGTAGCATGTTCGGCAATATTATCGTATTGGCATGGTAGTGACCTGGATACTAATGGTAATATAGTTTGATCGCAAGCCGTAAATTACTCGCAATGAAGAGGCAAGTAGGTATGTCTAGAGCTACTAGGCATAATAAGATGAAATATAACATAATAACGGATCTAAACTATTCTACACCCAATCCATTAAATTATTAAACTAGGTTTATAAGTAGATAATTATGTGGGTCTAGTATTGCACTTCAAAACCAGATTGTAACCACGGTGCATGTGGTAGTAATAATAGTGGATAGTAGACTAGCACATGAAAAATAAAGAATGTTTTAGAGGTAAGCTACCAAGTACAACGCGTTCAATGGTGAAATATTTTGGAATTCCTACGTAGGAATCAACGGTTTTTGCAACAGTTACACATCAAATAAATAAAGAATAAGCTATATTAATAACCTTAAATATTCTTCACTACACGACCTTACTTCTCGATAAAAATTGCAGCCCACTATGATACAAAGCAAAGAAATACATTATCGTAGTGGAACTAAAATAAGATGAATTTATTTAATTTCATTCCTATAGACCCTAAAGTTATAAGTCGATTATATTTAGATCAGTTTGTCAAGAAAATTCAAAGATGTAGAAAATAATTTATGACCTAAATTTCAGATTCATTCTCTTTATAGAATCATCGCAGATGAGCATTTATCTTATCCCAACCAGTAATCGGATGGAGATCATAAATTGAGCAAATATTTTAACGAAAGTAGCCTTATATTGTCTTGTCCACATTATTCTCCAATTTATATCAGCTATTAGAACGAGGTTGTTGCTTATGACCAGCACAATCTCCAGCTCACATGTGGCTCAATTTGAGTAATATGAGAGTCTCGTAGAGTAATACATTGTTTCTATACACGTATGAATTGGAACGCAATTGTGGAATAATTTATGTTGCACATTTTCATGCTCCTCGAATAACACGGAAAATGATCCGGCGTAACCTTTAGGGTATAAATATGAGTTTAAATTCCTACTATAAAAATGATATCCTTCTTCTTAAAAAAGTTGAGTTAGCACTAAATTATATACAACTTAACGTAAAACCTTATAAAATAAAGATGACAAACACCACAACATTTGGCAAGAATAAAATTGAATTGCCCCAATTAGATTGGGCCTATGATTCATTAGAGCCTTATATTTCTGGTAAGATTAATGAAATTCACCACAAGAAGCACCACCAAACTTATGTTAATGGTTATAATAGCGCAATTGAACAATTGATCGAAGCTGAGGCTCAGGGAGACGTTAAAAAGGCTGTTGAAATTCAACAAAATATTAAATTCCATGGAGGTGGACATACTAATCATGTTTTATTTTGGAAAAGTTTGGCACCTAATTCTCAGAAAGGTGGAAAACATCCAGGATCGGACACTAAGCTTGGCAAGAAAATCATCGAACAATATGGCTCTATCGATAATTTAATAACCATTACAAACACAAAGTTGGCTAGTATTCAGGGTTCAGGATGGGCATTCATCGTCAAAAACAAACAAAACGGTGGGAACTTAGATGTTGTGACTACATACAACCAGGACACTGTCGCCGATCCTCTAGTTCCATTGGTAGCAATTGATGCATGGGAGCATGCCTATTATTTGCAATATCAAAACGTTAAAGCCGATTATTTCAAGGCTATTTGGAACGTTATAAATTGGGAAGAAGCTAGTAAAAGATTCGAATCTCATTTATAAGTTCAATCCATTGCGAAACCTACATTAGCTAGAACCATAAGAATTGAATATATCAATTAAACCCTTGAAAGAGTATTTATTTCATAGTAGGATTTTTATAGTTTATCTGTCCTCAAAATTATTTTTCTTTTCACAACTTTTTCACAACTTTTTCCAAATATGTTTTCTTCTATATGCCAAATATGTAATTAATGTTCCAATGGATTGTTGGTAAACTTTGTTCAAGCGCTTGTGCTTACCTTACTTCATTTGAACACATTTTCAAAAAAAAAGTTATATTGTAACGTTGTGATTGATTACAAAGCAGATAAAACCACTATCACGTTTGATCTGGATAAATGGCGACATGAGTACGAACAAGAAAACCACAGTTCCAAAATCTGATCAAGTGGATAAATGTTTTTCCTTAAATGTACGATAAGGATTAGTGATAGTGCACTAAACAATAAATGTGTCAAAAAATCCACAGCTTTTGCATCCACATGTATCCACAATAGCCTAGTCACAGTTCGTAGTAATACTATGACAAAAGTACCTAATAAAACACACTTATATGGTGCCTCAGTCTTTTAGTGCATAAGCAAACTCTACTTTAGGTCTGCGTTCGGAGAAACATACTTAATTGATTTCTATTAAAGGACGTTGAATGTCTATTATCTGACCATAAAATACTGAAGACAATTAACAACTTCTAAACTATGCAAGACACAGTGCAAGATACCGTCAAAGAGAACAATGCTGTTAGTTATGAAAATAATAGCTACAATCTGGTTGAGTCGTCACCTAAGAAGAATACTGAAATAGTTAATGAAAGAGGTATTGCACCATCTGATTCAAATGACGAAGATACGCCGTACATTGATTTAAACTTGGACTTATCCGAAGAAGAGATTTTTTATAGGAAAAATTCAAAATGGTACAAGTTGAAGTTGTTTCTATGGGATTCTGTTGACAAGCATCCAACGGAAAAGAAATTCTTGATGAAATTGGATTTCTTCTTAATAAGTTCTTCCATGTTAGGCTACTTTATTAAGCAGTTGAACGCCTCCAATGTTAAGACCGCGTACATTAATGGTATGGATGAATATTATAATATGAACCAGAATCAATATAACTATCTTAATACATTATGGACAGTGGGCTATATTATTGGGCAAATTCCATCTAATTTAATCCTTCATCGCATCAGTGCTCGTGATTATTTAGGTGGCTTAGAAATTATCTGGGCTATATTGACTGTATTGATGATCACTTGTAAGTCTTTGAATGGATTATATGCAATTAGGTTTTTTGTGGGCCTAACTGAATCTGGTTATTTCCCTGGTTTGGAGTACTTAGTTGGTTCATGGTACGGAAGGGAAGAATTGAGTAAACGTTCTACTTTTTTTGCTGTTGCCGGAGTTGCATCTGGGTTGGTTTCTGGTCCTTTACAAAGTACAATTTTAAATAACTTTTCAGACAGTAGCTTGCCTCCTTTCAAATGGATGTTCGTATTTGATGCGGTAATTTCCTTCCCTATTGGAATATATACGATGTTTGTCGATCCTAATACACCTTCAACCACAAATGCATGGTATTGGACAAATGATGATAAATTAGTTGCTTTGGAAAGAAGACGAAGAATCGGAGCACAGCTTAATACACGTAAAAAATATACTTGGAAAAAGATTAAAAGCTTCTTTAATACTTGGCACATATATGTCTTTCCATTATTATTTCTTGCTTATAATAACAGTTGTGCTGCGATAAATCAGCCTACTTTTGAAGGCTGGATGAAATTAGCCTTAAATGAGCCTCAAGAAGTATATAACCGAATGCCTGCAGTTATTTCGGGTGTCGGCATCGCTGTAGCTATTATCATGTCATATTTTGCAGATTTCATTGGAGGTAAAAAGAATCATTATTTCGTTTTCGCCTATTTTGTTTGCTTATTAATTGGATGTGCTTTGCTTTCAGGGTGGTATATTCCACGAGGACTTCACTGGTTTAGTTATTTCTTGGTAGGAGTTCCCACATCTTGGGGACAGCCTCAGATTTTTTCTTGGGTTAATAGATTATTATTTGAAGATGATATGAAGAGAAATTTTGTTGTTGTATGTACGAATACGCTAGCTTATGTTACCGGTGCATTTGTCCCTATATTTGTGTGGAATACTAATGACAGTCCCAGATATTTTATTGGATTTACATATACTGCGTGTTTAAGTGCTTTTGGGCTTGTAATGACTGGTATTGCGGTACATTTTATCCGAAGAGATGAAAAAATCAAGGAAAGATATGCTACAGATGATCTTTTATTGGTTCTTGATTAAAAAATAAACATTCAAGGATCCCCTGATCGTTTTATATGATTGTAATTAGATGAATTGGAAAGATGATACATAGATATGTTTAGTATTTTTAATGGAACGTCTTTATATATAGATAGATATCATAGATTATTCTATTTTGAACCTTTCAATTATACTTGTAATTTTTACAATTATGCTGAATATAATAAGACAGCGTGTTCGTTCGACCCTATAATCCTTTGATGTGTTACGCAACGACAATTACGACCAATAGTTTTTGAGGGTATCTCTCATAACTGTGGTTATAATCGCATAAACATGGCTGCGAAACCGAGTTCAAATTTCACGAATAAATTATGACCCGGATTCCAAGCTATTTTCCATTTTAGATTATAAAACACTTTATGGATTAGGATCGGAAATGTTTGAGAAATTTTCATATTCATGGTCTCGATACTTCTCTATGAATTGCATTATAGTTTGCATAAAAATTTTTAAAAATCATTTCTCTAGAATCCAAAGAAGTGCTTGCTAAATAAAATTGGTACATTCTGAGAAATAATGTTCCATATTCTGCTATGTGTTTTTCAACTGAATTGGCATGCCACAGGTAAATAAGTGGCATAATTTTTATTATTTTGTATTTCTCTGAATAATATTGCAAATATAAAACATCATTTCTTACATGTATGAGTTAGTATTAATAATCCAGCCACAGTTACCACTTAATTTTATTCATTACTAATCTCCCAATACTATAAAGATACTGATTGAGAATCTTTTTTCCATTTACTCTTAACATCAAGAACAAAAAATAAATAATGGCTCCTACTGCAGAAGTAATCAGACCCAATTCCACAAACTTTGATTTGGAAGAAGCTGTTCTAAGTATTGCTCGCTTGAACACAAATAGCAATAGCAAAAAACGTGATTTCAGATCATCGTACAAAGGTGGTTTTGCTGATTCATGGGTTGAACGCTTGCCGAGTACAACAAGAACTAGATTGGAGAAGGCTGGTGTTGATTTGTCACAAGGATATCCAGAGAGACCACCTACAGAAGATATCCCAATCTTTCTTGATCAAGCAGAAGCTATAAGGAATTCTGAAACACCTTATATCGAAAGAGGGAAGAATGCCGATCCTGAGAAGAAGGCGCTATTTGGTGCCGCAAAAGAAGTTAGAGATCTTACCAAACATATTGGGACAGAGATAATTGGATTACAGTTGAAGGATTTAAATGACCAACAAAAAGATGAATTAGCTTTATTGATTGCTGAAAGAGTAGTAGTCTTTTTCAGGGACCAAGATTTATCTCCACAGAAGCAGCTTGAGTTGGGAAGCTACTGGGGAACAGTTGAGAAACATGCCCAACAAGTTCATGTTCCAGGGCTTCATGGAATCACTGTTATTTGGCAAGACTTGTTTAGAAGAAACGGTCTAGATATCAATTTTAAGAATGCTGTCGGCCAAGGAACTAGTATCTGGCACACAGATTTAACCCACGAATTACAACCACCAGTAATTACACATTTACATAATGATGCAATTCCTGACGTTGGTGGGGATACTGTTTGGTCATCTGGTTATGCTGCTTATGATAAATTGTCTCCTTCTTTTCAGAAATTCTTGGAAGATAAAAATGCTATATACATTTCCGCAAATAAGTACGTAGATCGTGAAAATCCATTAAGAGGAAGTGCAAACATTGAAAGAGAGCATCCAATTATCAGAACACATCCTGCCACTGGTTGGAAGTCCTTATTTGTTAATCGTTCTATGACGAGAAGAATTGTTGGTTTAGAGCCAGAAGAAAGCAAAGTTATCTTAGAATACCTTTTTGAAGTCTTTGAAAAAAATTTGGATATTCAGGTCAGGTTCAACTGGAAACCAACCAAAGACGGTTTAGGTACTTCTGCTTTGTGGGACAATAGAGTCTCTCAACACTTCGCTGTTTGGGATCATGAAGGAAAAGAAGCGAGACATGGAACGAGAGTCTCATCCTTAGCTGAGGTGCCATATTTTGATCCCAACTCGAGATCTCAGAGAGAGGCCTTAGGATTAAATTGATTAAGTAATTATATACTTTTATATAATTTAATTGAACTTTTAGATATTTCTTTCGTCTGAATTAAATTAAACAAGTATTATTGTCAAACGAAAAAAAAATTGATCATTGTGGCTGCGAAATCGCAATTTTTTTTTGGAGAATTACATATTATATGTCATTTTAAAATAATAATGTCTAAGTGGAAACCTTATCTTCTATCAACCTTATCATAGATAAATTAATTAACTATATTACATTCATTCTATTCTCTTACAGGACCTAGTACTGATCCTTTTCACCTATCAATTATTATTAATGATTGTTTTTCATGTTGTGTATTTTTTCAAATGATTTAAATGTGGCTCTATAGCATGTAATCAGCCTCAATAAAATTATTTAAATACAATTAATGGACAATATGATATTTAATCATTTGAATTTATGAATCAGAATGACTAATCCTTCGAGCCAAGTTATAACCATCGGTCAGAAAGACGCTAATTATCAAAATCTGTCTTTAAAGCAAGATAAGAAAGATGTGTACCATGAGCAAACAGTTGAGGACAATGATTATTCCAATACTGTTTTTAAAACGGAAAGCAACTTGACTAGAGGCTTGAAACAAAGACATATTCAAATGCTAGCTTTGGTTGGAATTTTTGGCACAGGATTATTCTTATCTTCTGGAAGTACATTAGCACTTGCGTACGTATTTTAGCAAACCTTCACTGCCCTAATTAAATTGATTACTAACAGGTAAAACTTTAGGGGAAATGTGGGCATGTTGGTGGCTTATATATTTGTTGCCTTTGTTGTTGGTTTAAATCAAATGGCGAACGCTGAAGTGTCTACTTTAATGCCAGTTACTGGATCCTATGTTAGACAATCAGAACATTTTATTGATGAGGCTTTAGGGTTTGCTTTAGGTTGGATTAACATTTATGCCGCCATTATTCCATCTGAGTTAGCAGCAACAGCAGTTGTTATGACTTACTGGACAGACATTAATTCGGCGCTTTGGATTTCTATATTTGGCATCATAATTATTGCTACAAATTCATATAGCGTAAGATTCTATGGCGAGGTTGAATTTTACCTCGGAATTCTTAAAATTCTATTAATCGTTGGCTTGTTCATCACATGCTTGATTATTGACCTAGGTGGTATTAAAGGGAAAGAAAGATTAGGTTTTCGGTATTGGAAGGAAACTCCTTGGAATGAATATTATAGTACTGGCTCATTGGGTCGTTTCCTTGCTTTTTGGAAATGTGTCTCTGGAGTAGTCTATTCTTATGGAGGAATTCAAACCATTAGCTTGTATGGGGGAGAAACAGAACATCCTCGTCGAAGCATTTTTACAGCTGCAAAGCGAATTCGTGCGTATAACTCAAATCATTTAATGGTGGTGTCTCATATACTTAATACTAACCTAAATTTAGTTGTCCGTGTTTTTACCTTATATTTTTTAACAGTATTTGTATTAACGTTAGTACTTTCTTCGAAAGATTCAGATATAGTATCACCAACCGGTAACGCAGCTGGCTCTCCTTTTGTTATTGCCATTAAAAGAGCAGGAATCAAAGGATTACCACATGTTATAAATGCTGTTGTTTTGACTTCGGCTTTCTCTGCAGCAAATTTATCAATTATTCAAGGTTCAAGATCGCTATTTGCTTTGGCCTCTAAGAAACAAGCTCCAAGCATATTTCTTAAAACAAACAAGCAAGGACTTCCATATTTTGGAGTTATAGCTGTATCTTTGTTTATTCCCTTGGCATACATGTCAAGTTCGTCGAGTTCATCGACGGTATTTCTGTGGTTCCAGAACATTACTTCCTCTAACTTACTTCTTTGTTGGTGCTCTATTTCCTTAAATCATATATGCTTGACAAAAGCGATGAAAATACAAGGTTATTCAAGAGAACAGCTTCCTTATACATTCAAGTATGCGCCACAAGCAGCATGGATTTCACTATTTTTTTCTGCATTAATATTGTTAACAAGTGGATTTTCCAATTTCTTGCATGGGAATTTTCTGATATCATCATTTTTCAGTTCGTATTTCGTAATCCCGTTGTTCGCTGTGTTATATATTTTTTGGAAATGTTTTAGAAGAACAAAATTAATCAAGCCTGAAGATGTGGATTTAGCCAGTTTATTCGCAAATTATGAAGAAAATCCTGAACCCCCATTAGAACAATTAAAAGGTTTACAGTGGTTGACCTTACTTTGGTCATAGATTTCTAGATAATGTAAAAAAAAATATAATTCTTGGCTTTTAATAGGTAACAACAAAAAGTAATTATTATAGTTCACAATTTTATGCAAAAAAATCTATGTCTTCTTAAAATTAAGATTTAATCAAATTACAACATTTTCTGTTATATTTCTCGTGTTCTTAATAATGTGGGACATTTGGCAAGAACAAAGATATCCGTATTTATTCAATAATTCTTTAATTTATAAATGATGTATATTGTAGGTTGGCTGCAACTTTCCGTATATTTGCTTGAGTATGCAGAATTACCCGTCGAAAAATAATAAATTGCCGTCACGCAAATATTCCGCTGAGGATACTAATTTAAGCAAGGAATAGCAAAGCTGGTTCCTTTTTTTCAAGGGTTCAAGTGCAATATCTAAAAGACCTCCCTAAATGACCAAGTAATAAGCCACCACTAATTGTAACTCCTTGATGATTTAAAATCTATGTTACATTATTAACGTACGTAATTTCTAAATTACAACAATAAGGTTGCGTGATTATACCAATTCATTTGTTGATTGGGGCCTAGAAGCTCATGAATCCTCCATAAACAATACTCAATTGTTTTGCAAAATCCATGTAAGTCATTCGGTCTTAATGTCGTCACAAATTCGATCAAAGAATGAAAACTCATATATTCATTTAATTGTGCTTCTTAATCTCTTGTGTTTTATTTCTAATACTCAATTGAGTTGGACAACATCAGTATTTACAATGTTACACACGTACTTGAGAATCATTACTGGTACCTAATTGTAGCTTTACACGGAATTAGCGGAATTAGATGGGATGGAGAATGTGTATTCGAAAACATGACGCCCAATTATCGACCTCTTGATATGAAGTCACCACAAACTTATTCCGTGTCGCTTACTAATCGAGCATTTTACACATTATCCATGTTGTTAACATATGCGTCCAACATAACCATTCGTTGGTTTGAATTCGTGCAATCTCTGATCGACAGATTGTCCTCATCGAGATCTTTATAGGTGTACTAGATATCTCTTATTTCTATTAATTACGTGATTGGGAAAATCAGTCATCTCTAGCTTCGGAATAAATGGATCAAAGTTAGCTTTTATGATCATGCTCTGAGCTTCGTCCTGCAGTAATAATAATAATAATTATATTAAAATTGATGTGGTACGGTTATGGTATATTTCGTACGGCGTCAAGTTAAGTTACAATACGTATATTTTATCAGCTCAAATGCAGGACTTGAGTCTTTTAATGACAATTCATAAGAGGTTTGAAACCTCTTATTTCTCGTAAAGGCACTTATTTCCCAATATTCCATGTATAATTGTTCCGAAATGGTATTTATGCATCTCCCCGCTATATTTTTTCTAATTGCAATGCTGTTGTATGCCCTAAACGGTTATGTGGAGAATTCGTGTAGTTTCCCTCTTTGGAATAATTGTCCGTATTTCAGCATGAGATTCAATATGTGCCCCACAAACTCCTGAAGATATGCGAGTGTTATTTTTTCGTAAATTGATGATACGATTTTTTTTATTGTGTTGTAGGCGACGGATAATTTCGATTTTATGAGATTTCAATATCTTATAAGACGGGAGCAAATTCTGTATTTAAAACTTGACATTTTTATGGAGCATATAATTGAAAATTGATAAAAGATTTATTAGAGTGAATTTAAAAAATGGGATATGAAGCAAAGTTGGTCGCGCCAGCTTTAAAGCTAAGATTATTCTTAGACAAACTACCAAATATTTATAATATTTATATTATTGCTACTATTTCGTGTATTTCAGGGTTGATGTTTGGTATCGATATTTCATCAATGTCGGCTTTTCTTGATAACGATGCTTATCTTAACTTTTTTAATACACCTAAACCTGATATGCAAGGTTTCATTACTGCTTCCATGTCTCTTGGGTCGTTCTTTGGGTCTCTTACTTCTGCATTTTGTTCAGAGCCATTTGGCAGAAGAGCTTCATTGTTGCTTTGTGGTTTCTTTTGGTCAGTCGGGGCTGCAGTTCAATCGTCAGCACAGAATGTGGCCCAGTTAATCCTTGGTCGTTTTATTTCTGGTTTTGGAATTGGTTTCGGATCGTCTGTGGCACCTGTTTATGGATCAGAGTTAGCACCTAGAAAAATTAGAGGGTTAATTGGTGGTCTTTTCCAACTTTCAGTTACCTTAGGTATTTTGATTATGTTCTATATCTGTTATGGGTTAGGTAAAATCGAAGCGGTAGGCTCATTCAGAACCGCCTGGGGATTACAGATTATCCCAGGATTAATATTGATCGTTGGTTGTTTCTTCATTCCAGAATCACCTAGATGGTTGGCAAGACAAAATTATTGGGAGGAAGCGGAGGATATTGTCTCTAGAGTCCAAGCGAAAGGTAACAGAGAAGATCCCGAGGTTTTGATCGAAATGGCTGAAATTAGAGATCAGATTCAGACTCTAGAAAAAGTCAAATCTTTTACTTATTTTGATTTATTCAGGAAAAAATATCTTCTTAGAACTGTGACAGCGGTTTTTGCCCAAATTTGGCAACAATTAACAGGTATGAATACATTAATGTATTATATTGTCTATGTTTTTAAAATGGCTGGTTACAGTGGAGATGCGAATTTGGTTGCTTCATCAATTCAATATTGTATCAACTTTGCTATGACTATTCCTGCATTATACTTAATGGACAAGGTCGGTAGAAGACCTGTGTTATTAGTCGGAGCTGCTTTCATGATGGCATGGCAATTTGCTATCGGTGGATTGTTGGCTTCTTATGGTGATCCGGTTACTCAAGTTGAAGGTAACGATACCGTTAAGATTATTGTAAATAATCCTTCTGCCTCCAAGGCTGTTATTGCATGCTGTTACTTATTCGTTGTTTCATTTGCTTGTACTTGGGGTGTATGTATCTGGGTTTACTGTGCTGAAGTTTGGGGTGATAGTGCCTCAAGGCAAAGAGGTGCTTGTGTTGCAACTGCTGGTAATTGGATTTTTAATTTTGCAATTGCAATGTTCACTCCACATGCTTTCAGTACCATTACTTGGAAAACATACATGATTTTTGCGACTTTCTGTGCATGTATGTTTCTTCATGTTTTCTTCTTTTTCCCTGAAACTAAAGGTAAAAGATTGGAAGAAATTGGTCAAATGTGGGACGAACATGTTCCAGCTTGGAAGTCTGCTTCGTGGCAACCACATGTTCCACTCGTTTCGGATAATGAAATACACGGGAAAATGGATTCTGCGCATGACGAGCATTCTTCTCGTTCGGAGTCTACCGAAGAAAAGGTGGTCGCAGATCACATCGCTTGATCGAATGATTCGAATGCGGATTATGTGCATTAAATTTGTCGACTATTTTCGTTCGCCCATTGCAGCATTTATATTAGTTGAACCTTTTTATTGATTAAATTGGATTTTTAGCAAGATTGCTTGCAATACTATACCTGATCCTTCAATCTAATTTCTATTCTTAATTATAATTAAACCGAAGTTGAATCAAAATTAATACACTTATGCGGAAAAATTGAATAAAATCTTTGTAATTATTTGAATTTGAAACATCATTAAGCTAGTATGTCTATTGACAATATATATACGTACATTCAAAAAATTGTTTTCTTGTAGCGTATAAGATGTTTCTAAACAAACAGCGCTATCATTAATAATTAGGCGAGGGAAGGACGATCAGCTCGCAAAAATTTCTATCTTGACACTGTGAACACAAAATCTGATTTTCTCAGTTGAAATTCATTGGAAAATACGACGCCATCGAAGGTTTCAACAAGGAAATTATTAGCTTTAAATTCATAAATCAATTATAACTTATTATCCAGGTATATTATTATGTCTACTGTTCCAGAAAGTTTTAAGGCTCAAATAAATCAAGGAGTTCCAGGCTCTGTTAAGGCTAGGCCTGATCCATTGCCCGCAGGTAAAAAGATAGCTCCTAACAAGAAAGCACCTTGTTCGTTTGATACTTCCTTCGAAGAAGCAACTACAAAAGCTACTATTAACGGACGTCAAAATGAAGTAGCAACAGCTTTTGAAGAAATCGAACAAGCACTTTCGAAAGGAGAATTTTCCGAAGCCATCAGAGCTCTTTGGTACCTTAAATTATCAACCTTTTATAATGAAGATTCCGCAAATGTCTGGGCGTACATTGCTTTTGCTTTTGCTCATTTGGGATTTGCTGAACATGTTGGGTTTTCACTCAAGAAATTGAAAGAAGCTGGGTTGGATCAGACAGTTTTGAAACAAGAAGTTATGGTTGAATTAAAGAAGATCAGTAAATAGAGCTATAATCAGAACGTTATTTAGATCAATTTATGTCTAATTTAGATATAGCTTAGAGGAAAATGTAGATCATGGTCGTATGTTTATTTGATAATACCATCTTGAATATTAATAATTATAAAGAAAGGATTCATTCATTGCAGAGAAGAAAACTTCTTTATGCGTTCAGTTAATCGTGTGTCGAAAATCAGTCATATATCTCCTATTACCATACTTCACTAATTGTACAACGATACTGACGATGCCATTAATATTAACACGAGCTTGAATTTATTGAAGTATAATTGAATAATCGCATTAATATTAATACGACTTCAGAAATTAAACAAAATATACTTGATTTTGAGAATCAAATTAGAACGAGTCTACAAATTGAATATGCATTAACAAAGACTCCTTTCACAACATTATAACATACAATGTGAGACTTGAAGAGAATAGGCTGCAAACACTAAGTGACAATAATAAATGGTGGGTTATATCCGGGAGAATAATCGTACGAACATTTTTTTGTGGGGGATTATTCGATTTCATTTGACTATTTATATCTGACAATAGCCATTCCAGGAATTGTTCTTCATGATGATATAACTGAAGAAAGATAAGAAAGTAATACGAAATAAAGATGGCTGTTAAAGAATTTCCAAAAATTAAGTCTGTAAAGACCTACATTTTGAATGGAAAAGGAATTGGTGGTGACTACCACAATGTTGAGAGAGGACATTGGTTAATTGACAATTCCATATCAAACCCTATGTCAAAATTTCCAGAATATCGCTCTTCAAGAGTTAGCTGGGGCATTAACGTGTTAGGTTCATTTTGTGTAGAAATTGAGGCTACAGACGGTACCCGTGGGTTTGCTACCGGTTTTGGTGGCCCACCAGCATGTTGGATGGTTCAGAATCATTTCCTAAGATTCTTAGAGGGGGCTGATCCAAGGGATATTAATATTTTATGGGATAAGATGTTTAGAGCTTCTATGTTTTATGGACGTAAAGGTATCACAATTGCCGTTATTAGTGTTATTGACTTAGCTCTTTGGGATTTAATGGGAAAGATCAGAAATGAACCTGTTTATAAGTTGATTGGAGGCGCTACTAGAGACAAACTAGAATTTTACTGTACTGGTTCGAAACCAGAAGCTGCAAAGGAAATGGGATTCTGGGGTGGTAAGGTTGCTTTGCCATATGGACCCGACGAAGGCCACAAAGGGTTACAAAAAAACGTTAAATTCTTAAGGGAACATCGTGAAAAGGTTGGTCCAGACTTTCCATTGATGGTTGACTGTTACATGTCTTTAACTGTTCCGTATGCAATTGATTTAGCCAAGGCCACTGAATATTTGAACATTAATTGGTTTGAAGAAGTATTACACCCAGACGATATCGAAGGCTTTGCACAATTGAAGAGAGCTTTTCCAAGAATTAAATGGACTACTGGTGAACATGAGTATACAAGGTATGGATTTAGAAAGTTGATTGAGGGCCGTAACATTGATATTTTGCAACCTGATGTTATGTGGGTCGGTGGATTAACTGAAATTCTTAAAGTCGCTGCCCAAGCCGCGGCCTATGATATTCCAGTCGTACCCCATGCATCCGGTCCATACTCTTATCATTTTGTAATTTCTCAACAAAATACTCCATTCCAAGAATATTTGGCCAACTCTCCTGATTCAACTTCTGTTTTGCCTGTTTTTGGTGGATTATTTATCGATGAGCCAGTTCCAGTAAAGGGATATCTCGACGTTTCTACGTTCGATAAGCCAGGGTTTGGATTAACCTTAAATCCAAAAATTGAGTTGATTGATGCTGATTTCTTATTATCACCTTCGCCAGAGAAACCATTAAAATTGGCTGATACTAACGTAAATGGCCATACAAATGGATATACCAATGGAAATGCCAATGGAATAGCCAAATAGGTAGGAAGCAGTATATAATTATGCAGTTAGTCTAGATTATCTAATATAAGTTACAGGCTACGAATTAAATTAATAAGCAATAATGTGCTAATATTACAGACATCTAATAATGATATTGGTATATATATAAAAGATGTCATGACACATAAAATTAGTTAATAATATCATACCTAAGGCTAATACTGCTTTATAGTGAGCATATTTGTTCGTATGAACATTGTGAATATTCTATTCCAATTTAGGTAATGATCCGAAGCTCGATCGCATAAAGTATTTAGCATTTTGCAAATCGACTATAATTATGAATCAAATCGCCAATTATAATTACTATAACAAAAACTAAACATGTATGGCTTATTGGAGGGAAAGACGGTAGCTATAACAGGCGGTGTAACCGGAATTGGCCGTGGAATTGCAAGTGAAATGGCAAAAAATGGAGCTAATGTTGTTGTTAATCACTTACCGAATCAATTGGAGTTAGTTAAATCGTTGCAAGAGGAAATTGGTGAAGATAAATTTTTAAGTGTGGCTGGTGATATATCAAAGCCCGAAACCTGTGAAGATTTAATTGTTAAAACAATTGAGAAATTTCATGAAATCAATGTCTTTGTATCAAATGCTGGAATATGTGAATTCAGGGAATTTACAGAGATAGAACCCGAAACATATTATAAAACGATTGACATAAATTTAAACGGAGCCTTTTTTGCTATTCAAGCAGCGGCTAGGCAAATGAAAAAACAAGGAAAAGGAGGTAGTATTATTGGAATCAGCAGTATTTCAGCATTGGTTGGGGGCGCCTATCAAGCTCATTACACACCAACGAAAGCTGGAATATTATCTATCATCCAATCTACTGCTTGCGCTTTAGGGCCATATGGTATTAGGTGTAATGCTCTATTACCGGGAACTATTCGAACAGCTTTAAATGATGAAGATTTAAGTAATGATGAAAAAAAGAAATATATGGAAAAACGTATTCCTTTGGCTAGACTAGGCCAGCCTGAAGATNTGGCTGGGCCGGCGATATTCCTAGCAAGTGACCTTTCAAAGTATGTAAATGGTGCACAATTATTGGTTGATGGTGGTCTATTTGTCAATTTACAATGATAACAGTATATAAAAAGTTATACAAAAAGTTATATAAGATTATAAGCCTTTAGATAGTTAGTGCTATAAATTTGCTTCCTCGATCCTTCATTCAATTCAATTTTATCAAATAACATTTCAGTAACTTCAAACCATTTTGAAGTCAATTCTTCACCAGCAGCAAGAGAACAAACTGGCCAATTACTCGCCCATATTGTTCTATCGACATTCCAAAGATCAAAACAAACTTTGAACCATGGATAGATATATTGAACACATTTATCTTTATTTTCAATTAGTTCAGTAGGTAACTCTGAAAACCCCCCAGATAATTTCATATATGAGTTTGGAGAATTGGCAAATATTTGTTTGATGTAATCTTTCCATTGAAGAAACTCATCATTTTCTTCAATCTTAGTCGGGTCAATACTCAAGTTTGGTTTTGTCAAATGGTTAATAATATATTTCAAATTAGGAACTTGCTTAAAAACTTTAATGGTTTCTTCAAATTGCCATAAGCCACCACATCTAAAATCTATACCCCACTCAAATATAAAATTATTATCATCCAACCACTCTAAAGATTGAACAAAATCTCTTTGGAGCATTGTATTC
>JAMYHY010000154.1:0-23907 GCA_024586305.1 Debaryomyces sp. S3305
AGTGGTGTACGCGTGGCAAACAGACCTTGCTGAGTATTCGCTAAAATTGGGTTACTCATCTGAACCAAGTTTGCCAGAGAATGCGAATGGCCGGAATTTGGCATAGGTGGGTGAGGAGATACGGGAGTGAATATGTTGGAAACACTGGCGATGGAGGGCAATTGGGGTGGGTGAGGAGATACGGGAGTGAATATGTTGGAAACACTGGCGATGGAGGGCAATTGGGGTGGGAGCGCAGATGTAGATGATGATGCTGATTCAGAAGACATTGATCTGTATGACGAGGCCTCCAACATGATGGTGACATCTTTGGTAGTTTTAGTTAAATTAGCCATGAATGATCTAACGTCGTTCAAAATTGGCAAGTCCTTCATGACACCCTTAACCGAAGAAAATGTCTGGATGATTGCCTTTAAGAATAGATTAATATCGTCCCAGAATAGTTTTTTGGTTGTTTGTGATGGATTATTTCTAATTGTGATTAATTTAGTTTTAAGCCTTTTGGTGATGTCCATCGAGGACATACATACATTAGTTAATTCCTTGACTTTAGTAGCAACTGTATGGCCATTAGATTGACCAGAAGGAGTAGAACTAGTGGCCGCACTACCCGTTGCAGTTTTACCAATAGCTTTCGACAATTCGCTAAAAACAATTTGAGCATTAGAAGTCGCAATCTCAATACTCCCGTATAGCTTTTCGTCTATATCATCAGTGTCGCTTCCAACGCTAGTAGTATTTATTGATAATGGTTTAGTTGAGTGCTTTGAATCCAAAGAAGGTTGTTGGTTAGTAGAAATAACATTTGAATGTGTCGTGGTAGAAATATGTAATCCCAGGGTAGATGCAAGTATTTTGTGAGCATTCAATAGTTCATTGAATGAGCCATAAAGTGTCAAATATAGCATTCTGATAAAGCAAACATCAATTTTCATCACAAATGTTGAGAAGTTTTCGCTTAATAAATCCATAATTGACTTGAACGAGGAAATGCAGGCATGGAGATGAATGTTGATTTGATCTATATTATCACCGTTCTCTTCAACTATTTCTAAATTCTCCACTAGAGAATCAATATTTGATTTTGTAGTGTACAAGTAGGAAACCATCTTAATGGTAATTTTCTTGTCAATGCAAAAACCAGTAAACCTACGTACTGAAGAATGAAGTTCACTAAACGAGAAAAGAATTTTCCTAGAAGCCTTTATTAATGCTGCAGTATAAGCACTTTTCTTAGAAGTAGTGTCTTTCAACTGGAATGAAGTTCTTGACGGTGAAACATCACCTTTATGGCCTGCCGTCTTAGACGAAACTCTTAGTGTAGACTTGCTGGCTGATTGAGGTACTTCATGTATAGTCTCGGAGGTGTCGATATTATTCATCGATTGACTTATGCCATTCTTGTATTGCTGGCCAACACTATTATTTCTAGATGTAGATAGTGAGTGAGGAGCAGTGTTATTGGATGCAATATTGACTGAAATATTTTCATCAGTAGGTAATTCTTGTAAAGTAGAAAGCCGTCTAAAATAAGCTCCAGACTTATGTTCTGTATCGACCGTATCACTTTTCTCAAGAATCCTATCTATTTCCCTTAATGTGTTAGACCTGGATCTATTACGGCTTGAAGCTCTACTCATGGTGGGGGTGCTGGATGCTTGTGGATATTGTACATTTCCCTGCGTGCCCGAGTTGGTAGAGGCCGTAGTGATTGAAGGAACTGGGGGAGGTGTTGATATGCTGAAAGTGGTTTGACTCGCAGATGCAGATAATGATTGTTGTGGCAAAGGCAGCGGTGAAGAATATCCAGGGGCGAAACCTGAAAGGTCTCCAAAATGATATTGCGAGTCAGAAGAATCATTGCTGGTAGTGGAGGTATCATTGGACTTTGTTTCGTCTGGTTTTCTAATAATTAATCCCATTCTTCTAGCAGCCCGTGATGCACTGGTCCTCGTTTCAGATATACTCTTTGACCTAGACATTGCTGGTGGTAAACGGGTTACATGTTCTTGTTCCTTGAAATGATCAGCTTGTTCAGTAAGCTTCATTTCCAATATGGTGCTATTTGTGTTAAGGTAATTTTTCAACTCATTCACCCAGTCTAGATCAGGAGACTGCATTTGAAAATTCCGTATTACTTCGGGAGATGGCATCACTAGTGGGTTCTCAATCACTTCTATCAAATGTAAACTTCCAAGCTTACCAAGGACAGGTGGCAAATATTTAAACCTATTTTCTTTCAATGATAATACTCTCAAATTCTGAAGCCTGACTACTTCGGACGATGGCAATGTGTGCATCATATTTTTTGACATGTCCAAAATCTCTAAATTTGGTATATCACCTATTACATCAGGAAACACCGTGAACTTATTATCATGGAGATCCAAATATCGAATACTACAGGAAATAATTGAAAAATTATTGGGCAATTTAGTGAGCTGATTTCCCAGGAGCGACAACCTCTCAAGCTCCAAATACGGCTCATGTGAATGCAAAAACTCATGGAGACACTCTATAACCTCTGACAATGTCACATTTGGTATTTCCGGCAAAATATTGTTCAATTTCACGGTATTATTATATTTAATTTGTTCAAGCTGATCCTTGATCAACTGTAGTATGTGGGACTTCTGCGATAGATATGGTTGATGCATGGTTCAAATATGTGTTGGAAAAACTTAAAAATCTTTGGGTTTGAAATAATGAAACGATTGGTGATTCATCAACACTGTCAATTGTATAGCGGTACTAATGTATATTTATTCAATATACAACAAAATATAGGTTTGATTCAGATCAGTAGATATAAAAAAATTTGAGAGCATGTGTATTCTCAAGTTTACGCCAGAAATGATCAAATCTGAGCATATAGGTAGTAAGAATTATAGAAACAGCTACTATATAGACTTTATTTACAGTTTCAAGCCTTTGGCAAGTGCATCAGATCGTTCCTGCCATACTGTTTTACCTGAGCAACTACAAACTTGCTTATCGTTCTCCCAAGCTCCAGCACTACGAGCGATGACCCCACACAATGAGTCTGGAGCAGTTTCGTCTTTCAACCTCGACAAGATGACACTTCTTCCAATCAAGTCAGATATATTCAAGTCTGCATGTAAGAATCCTTGACCAGCGTACAAAGAGCCTTCTTCAGCGGTCGGAGATGCAGCTCCAAGCGAATTTATAATTGTAGACTCAGAAACAGGCTGGTCGACTTCCAATGGAGCCAACGGGTAGAAACATCCACCAGTTGACAATGCACCCTTAGACAAATTGCCTGATTTACGAATGGATGGGTAATATATACCTTGGGGCAAGCCATTGACAGTTAAATCAACGACTAGGTCGTTGGCACCCACGCTCACGATTCTGGCCAAACCTTTAACCGGTTGTTGAAAATCTTTTGGATCAAACGACTCCAAAATACACACGGCCGCCGAATTAGGTGCTCCTGTACCACGTATGATAGCATCTTTTCCTGTACTCTGAATAGCTTTCACGATTTCGGATGGCGGAACCGATCCCTCTGTGGTCACCAAGTTTGAGTTTAAATCAATGTCATATTTCGATACACCGTTCAACGATTTTAATGACTGTGATACGGCATCAACACACGATTGACATTCCATAGGAACAGCAAACACAATTTCAAATGATTTCGTCATGTTTTAATGCCAAGTTTCTTGAAAAAAAGACTTAATGAACATATATCGTAGAATTACTAATCGATCGCGATTCATATTGGACCATGTTGAGTAAATTTAACAACCAATATAGAAATGTATTTAGCTCCACAATATGGACCAATAATACTGTAATGTATGTATATATAGATATCTAAATACAAACTATTGAAAGACTAATATTACAGGGTTTCTAAATTTTTAAACTACTCATACGACGACGGTTAGTTGGAATTTGGTTGTCTACCTTTGTACAAACCCAGGTTGACGCATACATGTTGATTCTGTCAATAGAAATACCGGTATCTCTGACACCAGCAGCCTTACATGTGAAACCGAGGTCTTCGAATGTTCTAATGTACCACGGATTTGTAGATGCAGATCTCAATAATACTCTTCCATTGGTGTTTAAACAACTTTTCAAAGCTTTGATTTCGTTCAAAGCATCTTCACCTTTGGGGTCGAACCAGTCCATGTGATCCATGATAATGGCAATGGATAAAGATTTTTTGCTCAATCTAGCGAAAACGTCGTTAAGCATGTCCGTATGTAATCTTATATTATCAATTGGTACCTCTTTAGACTTTCTGTTGGCAGTGGTTAGACTTCTATAACCTTTTTCAGTCAAGTAATCAGGGCAATTTTGGGGGGTATAGTTACCTTTCAATGTCAAGTAGTAGAAATAGTTATCTTTGGAGATGAGTGATCTCTTAATGACTGGATCGAAGGTATCAACAACGTACTTTAAAATAGAATTGCCCATCATTGCTGCTTGGTTAGCAGGGACACCCAATGCCTTCCATAAAAATATAGGGTTTCCTATAAGTAATGAACTGACGAATGGATTAAATAAGGTTGGCTTAATATTTTCATTCCAAATTCTCTGTTGTTCTTCCAACGTGTCACAGTCACAGAGCATGTCAACATACTTGGTAACACCACAGATCTTAAACACCCATTTTGCCAATCTTAACGCCCATCTAGTAGAGCCCGTATCATACAAGCCCTTTCCTTTAGGATTGAAAGTTTTGTCACCTTTGTCCATCCAATATTGGAACGTGTTGGAGGAAACATGGGGACTCAATTTATCAACTAATAAATCCTTAAAGTTTTTAATTTTACCTTCACCAAATATTGACCAGATCTGATCCTTTGATAAGGCTCTAAACGAAGCAAGTTTCAATTCTAAGAGATGGTTTTGACATGGATTTAAATCAACGGCATGAATCCTTTTTGGAGGATTTGGTAAAGTGGCGTAGGACAAGATATTGTCCCCAGCAGAGGTGATTGCCAAAACGGTATCCTCTGAAGTGAACTTCAAGATGTTATCATCCTCACGAGGATCTTCCCAAGTAAATGCATACACATATTGATTTTTAAACTGTAAATATTGGTCTCTAACTTCATCGAAGTAAACTCTCCAGATCTCTTTTTGGTAGTATATAGATGGGTAAGGTAAATTCTTCTGGAAATTTATGAGTGCAGCTTCATGTCCCTTAGATATAGGAATATCGACATCTTTGTTCTTATCATCAGAAGGAGCAAGATATGGAGATTCAGTCGCCAAGCAATTGATTCTAGTTAATAAAGATGACGACTTCGATTTATCACATCCAACCCAAATATAATACGGAATACGCCCCAATGTGTTATTGTAGCAATTGAGGGATTTGATGGTACCAAATTTGTACTCGAGATAATGTCTTCTCGACAGGTCTAAAAAAACTTTATCGGCTTCAAACCAGATACGCCAAAAGTTCCTTAAAACCCATGGGATGTTTCTGTTAATAATACCTCCTAATGTGTTAACTCTACCAACTGAAGACTCCTCAGTTTGCACTCCGAAGTCGACGCATGCGATGACACCTGTTTTGTCCAATAACCTTACAGCATGATCAACGGCACCGTGGAAAGTTGGAATCATTGACAATGAGTAGGAGAAGGTGACCAAATCGGCCATGTTATACCCAATACTGAAATCACAGGCATCTGCAACTAGAATATGCACGTTGTTCCATCTCTTATCAGCGAACCTTTTTTTCGCAACTTCGCACAACGATGGTGATAAATCGACAAGATAGACAGCTTTGAAATTTTTGGAGATCGACATCACCTGGTCCATATACTCAATATTGGATCCAGTTCCACCTCCAATATCTACCCACACAATATCTCTCTTCTTACAGAGATGTGCAGTGGCCAATCTCAAACATTCTTTTCGCCCTTTTAATAATACCTCTCTAGTCTTATCATACACATGTGCCTGGTTTTTATAAAAAAGCTCTAAAGACTGTTGTTGCTCTGTGGGTTTATTTGTTACTTTAGTAAGGATAGGCTTGACGAAGCATGCCCAAGCGAAAACTAAGGCTGAGTGAACTTTTTCATTGACCCTAGATATCACCAAAACAGTACAAACGAGCGAGATACTGGTGAAAATACACACTTTGGATAAATTGATTGGTTGTTCAATAATAATGTCTGACATACTGAACCTCTAGTGAATAAAGTAGGTTCATTTTGGTGTCTTATGGATCAATAGCACTATTTATATGCCCAGTTAAAATGGTTGTTAAATTCTCATGGATGCGCACATGTACACAGAGAACGTGGTTATAAACGTGGAAAACAGAGTTAATGGACTAGACGATAGTTCAAGGAATCAGGAGTACGTGCCTATTGTCTAACATTAGATTGCACTTCTGCGTATTCAAACGGCTAAAATAATTACGCAAACTTACATGTAGATGCAATAGTAGGGTATCATCAAAAGTGTTTAAGCGTATTGTTTATTGATTTTATGGGCTAATTAAATATATATATTCGAACAGAGACAAAATAATTAAGTAACTGATAACAATTAACAGTGCCATATAGATATAAATATATAGGGCAAAAGAGACATTTTATTTATGCATCGAAAGTGTTGATGAAATGGAAATTCTTGTTCGCATCGTTGGGATGTGTTGAGGTCAAAGAAATTACTCATATTTGGCCAATTCTTCCTCTGGTTCATCTTCAAGTCTCCTAAGCAAGTAATCGACTTCCACAACCTTTGTCAAAGGGATAACAAAGTCCTTGTAGATTTTGGCGATGATTTCGGGTTGAATTTTTGATTGAGGGTTCTGTGAGTATTTCAACGATGGGTCAACTCCGTATGAATGGCCCTTTTCGATCAAACGGTCTAAGATCTTAGCCTCAACAGCGGAATTGGTGATGGAGGCTTCAATGGCCTTTACGTCTTTAGCTCTGATGAGTTTGATATACATAGCTTTGTCCGATTGATATTTAGCCTCTGCTACAAACTTTCCGAAATGTATTCTTCTCGATAAAGTCTGTAAGCAGTTGACATCACAAACAGATACTGATCCCAAGTTCTCCTGTTGTTCACCGGTTTTACAAGAGATCTGCGGTACGATTTGTTCGACATATGTCTTCAAGATTTGATCATTGGCTGTGACTTCGTCTGAATATGATGCAAGAATCTTGGGGTACTTTATCGAAGGTAAGAAAGATGGTAAAAGTTCGTTAGGAAAGAACGGAGTTTCATCTGGAGCTTCGTATCTTCTAACTTGTGAATGAGTCTTCTCCATCTGCAATAAAGACCACGCCAAAAATGATCTATTGAAGTTAGGAATTTGAAATTTGTTAGGCTCGTATACGGAAGGTGACGAGTAAAACTGAGATCTTTCAATCAAATCAAAGACTATAGAGTCTTCCATCCTCATGAGAGCTTGGCGGATATTGTTTAAATCCAATACGGTCTCCGGTTTCATAAAATCCATTTTTAGTTTAGTCTAGTTTTCATCAAGTAACCCGATTCATCACTTATCTGTTGGACGAGATTTTGAAAAATATCGAACACTGCGATGCGGGACGCAAAGAATACAAAATGGTTTTTCAAATTCATTATCTAGAGACATCATACATAAAACGTATACATTATTCATGATTCACTAATCATGTTATTAGTGCTAAAACTTATCGACTTGCTGCTGGGCGTACTTTCTTAAAACTCTGCTATCTTCAGCCTTAAGTTTTTCAAGATTTGCATCATCGGCATTCACAAAAGCGGATCTTCTCTGTAGCAAAAACCGCCTGATTCTCAGGAAACGGGTAGTATCTTCTCCGTAGTTGTCTTTACTTCTTTGTAAGTCTTGCATTGATTTCAAGTGCAGTAGCGTGTTCTGACGCTGCACTTCATTCGTCTTGTTCAACGCAAGCATTAATTCTAGTCCACACGTAAGACCTGCAACGGCGAGGACTCCGGCGAGGATCTTATACTTGTTTTTGTTTAGCTCTTCTTTTGTGGGTGGCTTACGTTTAAATTTCATCTTGTAGTAATCTTCCCAAGTCCCAGCCCGCCAGAACTCCTCGTCATTCTCAAATTTATATTTTTGTCTATGGGCGTTGGCCATGCGGTAAGACTCCCACGACGTACTCGTCTGTGTCAGGTAAGACTCCCACGACGTGTCCTTGTATCTATTGTATGCCGTTCTTCGTCTGGGATCTTTCAAAAGCTCGTAGGCAGTCATGATCTGATCAAATCTATCTCTTTTCATCTGTGGCGTCAATGGCCGCTGCTTAGAGTCAAGGATTTCGATATTACTGGATATGTCTGGATGATAAATCTTGACGTAGCTGGAGTGTATTCTCTTCAAAATCTTATTGAATTCGGAAACAGAAAGATTTTCATCTTTCGGATCGATGTGAAAGATTTCGTATGGTGTAGGCTTCTTTGAAGTCGGCCAAGGTTGTAAATTGTTCTTAGAATGATGGTCTATAGATTCGCCTGCAGTTGCATATTTTCTAGCCATAATCAAATTGCTACGAATATATGATCTTCGCATAATGCAATGGATATTAACTACCATCCTGATACTTGATTCTTAATATCCTGACTATCAGTTGCAACGTATCTGCCTTTGCTATCGATTTATTAAAAAAAGAAGGTAAATAGCCGTTTAAATCTATATCGGATTTCGTTCTTGTCACACAAATTGCTTTTATCACTTTTTTTATTAGGTATGATTCATTATATTGTCTATTTAAAAATATCTAGTATACAATAGTCAGATTGCGAGCTTGAAACCCATTACAATGCAGCCATTAACTTGGAAGGTTGGTTCTCATCTGATGTTTTAATTGGTTTGCCTAATTTAAAGACATTCTTTACAAACCCTTTTTTGTCTAAAACGACTAAATCGGCATCACAGTCCACATTTAAGAAACCTTTCTTTTTCTCTACACCGATTGATTTGGCAGGATTATTAGTGACTGTTTTAATTGCTTCAGGAAGAGAAATATTGCTCCAGGCCATCAAATTCCGCATGCATTGAGGCAAGGTGGTTGCAGCACCAGCTAAAGTTTTAGTTCCCTTCAAATATAATCTGGGGCCTGTTTTCGTTATGTATTGATTATCCCACTTGTAGGTCCCATCTGGTAGACCTATCAAATGCATTGCATCGGTGACAACTATGCACTTATCTGGTCTCGATCTGTATGCTATTGTAGCCATGGAAGGGTCTACATGTACTCCATCTGTGATCAAGCCGAAATAAGGTGCGTCCTTAGCAATTGGTGATGTTATTAACCCCACAACCCCAACATCTCGGTGATGTGGTTGTGGCATGGCATTGTATAAATGAGTGACCATGGTAGCACCATTTTCAATCGCTTTCAAGCCCGTATCGTAGTCTGCAGTGGTATGGCCAATGGATACAGTGATATTCATCTCTTTTAAGACTGCAATCACATCCAATACTCCTTCGATTTCGGGAGCCGCGGTTACTATGGCCACATACTCGGCAAGGTTGCCCTCGCCATAAATTCTTTTCATATCATTATAACCACCCTTGGCATCTGTAAATGTTTCAGGTGGATGACAACCTTTCTTCTGGAGATTTATAAACGGACCTTCACAGTGTGCTCCAAGTGAGTCAGTCTGCACTCTCGAACGGCTCGCTTTATACACTGGCAAGACCTTCTCATACACTTCTGGAAAGTTCGATGTTACCGTAGGACAAATGGCGGTCACTCCCGTTGCCAAATATTTTGCCATAGCATCACGATAATGATTCCTAAATCCTGCAATATCCTCTTCACTCGAATTTGCATTCAATGACGAGAAATTCAACCCGAATATTCCGTTGTTCTGGATATCAATGAATCCTGGTGCTAGTATATTACCTTCCAAATCAACAACTTCAATTTTTGCACCTTTTTCCGGCTTACTAGCGATTCTACCGGAAGAGTTATCCACATATAGCTCTCCATCGTAGTAGATAGTACCCTGATCACATAAATGGCAATTAGTAAATTTTGTAAACGACATATTGTAGTTTTCTCTATCAATAAATTCTTCTCATCAGATAATCTATATCTTTCCTTATACTTTATATATGATTGTAGCTCGAATACTCTGGCCCTTTATACTATGTTGCATTGCAACCTTAAGTATGTTACATTATGTGGGACAAAAAACGTGTAATGCGCAATGATAAGAGATGGAAAGTAAATTCGCAATGTAACGTTACTATGAAAAATGAGGTTCATGAATAGTAACTCCTACAGAAAGCTATTTAACTCAATACATATGTATAAATAATGGAAAGCACAAAATAAAGTAATTGGTAAATGGAAATTAGATTAGTTAATAATGAAGCAAGTTACATTTAGCTCGAAGGAGGATGCTTCATCATATTTGGCAAATTACATTATTGATAGGATCAACCAATTTGCACCTACAGCATGCAAGCCGTTTGTTTTAGGTCTTCCAACCGGTTCGTCACCAGAAGGTGTATATGGAAAGTTAATCGAGGCGTACAAAGAGGGAAAAGTTTCTTTCAAAAATGTTGTCACGTTCAATATGGACGAGTACATTGGATTGAAACCTTCTAACCAGCAATCGTACTACTATTTTATGTTTAACAAATTTTTCAACCACATCGATATACCACGCGAGAATATCAATATATTGAATGGTTTGGCAAAGGACATTGAAGAAGAATGTCGTAGATACGAGGCTAAGATCAAGAGTATGGGTCGCATCAATCTCTTCATGGGAGGATTAGGGGCCGAGGGTCATTTGGCATTCAACGAAGCAGGATCAGCTAGAGAATCAATAACTCGAAAGGTGGCCTTGGTTGAATCAACTATTAAGGCTAATTCGAGGTTTTTTAATAATGATATATCTGAGGTTCCATCGCATGCATTATCTGTGGGGATCTCTACCATTTTGGATAATTCGGATGAAATCGTAATTATAGTTTTAGGAAAGAGTAAAACGTTTGCATTAGAAAAAACTCTATATGGTACGAAGAACAATGCCAAATACCCTTCTACGTATTTGCAGGATCATCCCAAGGTAATGATCGTTTGTGATAACGAAGCTGCAGGACTTAGAGCTAAATTGTAATTTTAGCACTCCTGAGTTATTTAGTTTATAATACAAAATATACATTAGAATTTAAATTAAAACGTAGTTTATGTCCATTGAATCTATAATTTGTAATCAAAAGTCCTAGCAATACTTTCACGGTTGTTCACGCTCACGGTTGCTCACGCTTATTCGCCGAATAAGAAGAAAACGCTACGACAGAACTTAATGGATTAGCGAGTCTGCTTACATGTTGGTAACTGATATAAATCTATGCATTAATTATTTATTTATAATAAGCTGCACCAATTGCAGCACCAACAATCGAACTGTTATCGATTGACTTAAAATCTATTTTGATATTTAACCTTTTAATATCTTCATTGTCGTTTACATATTTCAATATCAACTTCCGATAATTCTTAAAGTGTAGTAATACCGACCCGACGTACCCTATGGTAAGTAGATCTTGCCCGTAACACCCATTATGAATGTCTAATAATTTTATAAAGCTGACCATTGTAATTGCTACAATAAATGCAGCCCTTTGAATGACACTATTAACAATCACTTTTAACTTATTTATATCAGAAATGGATATCAAAGACTTGTTCCAGCCAAATTCTTCGCATACCTTTTTTAGAATCAATTCGTCATCCTCAACTTCTGATATATAACACATTAATTGACCAGTGATACCTTCATAATTCTTGAAAATTGGACATAAGTCCTTATCGTCCAATTCAGCGAAAATTTCCTTTGCGTCAATCAAATCAATTAAAATTAACCTAGTCAATTCAGATAAGTATCTCCCACTAGTCATTAACTCACAGGGTTGAAAAATATCATTTGTTAATGGATCTACCGTCATATGCGGTTTGAAGTTAAGATTGGCATGTCTGAAATCAAATCTTTTATCGATTTTACTATCATATTTACTTGCTAAGTCAGACATCAATGTGTGTCCAAAAAGAGATAATTCTGTATTAAGAAGTATCGCATCCTGGTTTAATTTCTTCTCCTCGTGTAAGTTCTCAGTACGTAAGGAACAACACATGTTAAATCCAGTTCCTAAAACAAGCGCCAATTTCATGTGCTTGTCCAAAAATGAACCAGCCGAATACACTGCTAACGAGTCATTGATAATGGTTTTAATATCGATATTAATGTTGTAATTATCCGATAATGATTTCTCTAATATGCATTTTAAATCTTGATTGTAAATATCAGATGCAATGCTATAACCTTTTCCAACGTAAACGATTTTCCCAGAATTGTGAGAAACCTGCTCCAAAGGAAACGACCAAGAGATACCCGTATTAATTACTAAATCGTCTGCCTTTATCAAATGTTGCTCTTGTAAAGTGTCATATACTTTTGAACTCACCCATTTAAAAAACTCCGAATCGATAGTTTTCGACGAGTCACTAATGTGCCATTTCTTCTCGATGATAATGTGAACCCGTTCAGAACGATCTTCCGACTCATCGACAAATGGGTCGATTCTGATAACCGCCACACGAAGAGTTGACCCTCCTACATCTATGATTAGATAGTTTCCCTCCTCCTTGCCTGTTGGGCTAATATTGTAGTTCGGCAACATAGTCAACTTCGAATTTTCCGTTAGCGATTCGTTAAAGTCGTCCAATAAACAGTCAGAGTGATATTTCAAGCTGCACGGGTCCACATTCTGCGTGAATCCTTGTACCGCCTTCTGTAATATTGACTTTGAAGTAACTGGTAAGTCACTACTGACCGAACTTGGCGAAGTCGATAAGACACCCGGATCTGAGTCTATCGATGCCGTTTCCTCAACAACAGGGTGTAGCAGGTGCTCCTTCAACAGGCCACTTGATCCCATACTCGATACTGTAGGAGAAAACCCCGGTGTTACTATCGTATGTATCATTTTTGTTATTATAGATATTTTCACGTCTTATTGTATTGCGAGCAAATTATCACCACATATAGTAATTGATCCTTACGGTATAATAATTATAACCACTTGTTTGTGCCTTTTGTTATTAACCAACTAAAATATTTCCGGAAATACAAATATATATTCTTTCCTCTAACAATAGCCTATCTTAAGTAAGACTCGTGAACACAGTACTTAGATGCAAAAATTAGCTCAGTAATACCGATGAATTATACCAACGATTTATTTGAAATGGGTACGTTGTCCAATTTATATTATCACCTTACCTGAGTTTTATTTATGTTGTTGCAACTACAAAATCGTTAACAATGCAAACCTTTGTTAGTATATTTTCAGGATGTAACATCACTAGTAGTTATTTGTTCGACTGTTACATTGATTCAGCGATTTTTGTGTCCCATTTTTTCTGGTTACATTATGTCGTTCAATGTCGTACAAAATATCTCTTGCTATGTCCCATTGTACATTATCTACGACATGTAGGTTAATGTAACGGGTATACGAAGGATGTTGAAGGTCTAGAATGTGTCATTGATGTAATTACTATTATAATAGTAATGTCAAACGAGAAATAATTGTATAAAATTTGCGTAGTCGAGTTGGTGCAACCGTTCTCAATGCGGCAATAAAACAAGCCGAAATGGATCGGATGATTGTAGCATTGTAATAGTTGATGAATATGGATAGATGTTGCAAACTTATGCTTCTGGGATTTTACATGGTGTGATTAGAGCATATTTGGGGTAGGATGCGATCAGGGTCAGGTGTATACGATGATGTGGTTGTCGTTATGAATACCGTTTTAGTGCGTAGGGTTCGGCTAAGAAGTCGGTTGCAGAGAATTTTTTTGTGCAATAGGGGAATTGTGAAACTGCAACCCACGGCTACTACGATGGTGCCATATCCAAGATTACTGTGCCTGTCTCGCGAAGGGCACTGAATTTGCATCTTCTGAAAGTCGAAAATTTAAAATTATGTAAATGATGTTGGCATTAGATATATAGAAGATTAATTAGGATCTAAGTTATCTAATTCGATTGACTCGTCTTCGGGTGTTTTGTTACCGCTAATCTTGTTCAAGTTATGACCATGGGTTTCGGATTCGTCAAGTAGGAACTCCTTTAGTTTTTGTTTGGCCAACACGATTGATTCATCGATCATTCTTTGTGCGACTATGGTAGCTGGTTTCAATAAATTCAAATGGTACATCACGTATGCACCAGCTCCTAATAATAATGCTAACGTGAAAAATAACGGATTACGAATAATAGCCATAAATTCGTTCCATCCTAAAACCAAAATAACCAAATATATGTAGTAAGGAATCTGGGTAACATTTTGAATAATAGACCTCTTTGTCTCGATAAATTTGGCGTTAATTTCTTTCTTGAATTTACCTAATATGGCGGCTTTATCCGATTCAGATAAAATTTCAGCAAAGCATGGATTTTCTTCCTCTTCTTCTTCACTGTCAGTATCAATATTGATTTGTTGGTCATCAGCAGTAACCACTGAAGCACCTCCGTATTGGTTTCTCAAGCGCTTATCAAAAATGTCATATTCCGGCAAAATTTCAGTTCCATCACTCAACTTAGCAATAGTCAACACTGGTAAGATAACCAATGCATAAGATTTGGATTCATTGAAGCTGTCTTCTAATTCATGACCATTTTGATATAATCTAGGTAAACCATTTTCGTCATATCTAAATTTATCATCAAATCTGTCCTTCAACAGATTTAATACGTTATCCTTTGAAATATACTTATGAATCAATTCGTAGAAACTAACCCATGATTTATATTTAAACTTATTTATTGAGTCAATATTTGCTTGTAATGAAGTCCCCAAGCCAAAGTCATATTCACCTGCGCCGACTTCATATTTAGATACCGTACCATCCACGAACAGTTTAAACTTTTCCAAAATATTATCCCAAGTCACATTTTTTGGATCATTCAACTCCTCGACGATAATTTTACCCAAACTATTATTCAATTTTTTCAACGATTTAGTGATAATCGAATTGAGTTCGACAATTTGTTGCTTAGAAACCATTTGGTCCAATTTTAATTGTAACCCGGTTAAATGAGTATCGTATTCCAAGTCACCATTCAAAGAAATCAATGCTATATTTTCTGAAAATCTTTGAACGATTGACTCTTGCAAATTGGTAATACCCTCATGGAATGTATCACCTTGCAACTTCTTCTTTCCGAAAGATACCGTATCAGTAAACGATTTGGTATATTTATCTACTAAATCGTTGACATAGATTTCGAAAAGCTCACTAAATTTATTATTAATCTTCAATGACAAGGCAGCCCTTTTTTGTTCATAAACAGATTGATTGTATTTAGAGGCAGCTAATTCAAAATTTTCGAGTGCACCTTTTCTCATTTGCATAAAAGATAATCCCAATTCACTATAATCAATATTAGTTTCAGTATCTGAGGATTTTGAGGGAGCATTTGCCAATAAATGCTCATTAAATCCTAAAACGAATTCGTCATACACCAGGTTCAAAATTTCGTCACACTTGAATTTTGCTACCAAGATTTGTTGAGTAGGCAAATCTAAATCTTTGTTATTGTCAATTTGGTTCCAACAGCTTTCTGCATACATAGTCCAACCATCAACTGGAATGTTGTGATGATAATTCTTCTTGAACAAGTAATCACTGTTATGTGTATCAATAATTTTATTTCCCAAGAGTTTTATATCATCGATAAACCTTTCTGGCTGTAAAACTTTATGGCCTAGGGTGTGGAATGTAATATCGAAAAAATCTTGAAATTGCAAGTGAGACAACTCAGGTGGAATGTTTAAACTATCCCACATTGCAACTAAATCTTGAGTCAAAGTAGCAGCCAAATTCTCTAATGGGGTTACTCCGATATGGTCTCTAATGACAAATAGTAACAACACCTTGTGATCATTATTGTCTAATTTCGACTTACCAAACAACGAAAGGTTGACTTCAAATACAGTTTTCAACAAACCCATATTCGCTCCTTGATATAGCCCAATTTGAGTCTCCCATATATTAATAATCAAGATTTCAGATGTAGATAACGCAAATAATGCTGCTTTTCTTTCGAAATCCTGGTCCTCACCTCTTTCCCTGCCGTCTGTACCTTCAACGTCCATAACAAATATATTTTCTTCTAGCTTAGCCCCGTTTGTTGAAGTTGAAGATACCAAGGGAGAGTGTGCCATCCAGATACCCTTGGTGGTCTGTTGACGTTTTGATTCATCCATAACGTCAAAGTTGGTATTGAATAGGTGATTCAACAAAGTTGATTTACCAGTTGATTGAGATCCAAAAACTGAAATAATATGATAGTTATTGCCGATATCAGACGAGCTAGTAGACTTTTCGATATAATTTAGGATACTTTCATTGAATTGCTTATTTTCGTTAATAATCTGAATGGCATTCTCTGAATTCTGTTCAACAGGAACAAATGAGGAGGAGGACGATCCAACCGATTGATTTTCATCATTAACGAAATCAGATGGCGAAAGAGATTTGTGGCCAGTAGACATTATTGTAGATTAATTCCAGTTAGATTATATGTTTGACCGAAGCTATATTCAATGATTCCGAACTATAGTCACTATTTATATCAGATATGAACACCTGGGGAAATGGTCAAAAATTATGATGCACGTGAATTCTATGAAGAATCTATCTAGTTCTATTTACAATTACATGAAATTAAATTCATTGGATATACTAGCCAATCTTGATTTAATTACCCTTTTCATACCAAGATAACTCATATCAAATACCCCTCTACCTTGAGTGATTGATCTTAAACGAGATAAATAGCCAATCATTTCTCTCAAAGGTGTTTCTGCAACTATTACCTTTTTATTTCTCAATTCAACTTGAAGATTATTTGTATTCTTCATGGTGTAATCAGGAGGTACATAGACTCTTTCTGCCTCTTCATTAGCCCAGTTCAATGCGTCCATGTTTTCAGATTCGTCATCAATCGAGGTAATGGTAGCCTGACACCTATGAGTTAAGTCATGGACAACCTCACCTAACGAGTCAGAATTGACATACACTTTTGTTTGCATGATAGGTTCTAAAAGGCTAAATAAGTCTTTATTTGATTCCCCAAGATCCTTTATATTCTTGCTAACTGCCCGTCTGCTAATATCCAATAATGAAGACGAATTGTAGTCTTTCGAATCAACCGGAAAATGCCAGTTTTTGATCCGGATAACTGTAGAATGCAAAGCAAAACCAAATACAGGCCCACCTAATTGTAATGCAGTGATACATCCGAGGACCAAGCTTTCTTGAAGGTCTTCCAAGGAATGATCTGATTTCCAGCGCCTTTCGTCAATGGCAGTCTGCATATATTCCGGCGTAGCAGAAGGTTCCAAAATAATGATGTTATTTTCATTCTCTAACACCATTGCACCATCTTCCTCTGCAAAACTAGATTCTTCAGCGAGTCCTTCAAATGAATCCATACAGACTTCTATTGAAACACACCCGTTATCTCCAGTAGATTGCGAGACCAGTTGATAGTTTGGTTTCGCTAATGTTTCTTTGTAAGAAACTGCAACGTCTCTTAACCTTGCATTAGCTTTCATATCAGTAACTAACCGTTCCTTGATAATTTCTAAATGTAATTCTCCCATTCCACTCAAAATTATTTGCCCAAGGTCTTCATCAACACTCACCTTTAAGGAAGGATCCTCCCTTAATAATATCTGTATACAGCTATTCAAATGTCTCGTGTCACCCGCAGTCAATGGTTCTATCGATGAATTAAAAAGCGGTGGGGGGATTTCAATTGGTAACATTTTCAAACTGGATTCTAAATTATTGAACGGTTTATTTACTGGACCATGAGAAACAATCGTATCGCCAGTAATGATATCATCATCGGTACCGGAAATAACACCTATGTTACCTGCACTAATCAGAGGCACGACTTCTGGTTCATCACCATGCATCAATAACAACTTTCTAAGGTTGAGTTTCTTACCAGTACGGGTATTCAAGATTGTTGTATTGGACGTTAATTTACCACTGTAAACCCTGAAGAAGGTCATGACACCACGAGTAGGATGCGTAATAACCTTGAAAGCTAATGCGGTTGTTAAGTTTGGATTTTTGTTTATAATTAATCCACGCTTTGGATCCACAGATAAATGAACATCAATGGGCTCCGAGTTCACTTTCTTCTTACGATTTTTGCCTTTCATTTTAGCTAAGGCCTTCGGTGCGTTGGAACTGATTTCAGGAACTTTAGTTTCTAAAGGAGAAGGCAAAAAGTTGACAACTGCATCCATGAGGGGTTGTACACCTATATTCCTGAAGGATGAACCACAAAATACTGGAGTAACATAATTAGCGAGTGTACCCTTTTTGATAGCAGAATTTAAGACCGCTACTGGGATTTTCATATAGTCTTCATCATTTTCTAAAAATGAATCTATGATAGTCTCGTCAAATTCACCCAAGGTTTCGACCATTGACTCACGACTCTTACTAACCATCTCGTATAATTCTGGATAGCTATCCATTTCTTTCTCTATATCAGTGACACTAATGTCAGTTCCATTTGCATTTGAATCAGAATTCCACTTCAAAAGCTTTTTATTTAATACGTCTAGAACACCTTTGAAGACGGGTACATCGTTTACACAAGTCTCCCAGTATGGGATATTACATAAAACCACCCGGGTTTGCAACTTCTGGATAATTTCCTTCACTGTTCTACTAAATCCTGCGCCATCTCTATCCATCTTATTAACATAGGCAATCTTTGGAATTCCTAACGACTGTGCTTGTTTCCAAACCTTCTCAGTCTGTGCCTCGACACCTGCAACAGCATCCAATATAGTCACACAACTGTCTAGAACTCTCAACGATCTTGTGACTTCAAATGTGAAATCTGCATGCCCTGGGGTATCTATAATGTTAATTTTATTTTTATTCCAAGGGATTGTAATGGCTGCCAGTTGGATTGTGATACCACGTTCCCTTTCAGATGGTAAATAATCTGTCACGGTATCTCCTTCGTCCACATTTCCAATCCGACGAGTTTTCCCACTATAGAAAAGCATTCTTTCAGTTGTTGTTGTCTTCCCTGCATCAATATGGGCGATAATCCCTATATTTCTGGTACGATCTGGAGGAACTAAATTCAAGCGACTTTCGTTGAAAACTGCTCTCGACAGATGTATACATCTCCTGCAGCTGATAGCCTCCAATATTGAAGAGCATGGAAATGCTCTTTTGATTATGGGATTTGTGTTAATCATATAAAACGTACTAATGTTGGGATAATTGAGTTTCGTAGACCTACAAGTCAACTTCTTCAATAGATCTAATAATGTCGCGCATTGAAATGTCTATCGACCAAAAACCTCCTAGTTTTACCAATAAAGAAACAACGGGATATAGTAGTTCCCACAGCTCAATTGATGAACGCTTGTTCGAATTAGACTATGTCAATATTGTCAACACATATAAAGTCTAATTTGTTTGTTCCTTTCGGTCTGAAGATGAGGCGCCATATATCACAATCTGGTCTGTGATTCGAGAAAAATAATTATTATTGGCATTATTACAATCCTTTCTTGAACGAAACATATAATTCACTAGTATTAGTAACATCTTGTAGCCTGATTGATCCAGTATACCTTTGTATAAGCGTAATGTCGCTTGCCCTCCCACAACCCCTTCTATGCAATCATTTTTTTAAATTTACTTGCAAGAGGGCATGTGGTCTAGTGGTATGATTCTCGCTTAGGGTGCGGGAGGTCCTGGGTTCAATTCCCAGCTTGCCCCTTTTGTACGGATTTTATTTTTTGTATCCTTTTACTTTGTTCAACCTCCACCCTTTTGCTGATGCCTCAAAAGACATCCTTTGTCCCTCCAAAAGGCATGTGTCGTTCGAGTAATCAATCAATCGTTTCTACACGTTTTATTATTATATCTCCCATCATATCACGTTTCATACCAAATTCACATAATCTGATTAGTACTACATACCTGACCCTGTTCAGGCTAAGCCAACGTCAATGTAGTCTAAGATATGCAACCCAAGCACATCGGCAATGACAGGTGATGTCTGTATGATTGTTACGAATCTTGTAAACGGCGTTCGGTAATTTCGCTCGGATAGCTGAATTGGTCCGGCAAAAAAAAATGAAAAGTCAATTGTGCATTATCTGCACTGTAATGACTATTAATAATGCATTTCTAATATAAAAGTGTCTTTGAAGAAGAAAATCCTCGATATTAGCATTAGCCGCTTCACGAATTTGTAGGAAGATATGAATATGGAAGAAGGACTGAGTGAATCGTTAAAGAGGGAAAAAACTAACCAACAACATTCGATGAGTCAAGACGGAAGCGAACCAAATTTGGAGAGTATTAGTACAAACATCGAAAATAATATAATATCTTCAGACTTGGAAAAGGATAAGCCATTGGCAGATGAAAATGAATTTCAATATGATGTTGGGTATGCTTGGGTAATAGTGTTTGGAGTATTTTTGCTAAATTTTTCAACATGGGGTATGAACTCAGGATTTGCGATCTATTTTTCGTACTATTTGAATAACGATACATTCGAGGGGGCATCGAAGTTAGATTATAGTGCTATAGGAGGAATAGCATTTGGAGGAGGGTTGTTATTCTCACCATTTATCAACTATTTACAAGGTCGGATCGGAACCAGACCTCTAATCATGCTCGGTAATTGCTTGCAGTTTATGGGCTTAATGATGGCGAGTTTTTCAGTAAACCGCTGGCAGTTATACATGACACAGGGGGTCATAAATAGTTTTGGGTTAGCATGCATCTCTCTCCCTGGAATAACGTTACTTCCACAATATTTTAAAAAGAGAAGAACCTTGCTGGGAGGTTTGGCAACGGCAGGATCTGGTGTTGGTGGTATTGTATTCAACCTCGGTATGCAAAAGGTCATTCAAACTAGAGACGTTTTCTGGGCCCTCAGATGTCAGAGTATTATAGCATTCGGTTTGGTGTGGATTGCCGTACTAATTATTAGATCTCGTTCGAAACATGCGAAGATTGAATTTACCATCATCGACATGCAATGTTTGAGGTGTACTGGGTTCTGGTTTTTCGTCTTATATGTGATAACATGTATGTTTGCATATGTTGTCGTATTGTATACTTTGGTTAACTTTACTACATCATTAGGCTACACCGAATATGAAGGATCTATTGTATCTGCAATGGTTCAATTAGGTTCTTGTATAGGAAGACCTTTAGTTGGTCTCACTGCTGACAAAATCGGTTCCGTCACTATGGCTCTCATCGCATATACCTTGTGCGCAATATTTGCTTTAGCAATGTGGATTCCTGCTAGGAATTACGCAACGATTATCGTATTTGCCCTAATTATGGGTTCTTTAATGGGTTCTATATATGGTACCGTCGCTCCTTCTATTGCAAGGCTTGTTGGTATGAATAAGCTAAATGTCGCTTTCTGTATGTTGTGGATGTTCCTAGGTGGTGCAGGGATTGCATCTCCCGTTATAGGAGTCTCGTTGAAAACTGGTGGTGGTGGGTTTGTCGATCCTACACAGTATGTCTACTGTTCTGTATTTGCTGGTGTTTCGTTTGCGGTATGTGCATTATCACTATTATTCTTGAGAGGTTATGTTTTGGGCCGTGATACGTTAGTTGATGCAGAATCTGATTCAGACTACGGTGGACATTTATCAGTAAGAGTTCCCTTCGGTCTTGCTTTAAAAAGTTGTTTTAAATGGACCCCTAGAAGGGCATAAATTTAATTTAGATTATACCAAACCTAGACCTAATACATACTAATAGCATATGATATACATGATAAACATAATATACGTATATACGTAAAGTACATAATCTACATGATATCTAAAATTAAATCATTTCATCTGTCGTTTTTTGATAGCGAAGCAGTGAGCATAAGTGTTACAGAAAAAAAAAATATGAAAATACGAACAGAATTTGTTTATATAGAATTACTACGTGCTAAGTAAATGGAGGAAGCATCTAATATACCACATATACTGCCGAGTTATAATGCAAGTTATCATGCAGATAAGATACCGACTGTATCAGAACATGCAATAGACCCTGATATACTACCGGGGGAAGGAACGAAATCATCAAATTTAAGTAACGAGACCATACAGTCACCTGTTACATCTATAGAAGCATCACCATTAAAGAAAATAAAGTTGGAAGAGCCTTTCAACAACTATGTACCCGATTCTACACAATCGCCTAATCGTTCGGCAGTAAAGAAAAATAGACTTGTTATCATATATGATAAACCTCGCTTTATGCACATGAAGATGCTTTTAGAAGGGCTTCAAAATATTCAAAATGAAAATATTTATATAATTGAGCTTAATTCAATTGATAGCTTGGAATCAGATACTAGGTTCTCGACTGTCCTGTACGACTATTTAAATATTTGTGTGGAATATAATGATGAATTTGAAAATAATATGAAAAAGCTAATTGACTTTATCGATAATGATGCGACTCGATTGCAGGGTATGTCCGAAATAGCATATCATTTCCATTTTGACTCCCATAAGAAGTGGGAGGATTATCAAGAGTATGAAAGGCAAGAATACCTGAGGTTTCTTACAGTATTGAATAAGATAGCTGGTGACAAAGTAACACAATGCTCGGTAATTAATAAGTATGAAATAAACACGATATATCTTACTGAAAGGAATGATTTAGCGAAGTTGGGTCAAGAAATTCAAGAAGATATACAAAATTGGAAAAACTTGAAAGTATTCGATTACGGTGAAAACTGTATTCGTTTCTTCCCTGGAGTCAAATTTCCTGATTCCTTAGAGATACTAAACATTGGGGGAGGATATTCATTAGAAACTTTGGCAGGTTTTAAAATGCCACCTAACTTAAAAGTTCTTGTGGCCTGTAATGGTTCCATTTCAAGCATAGATAACGTCAGCTTCCCATTATCACTTGAAAAATTACAATTAATCGAAAATAAAATATACTTCTTGAATTATGTTGAATTTCCTCCGAGATTAGAGACTTTGGATGTGTCTCAAAATAGAATAGATAGTTTGCGAGGAGTTAATTTTCCCAGAAACTTGAAGTACTTATCATTATCCCAAAATCCAATAGAATGTATTAAAGGGGCTAAGTTTCCAGAAAGCTTAGAATATTTGGATCTTTCTTGCATACCTAATGAATCGATGACCGGTGTTAAGTTTCCAGACCAGCTACACTCCTTGAATTTGCAGCAGTCTATGACTAACACAAGAGGCCTAAAGTTACCGGCTTTTCTAAAAGAAGTCAACTTGGGATTCAATGGAGTTAACAGTATAAACCCTTTGAAACTACCAAATAGCATTGAAAGTTTGTATTTGGGAAACAATAATATTAAGACACTAAATAAAGTACAATTTCCAACAGCATTAAAAGAATTATTCCTTGGTAATAACTTAATAACTACATTGAAAAATGTGCAGTTTCCGCCGGGGTTAGAGTTGCTTGATATAGAAATGGATCCTGACATTGATGAAAATGATAAACGTATAACCACATTGAAAGACGTAATTTTTCCTCCTGATTTAAAAATTTTAAGACTAGGGTACCATTCTATAAAAAGTGTTGAGTCAATAGAATTTCCATATTCATTAACATCTTTGAGCTTGGCCTATAATGAATTAAAGATTATACGAAATGTCAAGTTTGGGAACAATTTAAAAACTTTAGACTTGAGCGGGAACCAAGAATTGACAAATATCGACCACTTATTGATCCCCGAGTCTGTGACGGACTTACGTATTCCCTCTCTGCTTGTAACAAATTTGCCGGCATATATAGTAGAAAGGGCAAATAGAAAACAGTTGGTTATTAGTAAGTC
>JAMYHY010000155.1:0-23591 GCA_024586305.1 Debaryomyces sp. S3305
TACATTTTATCCGATCTCGACGAACGTTCTAAGTTGTCTACTGGTAAGTTTCCGGTGTATGATGATGGACATGTTATCATCGATTTAAATGACACTTTACCACTTGAAGATAAGGCGATTGACTGGACTTGGCCTGGTAGAAGGGTCGATGAGAGTTACCCATACTGGAATCCAATGACCGAATTTTTGCCTGTCACTGATGATCCACATATTGATTTGAGACCACTTACCGAAGAAGAGGCCAAGGTTGTTTTGATGATGACCGGTGAATGGAAGCCTCAAACAAATTATAAGTTAGATTTCTACACTCCTCGCTTGGCTGAAAAAATCATGTACAGATACAGAAACCCTATTTCTTCTTTGAATGAATGGTTAGATGCTGAGGGAACCGCTCCAACTTATTACTTACCTAAATCAAGGGTAATCTGGAGTGCGTTGCGTAAGTATGTTACTCACAACAACCTTTACAACCAATTCTATACCGCAACTAATATTGTTGCTCAAGTTATGTTGACCGTGTATCCCGATACTGCCGAAGGTATGACCTGGTTAACACATGTGCCTGAAGTTCCTTTGCCTAAGTTTGGATCTGTACGTGGTAGATATCCATTCTTGAACTCAGGCGAAGCAGCATTCATCCAAGCGAAAGCACTAGAAGACTGGGCTGCGTTGATCACCAAGCCTGAATTGTTATTCACTTACGGTATGATGTTAGCATCGACTTTAAATATTGGATTAGCTGTTAGGGATGCAAAGGCATCGCTCTTGATTGGAGAAGATAAATCGAGTTTTGACGATACGTTATTCTTAACCCCAGAAACGTTTTTTGCGTCAGCCGTTTCATTGGCAACTGGTTTGGATGCCCCATTGAATGGTATGGGTGACGTATACGTATTTTATCCAGACCTTGTCAATATAAATGAGACATGGGAGGTTCCTGCTGTTATACTTGAACCTAATGGTTATTTGACCAAGGATAATCATATCTTGTCCACAGGGATTCCTTTTGTTGGATCGCCATATTTGGTTTATCCGTTGGCCGTATTTGACGAAGCAAATCCTTATTCTGGTAACTTTGTGTTGCCAGAGCCTTTAAGACGTACGCGTAAGGGAGCCATTTACAGCTTCATTGATGCTTGGAAAATGGGATGGGCAGCTAGAATTGCAGGGTATGATCTATCTATTGATGTTTTTAGTTCTGATGTTAATTATAAAAAGTTCTTCAGTCCTAATAACAACTCTTGGTCTCATATATTAACAAATGGTATCGATTACAAAGCTGAAGGCGTCTTGATTAAAGATATGACCAGAAGAGCAAGACATTTCGTTGATCTTCCAAATTTCTTTGATCCTGGTAATCATCCCGTAACTGAAGTTAAAGTGAATGTCCTTGGTACATCTGTATTAGATGCAGCGGGTAACAAAAATAGGGCGGCTGGAACTGCTAATGAAAGGGTTACTCCATCTTCATTGGGCCTTCAAATTGTTTCCAAGGGAGACGTACATAGATTCTGGGGCCATATCAAACGTCATAAATCAGGCTTAGCTATGGAAGGCTTAACAATGCCTGTCATGGTCCTCCCCACAATCGAAGGCAATGGGGGAGTAGAGGTAATGTGACAGGACCACGGAATAACGGTCAAATAATGGGCCTGAACTAAAAGTTCATGTGTGAATTTGTGCCTCATATATACCAATTTGCTTATATGAAAGGTGTAAGTCAACAATTACTGCTATGACTTATCCAATACGCCATTTGGATCAACAAGCACTGGGTGTTTCATTTTTTTCAATTCTATATATCTTTTAGCACAATAAACATTTTGCATTATTTTGTCCGTCAGGCGATCAACGCCAAAAAGTTCTGTCTACATATTACATCGAATTATTGATTTAATTAAGAACTATAAAGTATGACTATGCATATTGCGACAGCGGATAGGTACCCTTTAACAAAGTCCTGATCACGGATGCAAACAACCAGGATGAATTCAAAGATTGTGGTTGGCTTTTCTGTAACTGTTTTTAAAACATCGCACCTATCGTCTAGACCCACAGTATGTTATCCCGGTACATTCCACCAGCATACCATGGGCATCGGATATTTGTTTCAATACGGCTGTATTCATGTATAATTGGCACTCTATTCACTTCGCAATATAGTGTTCCAGCACTCTAACGGTTAGTTTCCTGTGGTCCTCTCGTTGGTAGGAAATTGCCCTGGTATCGTAGGAGGATCCGACGCTACTGTTCCTGTCGTCTCCGAACGACCGGCAAACGGTGGTGGCCCTGGTGGCGGTCTGTACAAGTCCCCGTCCTCGTTCTCATCGCTCTCTTCGTGGAGCGTAGGTATCCGGCCCACCGGTGCCCCAGCAGCCCCACTTGTCAGCCGATGATGTGCACTTTCAGGATATGTAACGTCTGTCATCTCAGTCTGTGTCTGTGACTTAGCATTTGGATTAGCATGGAATTTGCCACTATTGTCGTAGTATCCCATATCGTATTCGGTGGCTTCGGCCGAGTACGCTGGAACATAATTTGTAGGCATATCGGGGTCCCTAGTGTTCGGTTGGTTATATTGTGTCTGAGATTGCACGTACGACGGAGGTGTCATCCAACGAGTCCCATATATTGGCTGAATTCCCTGTTGGGACCGTTTTTTATTCACTCGAATAGTACCCAACACCACTATAAGGATGAGCACAATAAACACAGCAAAAAATGCCCATCTTGCACCTCCTCCTCCTGTCCACGAATTATCTTCCCAGTCTCTCTTATTAATGTTGTCTAAGTACATATTGATACCTTATGTCACCTAGAATTTTTACGGATTTCGGACCCTTTTTTATATTTCTTATAGGGATCATTTATTCTTTGAGCCGGGCACAGTCTCATTTTTTCTCTCATCTGATTTCTCATTCGATAAAACAAGGCAACTCTTGGCTCTTTTACGATCAAATTCACAATACCCAATGAAGTATAAGACCTATGCAATTAAGCCGATTAGGGTATATTTCTATCCAGATGTGCAACCAACGTATGAAAGACCTTATTTTTTGTAAAAATTAAACTCTTATGACATCAAATATTAATGCGGTATAGATCACCGTTGCAAAAACTAGTTGGAGTATGGAACCAAATTCAAAGTAATATTGGTGGAGATATCGTGTTTGTATTCCACAAACCGTATTGTAGGAGCCGTAAGAGGACGTTTGGAGGAAACAGTAAAAGTTACGAGGTGGGACAATTGGGCGGCTGCGAGTTAGAAGCGAGACGTTTCGCGGCGGTAGTCAAGGTTTTGAAGACGATGATTGTTAACCTCGTGCAGGAGCGAACGACCACGAAGAGAGATGTGTACTACCAGGATGTCGGGTTGTTTCAGAAATCGCAGCCGTTTGCCAACGAGTTGATTGAATGCATCGTGGGGTCGCTAGGGATGTGCGCCGAAAGGGACCTCAAGATATTTGCGTCGCAGAAAGGGCTTATGTTTGGCAATATGAGGTTCAGACGGGCGGGGGTGGCGTGGGACTTGGACGAGCCGGTGTTGATTCCCAGAACGAACGACTTGGAGGCCATGGAGCCTCCGAAGGGCATTGTAGTGATTGAAAAAGAGGCGATTTTCAAGTCGTTCTGTAAGTATATCCAGAATATAGACGTCAACTTGATTGCCGTGACGGGCAAGGGGTTCCCTGATAACCTCACGAAGCGGTTTGTGGGGAGTTTGGGTCAGTTGTATCCCGATGTGCCAATATTGGCGTTCATGGATTCCGATGTGTATGGCTTGAGCATCTGCAAAAACTACAAATACGCCAAAAACTTCGATGCGATGCTATGTCCGCTGCTAAAGTTCGCGGGGGTATTTTTAACGGAGTATGCTAGTGGGTGGCTAGACATTTCGGTCAGAGATTGGAGAATGATGAGTAATTTTATTAGGGACATCAAGCTCCTACAGAGACCTGTTCTGGAAGCGAAGGAATTGGACAAATGGCACAGAGAGCTTACTAGAGGTTTGGTCCTATTCAAGAAATCAGAAATGAATATCGTGGATTCCTGTCCTAACGAGTATATTTTGAGAAAAATCAAACAACACATTCAGTAGCCTTCCTATAGGTGAGTAATACCAAGCGTTTCCCTATGGTGTGATCATTGCATGCTTCGGTATTAACAAAAAGGTAGGCTGCAACCAAAAAAAAAGAATCCACGTAGTCATTACATAATTACACGTGTTGCGGGTAACATTCCCACGTAGATCGACGAAACACCGAATGCTATACTTGATTTTTCACTTGATACGTTTAATTTTGCCTTCTCTCTATTCAATTAATCGAATTTAAGTAATAAAAATGTCTTTTACAGCTCGTCAAATTGGTGCCCCAAACACTTTAGACTACAGAGTCTTCATTGAACAAAATGGAAAGCCAGTCTCTCCATTTCACGATATTCCATTATACGCTAATGAAGAAAAGACTGTTTTAAACATGGTTGTTGAGGTCCCAAGATGGACTAACGCTAAGTTAGAAATCTCCAAGGAAGAAAAATTAAACCCAATTCTCCAAGATACCAAGAAGGGTAAATTGAGATTTGTCCGTAACTGTTTCCCACACCACGGCTACATTCACAACTACGGTGCTTTCCCACAAACCTGGGAAGACCCAAACCAAGTCCACCCAGAAACCAAGGCTAAGGGTGATAACGATCCTTTAGATGTTTGTGAAATTGGTGAACAAGTCGGATACGTCGGTCAAGTCAAGCAAGTCAAGGTTTTAGGTGTCATGGCTTTATTAGATGAAGGTGAAACCGACTGGAAGATCATTGTCATCGATGTCAACGACCCATTGGCTTCAAAGTTAAATGACATCGAAGATGTCGAAACCCACTTGCCAGGTTTATTGAGAGCCACCAACGAATGGTTCAGAATCTACAAGATTCCAGATGGTAAGCCAGAAAACCAATTCGCTTTCTCCGGTGAATGTAAGAACAAGAAGTACGCCGAAGAAATTATCAACGAATGTAGCGAAGCTTGGGAAAAGTTGATCAAGGGTGAAACTGCTGACTCTAAGGGCATCTCCTTAGATAACACCACCTTGTCATCTACCCAAACCTTCTCTGAAGCTGCTGCCAGTGGTGTCCCACCAGCTTCAGTTCAACCAGCTGCTCCAATTGACAAGTCTGTTGACAAATGGTTCTTCATCTCTGGTGCTCATTAATTTATTTAAAGTTAATGTAAATAATTTGTATCCAGTATATCTGCGAGATAAATAAATAAAATTATTCGACTCTTTTGAAAGTAGATGGCTGAACACTTACCAATTAGAAGAGCTAAACCGAGCCGTGCAATTTTGATTTGTCATGTAAGTCATTTAACCACACTTATTTCTAAGCATGTCCAACAGGCAAATTGGAAAACGTCAATAGCAGTGCCATTGGCATATATTCGTTCACTTGAAGTATTCGGATAATTCCCTATTAGTACCATGATCCGACGGAGATAATTATTAATTTTTATAAATGAAAGCAGTCCATTTCTAAGCATCTCGAATAAATACGATCATAAACGCGCGATAGTCCGATTCATGCCTACAAACTCGTACTGAAATTGCAAAAAATGACAGATTCTTCAAAACATATAGTTATTATTGGCGGTTCATATGCTGGTATTCTTGCAGCTAAATCAATCTTTGGTCGTAAAGATCAATCAGTTAATGTCACTTTAATATCATCTTCTACAAATGCATATTTTAATGTGAGTACACCACGGTTAATTGTGGAACCAGAGAAAATTGATAAAACCTTGTTCCCAGTTGAAAAAACGTTGAAGAAATACTCAAATGGAGTAGATTATAGATTTGTGTTAGGGAACGTGGTTTCCGCTAATTTTAATAATAATTCTTTAATTGTGGAAAACGCCAAGGGCAAACAAACAATTAACTATGACTACTTAATTGTGGCGTCAGGTGCTAGAACAGACGTTCCGGCATTCAAGCTAGGTGGTGATTATCAACATACTGTTGATTCGATCAAGAAGTTGAATAGATCAACCAAAGATGCAAAGAAGATTATCATATTAGGTGGTGGTCCAACAGGTGTTGAAACAGCAGGGGAATTAGGCTATCTTTATGGCAAGGAAAAGGACATTGTATTATACACTGGACTGACGGGTCCTCTCTTACAATTGGGTTCTAGCAAATCCGCCACAACTGTTTCAAAATTAGCTCAATTAGGTGTTAAAGTTGTTAACAATAAAAAGTCCACGAGTTTCGAAGAGAGTGGGTCTCCCTCTAAGGTTATATTTGAAGACGGTTCATCCGGAAGATGCTGATGTTGTTATCCCTGCTTATGGGTTAATCCCTAACTCAGAATTCTTAGATGTAAAATTCCTCGATTCTCGTGGATACTTGAAGACTGACGAATATTTGCGGGTAGATGGCCATCATAATGTAATAGGTTTAGGTGATATTCTTTCAATCGGCGAAAATACTATTTTGAACATAAAGTACTCACAAATGGCGGCCTTCGAGTCTGTTGTTGATCTTGAACTCTTTGGTAATAAGAATTCTAAGCTCCAGCCATATTCACCTATTAAGACCACGTTAGGTGTCCCTGTTTCTAGAGACGGGGGCGTTGGTGTAGCATTGGGCTGGAGCCTTCCAAGTTTCATTATCAAGTTTATGAAATCAAAAGACTTCATGATTTCTAAAGCTAGTGAAACATTAGCTTAATTATTTATCTGTAATGATTCCATATTCGTTTAGCTTTTTGAAAATGTAATCCTCTCCATTCCCAGCAACTTATTCATACATCCAAGTCTAACTAGACCCTATGTTGGAATAATTTTTTTGACTATTATCTGCTACTGATGTATTTATATGCGTCTGTCGGAGTTAATTAGTAATTCTCTGCTCGCTGATATTTGACTAAGGACTATAAAATAAATAGTAACTTCCATAGAAATTCAGGAAGTAATTATCCTCGAATTTCGATGACAGATTCAGGAAAACATATAGTGATTATAGGTGGGTCGTATGCCGGTGTGCTTGCTGCTAAAACCATTTTTGGCCATAAAGATCAGTCAGTCCGTGTTACTTTAATATCACCATCTACTCATGCATTTTTTACTGTGGCCAGTCCTCGTTTAATTGCAGAGCCAGAAAAAATCCAGCAAACCATTTTCCCAATAGAAGAAACGTTAAAGAAGCATTCAGGGGGCGTTAATTACAAATTTGTTCAAGGCAGAGTGGAAATTGCCGATTTTGATAATAATTCGTTAAGTGTTGAAAGTTCTCAGGGCAAGCTGACAATTGAGTACGATTACTTAGTTGTAGCTTCGGGCTGTAAGGCTGATCATGCGGCATTTAGATTGTCGGGAGATCACCAGGACACTGTTGATTCGATCAAGAAGTTGAGTAAATCAACCAAAAGCGCTAAAAAGATTATCATATTAGGTGGTGGTCCAACGGGTGTAGAAACCGCAGGCGAATTAGGTTTCCTTTATGGTAAGGAAAAGGAAATTGTTTTGTATACTGGCCTGGCTGGTCCACTTGAATCTTTAGGCGAAAGCAAGTCTAAGGCATCCTCTGATAAATTGACTGAGTTAGGGGTTAAGGTTGTCAATAACAAAAGGTCCACTAGCTTCGATGAAAGTGGCGCTCGTTCTACGGTCATTTTCGAAGATGGTTCGTCGGATGATGCTGATGTCGTTATTCCTGTTTATGGCTTAAAACCTAACTCGGAATTCTTAGATGAAAAGTTTCTTGATTCCCGTGGATACTTGAAAACCGACAAATTTTTCCGTGTGGAAGGTCATTCCAATATATTAGGTTTAGGTGATATTCTTTCTGTTGGTGAAAATACCATCGTAAACTTAACCTATGCTCAAAAAGCAACTTTTGAGTCGATTGTTGATCTTGAATTCTTTGGTAATAAGAATTCTAAACTCAAGCCATATTCACCAATTAAAACAACTATTGTTGTTCCTATTTCTAGAAAAGGTGGTATTGGACTAGCATTTGGCTGGAGCGTACCAAGTTTCTTAGTGAAATTTTTGAAATCAAAGGATTTTATGATTCCTAAAGCTGGTGATGGTTTAGCTTAAAATCTAAATTTGATATTCATTTTCCTCTTTATGATTGTTAAGTCTTGTGTATGTTAGATAGAGATGATATTGATATTATTTGCAGTAATAAACTAATGAGTAATAGTAAATTCTAAGCAACGCGTATAAAAATGTCAAAAAAAAAATTATTGTAGCAGATCTACTAAGCAAATATGGATATATTCAAACAACTCTCTCCCAACGATGCCGACATTGGAAATAACTTTGCTATGCTCACTTCGGCAATAGAGGCAAACGGACTTACAGTTGTTGACCTTTTGTCTTCTGTTCATTTTTCATCAAGTACAAATCTCCCTCAGTTATCCAAAAGATTGGGGAGATCAATAAGAGAAGTAGAGGAATTCTTGAATATTTTAAAGAAAGAATGTACTGAAGCTTCCACACAATGCTCATTAAAGGAAAGGTTCGGCAAAGAGCAAACAGGAGACAAATGTCAATTTATTCCAACTGGTCTTGAAGCTTTGGATCGACAATTGAATGGGGGAATTCCTTTAGGTGAAATAACGGAGATATTTGGAGCAAGTGGTTGTGGAAAGTCACAACTCCTTCTTCAGCTATGCATATATACCCAATTAGTTGGTGATCCCCAAAATAATCAATGCATTTACATTTCAACAGAATCTCCATTAGAAACAAGAAGGTTGCAGGACATGATAGATCATTACAATGCCAAATCGGATAAGAAAGTGCTGATGGACAACATTTCTTGCATTTATTGCCAGGATATTGAAAACCAAGACCATACTCTTTTCACACAATTGCCGGTCAAGCTATCTCAGGAAAAAGGTAAAGTACGGACCATTATAATTGATAGCATATCTCACCACCTAAGATTGGAAGAAGCTATCACGAATACAACGTACATAATAGATCATATAAAGGCACAAGAGGAAGCCTTGGCTGATAGTAAAGAGTATGCAGAAATCAAGACCAAGCTTGACCAACAGTTTAAAGCATTTTTTAAATCCACGCCCAAATATCAAAATAGAATTGCTAAAACCCAATATTTGATGTTATTACATCGTCATTTGCTAGCTATCGCTAAGGATAGTAATATCGCCGTAATAACAGCGAACCAAGTGAGTGATTACCCCGAGAATATTACAGATCTAAGTATCTATGAAGATGCAGACGACAGCCTTAATCTTGAATACCAATTAGGTCAATATTCGGGCTGGGACAACAGATCCATATTTAAACATCAACAGCTTTTCCTGCAAAATCAAGATGTAATCAGTTCTAAAGAATCCGACTTGGCTTATTACGAACTTCTGAGATCTATAGATCAGATCAATAATCTAAACAAAAGACAAAAGATGAGTCTACCTCTAAACGAAACCGAGATTGACCCCCGGTACAACAAACATAATAACTCATCGGTTATTGACGATCAATACTCAAACCAGGAAGACCTTATTGATAAGCTACATAGATTGGAGAACTGTGAAACGAAAAAAATCGTTCCCACACTAGGCTACCATTGGGGAAAGAATATGGTTTCCCGCATAATGTTAATGAAAACATACAGACCATTACTCAAAGACAAAGCTACTATAGCGGACACGCATCAGCCAGTTGATCCGGAATCAAGATTAACTTACGACTCCTTATGTGAAGGCTTTAATTTGCTGACTCAAACAGAAGGAGGCATCAAACGGAAAGCTGACAATAAAAGTTCCCCCGATAACGATCAAAAGAATAACACTATTTATGGTGTCGAATCGCTTATTGATGGGTGGGGTGTGGAAAGATATGTCAAGGTAGTGGCTTCTCCGTACGACCTGGTAAGTCTGAATGGCATGTTCAATGAAAATCGTAAAATACCTTTTCAAATAACTACAAATGGAATTACAGAAATATAATGATTCAAAAGAATTCATCGCATACATTACTCATCGAAATATATAGACAGATGGAGATTCATGAATGGGTTATAGTGAGTATACAATTTAACATAATCATGGTACTAATTTCATGATAACGTGGGTCGTGTTTTGTTCAATGTGAGAGTTCAAAGATAATGAACATGTTCGGGTTTATTTTGTAAATGCAGTGATTGAATCTTAAGATTAGAAACAAAAACTAGCAATTACTAGGTAAAATATTATATATTCTTATTCCTCGGAACAGCTTATACATCATCTACTCAACTATCAAATAATACAAGATGAAGGTATGTTCAAATTTTTTTAAAAATAGCACGAGGTAATGACCGTACGCGGTGCTGGTTCTATAATGATAGACATGTTTTATTAACATTGCCGATAGTTTATAGATGAAGTGGATATTGAATTGGTCAATCAGGAATTGAACTTTCAGTCTCAAGATAATAATTTGGTGATAAAAGGTGGATGCGACTTGTTTACGACCAAACCAATTGGGTCGGACAGAAAACTATTCAAAACGATAGACAAGCACTTGGACCAGATAATGGAGGATAACCAGTTGTCACAATCACTCGAGCGTGAACTTCAGAATTCAAACAACCCTTTGTTTGGAAGTAGCGCATCGCCCACATCCACAGGAAACAATATTAACCAAGCGATGATAGGACGCCGGGGTAGTTATATTGATACAGCGGAACGAGAAAGGCGTGTTAGTGGCTCCCTGATAAATTTCAGTAAAGGTTCGTTATCGTCGTCGCAGAATATGAATTCGAATCTTTCAAAATCTCTCAGTGGTTCTGTTGAAAACAATTCCAATGTTGATGAATCGCCATTCGGGCCTTTAAAGAACGTAACCACCAGGAAAACATTCGCCTATTTAATCGCTATTTTGAATAGTACTTATCCCGATCATGACTTTTCAAACTTGCAACCTACGACGGAAAATTTTCACAAAATTGCGTCAGCTGAGGATCTAATCCATAGATTCAACAACATTATGGTCTCGCTTGGCAAGAAGGAAGATTTACTAAACTGGATATGGGATACAGTGAATGTGTATATGGATTTTATACCCTCAAAATTGCCAACCCCGAATGAGTCCAGACACAATAGTTTTCTACACACCACTTCGGCATCTGCTTCGAAGCATGGATCAATATCTCCAGACAATAATTCCCCTCCAGTGAACCCTAATCTTTTTGAAAACTGTCAAATTTACGAATTCCAGCCGTCCGACCAATCAATTTTGGAAGATTTGAATTATCCATATCAAACTATGTGGTCCTATTACTGGTTTATATATAATAAGAAGAAGAAGAGAGTTTCGTTTATTTACTTGACGGCGCTTAATAAGATTCACTACTCAAAGGTCAATGGCAACAGAAATCCATCTACAAGTAGAGATGATAATAATGCTAATATTGGTGAAACAAACAGTAATAAGGATGGTGAAGAAGATGACGATGTTGACGTCGAAGATGATATGTACATGGATGAATATATCGATGATGAAGCGTTGATTGACGATGACGACTATGAAATGGAAAATGACGTTGTCGGTGACATGGAAATTTGAAACTCGTGTTTGAGGTATAATTTTCCTTATATAGTTCATGTATTATTATCCTGTCTACATTAATTTCGGAGTATCGTTCACTCTTGATTATTTGATTCAATTCATACCCCTCTGCATAATTTACTAATTTACAATTTTTTGCTAAAATCACATTCGTTGCAGTAGAGCTAGAGCAATGTTGGCTATAAATTTGAGCAACATTCAGTATATTCGTAGAGCAAGCAACACACTCAAGCAAAATTCAACTGTCGCAATTCCGCATTTTTAAAATAGAATTGCTGTTTTGTAAGCCTTACGAACTATATTTAAATGTCAAACTCCCAACTGATAGCTTTCACCTAAACTTTTTTAATTAGTATTTATTAGAAAAGATTAATTATACTTCAAATAGAACGATGCCACAACATAAGCTAGCTACAGATGTCTACTTCGACTTGAATGATGGACATAAAATTCCAGCATTAGGTTTAGGAACTGTCCCCCCTGAAGACAACGCTGCAGTCAAAGACCAAGTTATTACTGCTGTCAGGGCAGGATATCGTCATATTGATACAGCGTGGTACTATGGTACTGAGCCATATATTGGGGAAGCATTGAAAGTATTGTTTGCAGAAGGATACAAACGTGAAGATTTATTCATCACTTCCAAGGTTTGGCCATCATTCCATCATAGTCCTGAAAAATCCTTAGATAAATCATTGTCTGCTTTAGGAATTGAATATGTGGATTTATTTTTACAACATTGGCCCGTATGCCTTTCAGGAGATGAAAATGGCTTACCAGCAGCTCCTAAGAACGACGACGGAAGCTTGAAATACGATGATGATCCAGTTGATGGGGTGGGATTCATTGAAACATATAAGAAGCTTGAAGATATCAAGGCAACTAATAAAGTTAGATCAATAGGGGTTTCAAATTACTCGATTCCAAGGCTAAGAAAATTATTGCAAAAGGCGAAGATTGTTCCCGTTCTTAATCAAATTGAGTATCATCCTCAATTACCACAACAAGACTTAGTTGACTTTTGCCAAGAACATAAGATCTTGGTCGAGGCGTATAGTCCTGTTGGTGGTCCTGGAGCACCGGTACTTGAGCTTCCATACATAAATGAATTGGCAGAAAAATATGAGGTAAGCGTGAATGAAATTGCTAACGCTTATCACATTCTCCAAGGAAGAATTACCTTACCTAGATCGTCTAATCTCGAAAGAATCAAGACAAATGTCAGATTGCCTCAATTAACCAAAGATGAATTAGATAAATTGTATGAAATTGGTGTTGAAAACCCTACTAGATATCTGGTTGATCCATGGGGTTATGGGATTGGTTTCAGATGGTGGAAAGGTGACACCTGGAGTAAGGAATTCGATTAATGAGTTATACGACTGCTTAATATTAGAATGTGCAGTGATGATTATGAAATATGCTAAACCTTATTAAGCTTTATTATGTACGCAAATAGTAACTTGAATATATGATTAGAAGATTACTCATAAGCCTTTCCTATATAACTATTTACCCATACCAAGTTGCGAAAATCGGCCTTTTTCAGTTTTTTATTAACAATTGCATTTATCTTATAGAATTACGAAACACCTTTTAAAAGTACATGAAGGAACGTTGTCGATGATACTTCCACTGAGCAGACTTTTATTTGTGCGGCAGGACGAATATACTGTTAATTTTCATTAACGGCACAATAAACCTGGATTTCCGTGCATTACAGAGGTTCGCATCTAGAGACACGGCAAATTGAGGGTGTTCAAAAATACGCACGAACACCCCTGGCTAATCTGCACTTTCTTCTGTCTATGTGCTCTTCCTAGTAGACAGTTACAGCACTATTTATCCACAATATGTAATAATACAACCAGGCGTATATGGTACGATTGTTGTTTATTGTTACATTCCCGTCGGATTTTTCCGACGCCTCGTTTTTAGGTTAGCTTGCATTACGACACCCCTCTTATTAAAATCTATAATGCAACTTTTAGAACGAAAAAAACAGCTTATAGCTTTTAATCATTTCATAGACGCTTGCTGCCCTTAGTTGTCCCCAAGAAATTGCTTCTTAATATCAGGGCCTTGCTCATACGGTCTTAGTGGAGCACCGCTGCAAAATTTTCTATTGCCTGATAAGCTTTCAATGAGTGAAATGAATCGAAATCCCCAGATGTCAATTTGTTCCGTTTATTCCACCGACATCTATCTCACCCAAGTCCGGGGTAAATGTTATCTCACGCGTGAGTGTTGCATCTTTGTTGAGCACGAAAATGTATTGTTCAGCGCATTTGACCTAACTGGGGAAATTTTGATTGCTATTCAACACACGAGTTTTACTATTTTAACAATCCGAGAATTTCCACAACATATAAATACTGTATATAGACCAATTTCGCAGCATAAACCATTTTTGTCTATGATGTAATGCAATCACTTTTGAAAAAAATAAACCAAAAGTGGGGGGAGGGGGGGGTTTCCAAGTATGAAAAATCGAATGAAACTTTGGAGCCGAACAAAACAATACGAATATAAATAGGAAATGAAATCTCATGTCTCGTCTTGTTTCAAATCAAACATCTGAGATTTCTATAGCTCATTAACTTAGAGAATAGAATTTATCATGTCGACTTCAAGTCTTTCGAAGACGAATAGCGTCGAGCACAAAGAAGAGAGTGAACCAACTTCAGAGGTTCATTCCTATTTAGGAATGAAGGGTAACAGGTTGAACTTCTGTGTTTCCTGTATCGCTGGTCTTGGGTTTTTACTTTTTGGGTATGACCAAGGGGTTATGGGTTCCTTATTGACATTGAAATCATTTCGTAAAACGTTCCCTTCCATCGATACTGGGGATGACAATCAACATCCAGAGAGAGCCACACTTCAAGGTGCCGCTATTGCCTTATACGAAATCGGATGTATGTTTTCAGCTTTGTCAACTATTTATTTAGGGGACAAGTTAGGTCGTTTGAGAACTATTTTTCTTGGTGCTGTTATTATGATGGTAGGTGGTGCATTACAGGCTTGTGCCTACACCTTATCCCATTTGATTGTTGCAAGAATTGTGACTGGGTTGGGTAACGGCTTCATTACTGCTACAGTTCCAGTTTGGCAAGCAGAGGTTGCTAAACCTGAGATGAGAGGTAAATTAATTATGATGGAGGGTTCTCTTATTGCTTTAGGTATTACTATAAGTTACTGGGTTGATTTTGCGTTTTATTTCCTTGATGGTTGGGACACAGTACATCAAGTTAGTTGGAGATTCCCTGTTGCATTTCAGTGTATTTTCCCTATAATTATTTTACCATTAATATTAAAGTTTCCTGAATCCCCAAGATGGTTATTGAAGAGGAAAAAAAAACATGAAGCTAGAGTTGTCTTTTCGGCTTTATATGACTTACCAGAAAACGATCCATTAATAACGGATCAAATCACTGAAATTCAACAAGCTATTGACCTTGAAATACAACAGGGTGCTGAAAACTTCAATTTAAGAGACTTAGTGAAACAAGGAGATGCTAGAAATTTTCATAGAACCTGTCTTGCTGCTTGTTCACAAATGATGCAACAGATCACAGGTATAAATCTTATTACGTATTACGCAGGAACAATTTTTGAAAAGTATATTGGAATGGGACCATTAGAATCAAGAATTTTGGCTGCTTGTAATGGTACTGAATATTTCTTGGCATCTTTAGTAGCATTTTATACTATTGAAAGGTTTGGTAGAAGAAATTTGATGATTTATGGTGCATTAGGCCAAGCTTTCTGTATGGCAATTTTAACTGGGACGAATTGGAAAGCTATAGATGCCAAAGGTACACTGGCAGGTACATCTGCTGGTATCGCTGCTGCAGTTTTCCTCTTCATGTTTAACACTTGTTTTGGTATGTCCTATTTGGGGGTTACATGGCTTCTTCCTCCAGAATTATTGCCTTTGCAAATCAGAGCACCTGGTGCTGCTATATCTACGGCTACTAATTGGGCGTTTAATTTTATGGTGGTTATGATTACTCCTGTTGCATTTGCAAATATCGAAGCTTATACTTACACTATTTTTGCGGCCATCAATTTGTTGATGGTACCGGTGGTTTATTACTTATATCCTGAAACTGCGGGTAGAAGTTTGGAAGAAATGGATATCATTTTCAACCAAACACCTGTTATGCAACCATGGAAAGCTGTTCAGATAGCAAAAGACTTACCATTTATGCACGCTGGTGTGCGTGATCCAGAAAAGGGACCTACTACTAGTCATTTTGAAAACCCTTCTACTACTTCTAGTATTAAGCAAAATGGTGAAGAATCAGAAGTTATGTAGTATACTTCTTCTATGTGTGTTTAAATATGTTATTATTGTTATAAAATATCTGTAAAGCTAATTCTTTCAATTCTGTTAATATACATTTTGTTGCAAATTATCTATTAAATCTATATCTAAGCGCTCAAATTTTTAACACAAACAATCAAACTATACAATATCGAGGAAACAGTAGTATAACCATATTATCAGGATGAGGTAAGGTTATCCACTATAGCCTTTTTTCCACTTGAACATGTTTCACGCATTCGCATCAAACATTTACTATAATCTTTTCGCGGCATAATTAGTGGAATGATCCCAGAAGTCATCATTTAGATCGAAATGATTTTCGCGAGAAATATTATTTAAAACGCAAACTCAAAATTCTGTGGAGATTACTCTATTTTACCCCAGACCGAAATAAATTCCGCGAAAAATAGTTGCGAAAATTATCACACAGTCACTTCACCAACAAAGTGTAAAAACAAGGATTAGAAAATCATTAGTCTTCTATAGGAACCCCACCGAAAAATGACCCGTCTTTAAGGCGGTACTAACATAAAAAAGATTTTTCTACTGATTACATGAATATATATATTATGGCATATGCTAATGATCCTTGTTAGAATTGATCGTTAATTCAAAATAGAAAATATAATGGCTCCTATTTTGCATAGTTCAGATTGTGAGGCACTTCCTGTCTCAAACCCATGTTTGATCGTTACGCCAGATCATAAACTTATAGCAGGCAATGCTCCAATTCCACAATGTCAACCGAATCAGGTTAAAATACATATTAAATGTACGGGTATTTGTGGATCTGATATTCACCTTTGGAAGGAGGGAGGTATCGGCGATTTAGTGGTTACCGAAAATTTAGTGTTGGGTCATGAAACAGCTGGACAAGTTATTGAGGTAGGTAGAGAGGTTACCAATGATATTAAAGTTGGCGATAGAGTTGCCATAGAACCACAAGTTCCATGTGGAAAATGCTACTTATGTTTAGATGGCCATTATAATTTGTGTGAAGATGTAGCCTTCTTAGGAGTTCCTCCTACTAATGGTTCCATGCAAAGGTATTTATGTACTGATCCAAACTTTGTTCATAAATTGCCAGACAATATGTCTTACGAACAAGGTGCATTATCGGAAATCATTTCAGTTGCTTTCCATGGTGTTAGAAAGGCTGGAGGTTTAAAACCTGGAGAACCTTGTATGATTGCTGGATGTGGACCTATTGGATTAGCTACGTTATTACTCGCTGACGTCTCGGGGGCATATCCTATAGTTATATCTGACATCTCTGACGAAAGGTTGGAATTTGCCAAAACATTAGTCCCTTCTGTTATGACGTACAAAAACAATACATCTATATCCCCTAAAGAGAATGCCAAAAATATCCGGGAAATGTTTGGAACTACTGAATATGTTATGCCTCGTGTTGTTTTAGAGTGTACTGGTTTTGCCTCCAGCATTAATACGTGTTGCTATGTAGTCAGAAGAAACGGAGTTTTGACAATCTTGGGTGTTTCAGGGAAAAATGAATTGGATGGCTTTCCCTTTATGCCGTTATCCCTAGGTGAGGTTGATGTTAGGTTCATTAATAGATATACAGATTCCTGGCCTGCTGTGATTAATTTAATAAGTTCCGGTAAAATTAATGTTGACAAGTTTGTCACTCACGTCTTTCCATTAGAAGAAGCTCCTAAAGCATTAGAATGTGTTGTTGATCCAAAAGTACCAACAATTAAAGTTATGATTAAGGATTATTGAGGGAGATACCGAATCTCGCAACTCTAAGAATGGCCGCAAAAAATATTTCGCAACAATTTTTCTATAGGAGCTGAATATATGCTTAATTTTTCATTACATTGTAGAGTTGACAAGAAAATATTATAGAAATTGTGTGAAAATATAAAGACTATAGAAAAATATAAAGACTATAGAAAAATATAAAATATAGAGTATCATATTTTGAATATAAGCTATGCTATACTCATCCAGAGACTGATTTAAATCTACTTACAGGCTATGAGATTTAATCCAAATATTATTATTAATAAATAGACCTAGATTGATTCTAAATATTAGGCAACAGAAACTTGTGATGATTTATGTTCATAATCAGCAAGCGCCTTAACCTTGGCAGCGGATCCACTAGTTTCATCAAATATATATGTTAACCATTCAGAAGCCAATCTTCTAGCAAGTTCTAAACCAACAACTCTTTGGCCCATGCATAAAACTTGGCAGTTATTGGAAAGAATACTACGCTCAACACTAAAACTATCATGAGCAGTGACTGCTCTAATTCCCGAAACCTTATTGGCCGATATTGCCACCCCTAAGCCAGTCCCGCAAATTAAGATAGCACGATCGGCTTCACCTGTTTGAATCATCTCACCAGCTTTTATACCAATAAGAGGGTAAGATGTTGAATTTGTATTGCTTGGAACCCCAATATCTTTTACACTTTCAATAAGGGGGTTGTTTTGAAGATCCTTTTTAATTGCTTCTTTGTATTCATAGCCAGCTTGATCGCAACCTATGACAATTCTGATTTTTTGTCCCATTTCCGATGAAGTTAATAATAAGAATAATTTGAGCTAAAGTATATTATAATGTAATGTATAATTTAGAATATATTTTTACTCTATACTTCTTTCATTATAAATGATTTGAATTTATTTCAATATATATTTCAAACTCGGAATAATAATTGTGGGGTCATATCCAAAAGTGAGATTCAAATCTTTATTCCGATATTTGAGCCAAAACATCACTTACCAAATATCAAGTACTTTTTACACATCTTTCCGATTATTCACCCAATTTCAATACCCTGCAAGTAAGTATTTGTATATTTTTCTAAGAATCCAATGAAATATATATTGCATAAAATATCCACCTTCTGTTCCGAAAAATTTTGAGAAGACATATAGATTACAGAAATGCCTAAGCATTTTCTTCCAAAAGACTCAAACGATCTTGTTAACCATTGCTTGAAAGCTTATATCTATGAAAATGATAGCTTATCCCTTTTAGAAAAGGAGAAAGTAGTTTTCAACAATAAGCATGATCTGAAAAAGGTCACCTTAATTAGTGGTGGTGGTTCAGGGCATGAACCAGGGTGGATTGGCTTTGTTGGATCTGGTATGTTAACAGCATCAGCGCAAGGTGATATTTTTGCAAGTCCAAACTATAAAAATATCAAGTCTGCGGAGAAGGCTACACATTCAGAGGCTGGTACTATATTTCTTATTACAAACTATACAGGGGACAATCTTTATTTTGGTATGGCAGCCCAAGAGCTTATTTCAAAGTTTGGTGAGTCAAAAATTAGGTTGCTTCGTACTACTGATGATGTAGCTGTCAGTAGAACCACTGGAAAGCTTGTCGGTCGCCGAACATTAGCCGGTTGTATCTTTATTATGAAAATTTTAGGTGCAGCAAGTGAAAAGGGTTATAACATTGACCAAATCTATAATTTAGGTATTTCTGCTAATAAATGTATTGCTTCTGTCAATGCTGGGTTAGATCACACCCATATTCCTGGACATGCAAACAATGCAGATTATGGTAAATTAGAAGAGAACCAAATAGAGATTGGCCTTGGTATACACAATGAGCCAGGTGTTATGAAGACAAAGAATATACCTTCCAACGAAGAACTCATACCTGATTTATTAAAGCTAATTCTTGATAAAAATGACAAGGATAGAGGCTTTTTAGACTATGATGATAATGATCAATTTATTTTACTATTCAATAATCTTGGTGGTTTACCTGTTATAGAGGAAAAGGCCTTATTATATTGTACTATAAAGAACCTTGCTGATTCTTATAATATAAAGCCATCTCGGATTTATTCTGGATCTTATATAACATCTATTAATGCTCAAATTTTCACAATCTCATTGTTCAATGTTACAAAGGCTGCTAATAACGATTTTACTGAACAAAATATTTTTGATCTCTTTGACGCTCCAACAGAAGCGACCAATTTTCCGAAGAATCACTACGTTCTGTCTCAAATTTTAAATCCTGAAAGTAGAATTATTGATAATTTCCAAGGGTATGAAGAGCTTGATGAAAGCATAGACATTAAGCGGGATATTATGTATGATTCTTCTGTGCTCGAAAGAATAATTCGTAAGGCAGCACAGAATATAATTGATAAAGAACCAGAAATAACGGACTGGGACACTAAGATGGGAGATGGAGATTGTGGAACTACCTTAGAAACTGGTGCAAGGGCAATTATTAAATCATTAGATGATGGTGTGGCCGAAAGTGGTTCATTAATAAATGTTCTTCATGCTATTCTTAAAGTCTTAAAAGACGATATGGGCGGTACGCTAGGTGCTATTCTTTTTATTTTCATGAAGGCCTTTATCAATGAACTTGAAACCAATCTTAATGGCGATATCAGTGATAATAATGATATCATTGCTATCGCCTTAGATCATGGGATTGATACCTTAGGTGAATTTACAAAAGCAAGAGAAGGTCATAGAACAGTTATGGATGTATTAATCCCATTTTGTCGTTCATTTTCTGAATCTAAGAATATCCATTCGGCAGTTGAAGCAGCAAGAAAGGCGGCAGAGGGTACCAGAAGACTTCGTCCAAAGTTGGGCCGTGCCACATATGTAGGTGGGGTGTCAGAGAAAACAGAATTTCCACCAGATCCTGGTGCCTATGGGGTGTATGAGATACTTGCCGCCTTAAGCGAATAGTATGTCATAAAAGTACCAGCAGATTCAGTATGATAAACTAATGAACAATGCTTCTTTCCAAGCTTTGTATTTTTGCATTCTAGTTCTCTGTTCTAAAATATACATTACTAAAAAAACAATACAGTAATATTAAAAGCAATCGAAGGCAGTAAAAAATTTATTCACTTTATGGCTACAAAGAGCATTTGAAAGATTTGATGGATTATTTCCTTGATTCACAATAGCAATACTCGGAAACTCGAATCAGGCATAAACTTCTGTACCTACAGTAGGTATATATATGATGACAAGCTTCACACAAATGCAGCGTAGCTTTTGAGATGCTAAAATTAAATTGTTACTACTGAATAAACGGTAAAGAATGCAACTAACGAGCCATTATCAGATATCTAGAACTAGGCGATCGATTATTCCATTGACATCGAGAAATTTTTCTGTCCTTCTCTCGACGAATCATAGTAGCCTGTCGTCATGAGCTGTAATATTGCAGGTACTGTTCCACATATATATAGATTTCTATTTATGGCTTTTAAAAGTCTTAAAACACCAAAGACAGGTGTTACATCAACCACTTGTAACTAATCCAGCAAAGCTATATCGTCCTTTTCAGGAATCAACTATGAATATCGGTAAGAGCTTCCGAAATTCCATCTTTCAAAGTCGATCAGCTAACATTCTCAGGGGCTCGTCTCAAAACCGCTCCAACCATCCTTGACAATAATACCCTCAGTTGAAGTCTGAAGGGAGGTGTGTTATCGGTCAAGGAATAATTTCCGACCTGTTTGAAACTGAATAGGGCCTGATAATGAACAGTAGTCTCTCATCTTACAGTTCTAAGTTTGGCTTACTTGATTTGAATTACTATAATAATATTTCATGAGATTCTGAAATATGAAGATATTTCCGAGCTGCAGATTGTACCATATCAACCAAGTTAACTATATAACTTCATATAGCGCAATTTATTAAATGATATCATCAACTGCTTGTTAGCTATTGAATTAAAATAAACAAAGGGTAATCCGGTATTTGGTGGCTATGGCATCATGATATGCAGAAACTTATAATTCTTGATTTCATTGATTTTAGGCTACTTCAATGAACACTTTTATCATACTAAACTATTTTTATGTTAATCTAAACTGTCACTATTGCTCATTTGAAATTATTAAATGTCTCAAAAAGCCACAACAGCGGATTTGTTATTGAAAAATGTCACTCTCAGGGGAATTAATGATCTTACACTATAGTTAGATTTGCAGCATTTATTTCCGTCTCATTTTGTTCATTTGGCCTATAGACTTCAATAAATACAATTTTCTCACTAGACTCTAATAACTCTCAGATTTTATGACTCTTTAAATTTATTAAGTTTTTTCTCTTGAACTGTGTTGTACACTAATTCGTTTCGAGGAAGTTTTTTATTCTGGGCATTATGTGATCTGGTTGAAAAGGTGGATCAAGAAGAGTTTAACCAATTTTCTCCTGTATTGGGAAGAGGTTTTTATCAATTTCAAGCATGTTAGAGCGAGGCTTAGGAGATTTTTTATCTTGGGCCAGAGAAAGCGGTGCGTTTTTAGATTCTAGAATAGAGTTCCAATATAGCAAACAAAAGAGATATTCGGCACTCATACATGATTTTCTGAGTGGTGAAGAATTGATAAAGATACCCAAACAGATGGTTATTGGGCCTCACCTAAAAGAACAATATTTGCCTGGGATTAATTATGCACATTCAGATTCTTCTTTCACCAAGAATGAAATGACAATCTTGTTAATATCAAAATTAGCGTTCGATACATCGCTTAATGATAACCGCTTTAAACAGTATTTTGAAATCTTGCCTAAAGATTTCAATATCCCTTATTTTTGGAATTCAAATGAAATTGATTTGGTGAATGGAACCGATCTTGAATCAATTTTCAAAAAGAATTTCAGTAAGCTAGTCACTGAATGGCATGGACTTATGAAGCAGCTTATTAAATATTCACTGGAAGAAAAGTTTAAGCAGCAAATATTACAAGATATGAAGTTTTACGACGATAATATTGCTGGAATATCTTTAAACTCCTATCATGGCGAATTATATGAATACTTGAACAGCGAAAACAAGTCTTGGACAAGCTTCAGAAATTACCTTTGGTCGTATAGTATTTTAACTTCAAGAGGTCTCCCATATATCTTATTGAAGAATGAGATAACGAGGAGTGATATACAGAAGGCAATATTAATACCAATAATTGACCTCTTGAATCATAAGAATGATTATAAAGTGAAATGGAATGGGCTTAAAGAGTCAAAAGGAAGTCATGTTTCGTTTCAAAGTTTCGAAAGAGGAGATGAATTTGGTGAGTTATATAATAACTATGGTGATAAATCAAATCTTGAACTTTTACTTGGCTATGGTTTTGTGTCTGAAAACAACAAATATGATGAGACAAGTATTTCCTTAAAATTAAACTCACAAGAACTTATTAAAGAAGCATTGAGATATAAAATTTTAATGAACCAAAATAATGATGATGAGGATGAAAATATTAGGTACTTGAGGGATGGAATTAACTTTAAAATTAGGGCTGATGAAGACTTGCCTAGTAATTTAGTCAATTTTTTTGCTATTTTAATGCAAATGGGATTTGAAAGGGATGTCGGAATATCTCTAAGGATGCAACTCAATGGCACTACTCATTTAAAGCAGGCTATTGAAGGAAAAATACTTCTTTTGAAAAGAAACTTTATAATGAGTCCTCAAGTTAAAAATTGTGTCTATGAAGTAGTTAAAGTCTACAGAAATGAGCAAAGAAAGATTTTTCAGAATACTTTAGAGTCTTTGCTAAAATATGAAAAAAATCTCTTAGCTGATAATAAGGCTCATTTGCTCTCATTGAAGACTATATTAATGAAATATTTAGTGATGAAATATTTTAGTGAGCATGCAATTTATTTGAGAAAATGCAAACAGGTTGCAAAATGA